>CM029271.1:10887859-11190359 GCA_016920895.1 Vaccinium myrtillus
AGCTTCAATTTCGATCATTTTCTTGTTGATAATATAAAGAGGATAGTCAATCATTTTATCTGGACAACAGGCAGCAGGTGTGAAGCGTCTCCTTTTTTGTGGGGTCGGTTGCCAAGTACAAGGTATGCGGTTGTTATGATCAGTCATATTCGTCCTTTTAAGGATTTTCTTTGTTGTTATTTGTACTATTGTAATGCAGGATAATTTCTTAATTGCAGCATTAAGATCTGTGGAGCAGCATTTGAATTTGGAGAAGCTTTATGTTTTGGGCACTAATTGCGGTAACTAAAAGTTTGCCATGTTTCTTTGTTTTCTTCTTCTTTCTCTTTTTTTTTTGTGTGTGTGTGTGTGTGTGTTGAAGTAAAGTCCCATTATGACATGGACAACATGATGCAAATAAGATTATGTTGGATGTTGGCCTCTGGAGTACAAATGTGGGAGTGAAATCCTGTATTAGTGATTGTTTTGAATGACTTAGGATTTATGAGATGCATATGCTTCTAAATGCATGAATTACCTATTTGGCTGTTCCTAATGCCACGTTTGACATAGAGTGTGATACACTTATTTGCATTTAGCATTGGACATGCACACCCGATCCTTCCCCATGGTAACTAAACGACCTTCTGGTCCTTTCAGGATGGCAGCGTGTCATTCTTCTCCTCACTTTACTTCATCAATGATCTTAACAACCCAAAAATAGGTACCAAGTATCGTGGCACCTGATCTCCTGGTTGATGTCGGGCAGATGATATTATATAGCTTGTGATGGATACAGTCAGGTTAACTTGACATTGACAAATTTTCAATCAACAAAAGTACGTTTCTCTCTAGCGTAGTGGAATGCGTATCCATCTTATTAAACAGGAAAAAAAAAAGTGGAATGCGTATCCATGAGAATGAGAGCAGCATCTAGGTTCTCAGGAATCCTGTAATGCAAGAGAAAAGTTCTTAAGAAAAGGGAGAAAATACTCCAGAATGTATTATGATTCAAGTTACCTCCCAGAGTTTAATCACCCAAACATACAAGGAGTGCTCCAGGCAACTGAGAAAGGTATACCAAAATATGCAAAAAAGGAACTAAGGTAAGAAAAGTCTACTATTAAAGGAGAAATGATTTCTAGCTTTTACCATCTGAGTAGTTGGCCTTCACTTATTATGGACAACAACTAAAACAGAACATTTTCAATGAAATGTAGTTCAAAGTTCCATATTGATCTAGTAGTTTTTCCTCTTGATTTTTTGCATTTCTACATGCAGGGTTCCATGTTGATCGAGTATATTTTTCCTCTTGATTTTTGGTATTGAATCCATGTGCATGGCAAACATTGAACTTGTATAAAAAGTTATTGAGCTTTATCTGATCTTCCTCTTAACTAAAGTTGACAAATTTAATGTATCCAAAATTGAGTACTTTATGGCTTTGCAATGTTCCTTGGTTGTCTATTAACCACTTCAAATGATTCCAGTTGCTACACCAGTCAAAATTGGACATGGAGACAAAATTGAAATGCATTTTTCGATGTCCATTTTTTTGGACAGATGGATTTATAAAATAAACTAATATGGAATGTAAATGACAGGTCTATTTTGTCTTAGATTTTGCGAAGTAGTGGAAATACTGAAACACACAATAGGAATCTGCACTGACACCTTTTTGCTTTCTCCCTCCCTCCCTAGTGGATAATGGAACTCGAGATGGGCTAGATAAGTTTCTGAAGGCTGCCAGTGATGAACCAGAAACAGTTCTTCATTATGAGTTTATGCAAGATTACAAGGTTTGATTGTGTATGTTGACATTTATTTTCTGACTTTTGTGGATGGTCCATAGTTTTGTTCTTCTTTTCTTGCATCCCTGCAGGCATGTTGGTTGTTGATTGTAGATTTTTCTATTTCAAAATTCTCCCCTTGAAAACAGGAAAAAATGGGAAAATTAGGAAAGCAAATGTCTTTGCTCTCTACTATGTTATTGTAGCTGCCAATAATTTGAATATTGTAAATTTACTTTCATTTGCTTTCTTTGACGTTTGTAATTGTAGCTGCAATTTAGTATGACATCCGAAAGCATGATGTCTATTTTCATTATTTTAATATTTTTCGTATGTCAGTTAGAGCTTGATACTTTTAGATTCTTTTATTAGGTCCACTTGAAGCATTTGGATGGGCGTATTGAAGAGGTAACACGGTCCCTCTAGTCTCTGTTAAGTTTTGGCTTTTCCTAAAATGCTACATCCAACTTTAAATTCAACTAAAGCAGGTTCCCTATTTCTCTCTGCCAGCAAATGAGTTAGTCGATGTTATTGCGCCATCTTGTTATAGGTAATCTCTTAATCTATTTCTTTTCCTTGCGTCTGGCACTCTTCCAAACTTATTATCGGTATGGTCCGTAGAATAATTATTTGCTGGCTGTTGCTCTAGCCTTATCTTGTTTGTTATTCTCTCATACAAATGAAAGCATCTCACCATTTTCCTGAGTTTGAAATGGATGGTGGCATGCTCTACTAAGTGGTAAGTCGAACCATCTTACATCCATCAAGACTAAGAAAGTAAGAAGCAGAGTTGTGGTGGAGGTTGTTTCATAGATACTTGGTTTTAGGCTCAATCTTGAAATGGTATGCCAAAGAATTGACAAACTCATTCTAAGTTGGTTTAGCAACCATGAGAGTAGAAAATTTAAGCTACTAGCGGCAGAGCAGCTGCAATGCATAGAAGGGTTTCCTTGAGATTTTTTAACTGTTTTTGTTTGCTCATCATCCATGCAGATTCTTTTTTTGCATTTTTTAATTTAAACTAGAGCAGTTGTTACTTGTTCGAGATTGTCCCACGCCGCTTAATCATAACCCATAACCCCTGAAACTAGTATGTAAGTATAGCTTGAGGAGCCTGTCCACGCATTGCTAGTTCGTTTTGAGTTTGATGCTTCAACATGATATCAAAGTTGGTCTTTGGAGCTCTCTTTGTTTACTGATTGATTCTGCCTTGTTTATTTCAAAGAATGCACCTTCTTCTTTTTTTTTTACACTGATCCCCATAATAAATGACTCCATTGTTTACTTCTCCACGTCTGAGTCCAGGTTCGCACATTCGGGAGAGCATTAGAGCTTGTCACCCATTGGTTTATCACCTTCAAAACTAGTCTATTAACCTGAAGACATGTGGGTTTTGGACAAGTGACGCACTGACAAGATTCTTTCTATTTTTCTCTCAAGCGTGCATTCTGCCAAGCCTTATGAATCTGTTGTACATAGTCTTTTTTAGTCATCCCTTTCTTGATGTTTTTGGACTTTATTTTCTAACCATAGTCTCTCTGTTTATGTCAATTCAACGGTTGCTTCACTCCTTTATTTATAACATTATCTAACTCACCAGTCTCGATTCACCAGTCGTCCCTGGGCATTAGTCTTAGCTTGTTGCTATCACAAACTTTTGACTTTTCAACAGAAAAGTTGATTAAAAAAATCTTAGATGAACTTTTGACTTAAACATCTATCTCTGCATGCAACGAGTCTGCCCTTAGTATTTACTGCTTAAGCCTTATTCATGATTGTCTACACTTAACTTTTTCTGCTGTGATAACGATAGGCAATAAACCCCTTAATTAATCTCCGTTTGCAAACTTAAGAACAAGTAATATGTTATGTGTGTAAGTTATGATTGGTAGTTTGAATAGTGTGATTGCATGTCCAAAAAAATATAAGTGTAGAGAAAGTATGAAGGGAAAGTTGTGATAGACCTATACAGCTTCTTTTTCTATCTTTTAATTTTGAATGTGGTAACTAATTCCAAACAGGCTAAAATTATCTATGTATATGCATTATATTTTTGCGAAAAACAAGCATGTGTCATAGTAATGGCTTTGGAGATAACATAAGATGCATTTTGCATATTTCTCATGTTAATGTTTGTTGTATGCATATTGATTTGGGATAAAGGTATAATTCCATCATTGTCTTTCCCTCATGTAATGTTACTGGTGTTATTATGCTTCATGCTATAAGGTTCAGCCATTACCAATTAGCATAGGTAGTATTGTCCAGCCATTACCAATTAGCATAGGACCATAGGTAGTGTGATAACCACTCTTTCTGCTTATACTTACATTATATCTTTTTCTAATTTGTAAAACTTCTTGTTGTTGCAGTTGTTTCGACTACACAAATGCATTGGCGGTGAGTTTTTTTCTTCTATATCTGAAGAGACATGTCATCTCAAAGATATGCAAATACTTATATCAATTGTAACTTTTGTTTACTTATTAGCTATATGTTTGCAGTATGTGGTGAATCTGTACTTTTACATACTTTCTACTCATCAAAATCAAAACTGGTTTTGTTTTACTTGAAGGTTTGAAGTTTGTGAATTCCGATATGTGACTGCCCTATGTTTAATTCATAGTAGTGGGAAAAAGTTTTCGGTTTTCATTATTCGACTTCGATTCTGAACCTTATTGAGCTTTATGCATTGTTGATGACGGATAAGGGAAGAAAAAGCAAGAATGATTTGAAAATTTTCTGTTTCCTACATGGTGGTTCACGTAAATAGGAGAAGAAAAACTGAAAAGAATAGACACATGCGCACACTAACGCGCAACCTCACAGAGTCTCGCTGATGCATTCCTGCATGACACCTTTGATCTGGGTCACTCTGTTAACTTTTCTTTAACTAATCTATGGAAAAAAAATCTGATGGTTCATTGTTGATGTTACTCGATGTGGTGTAATGCTGCTTGGAAATTGCAGGATTTGGTGGTGGGATACATGGGTGTGCCCAAATATAGTGGAATTAGCATGACACAACATCCACAGTATGTCACTGTCAGGTAAATCTGTGCCGCCTTATCGTAACAATTTGATGCTGCTGCTTACTTGCTTAAGGTATTGTTTTACTCGTCCTAAGATGGAAGTAGAGGATTGTTTTGCTTTGATTTTACCCATTGAAATTGCAGAAATGAACGTGGTAGAGAAATGCTGAGTCTGGTGAAAGACCTTTTGGAGATTACTCCAACTACTAGTAGTGTAATAGTCCTAGCTCTGCAACATGCATTTTGCTATCAAACTTTTGTGGATCATTGGACTAAAGTCTTTTCTTATATATAGGGTGACCGACGTCCTTTTGTCATGGAGACAGTTAAGGCTGATGATAATGCTAAGTTAGGTATGTAGTGGCGAGTTTAAATCATTATTCGAAAATTCCATTTTCTGGAAATGTCTCCTGGAGCCTCACAATATCTATAAGCACAATAACTTTCATATTAGGTGTAATTATAATTCTTTCTGTGGCTTGTGAATTGTATCTGATTATAAAAGTTCTCTACGTTCTAAAATTTGTATCTTTGTTCAGGGAAGGGTCCTTCTAAGCCTGCTCCAAAGTTTATTGGAAACTTAATTGCATTTTTGCTAAACTTGGTTAGTGTTGTTGCTACAGTTGCTCTAGTGGTACCAGAAGTTGAAACATAACTTACTTCTAATTTGGTTCTGTTTATTCAGATTGGTCCAAAGGGTCTTGAATTTGCTCGTTATTCACTCGATTATCATACTATCCGGAATTATCTTTATACAACTCGTACATGGGGAAAAGAAAGGTATGGCCTCTCATTGCTGAACCATAGAAATAAATGATATAAAAGTTAGGTCCTCAGATTATTCTCCAAAACTATTGGGCCTTCGATTGCTGCTAACTGCTAACTAGTGCATGCTTTGATGGATGCAGAGCTGATAAGCACATGCCTTCGTATGCAAAGAAACTGGTTGCTATGTACAACCAGAATGGAGAAATCGATGAGATGCTTTCCAACAAATGATTGTATTTGTTGGAACGGATGTCATAAACAAAGAGTACATTCATGTATGTGAAATTTTTGAACGTTAAATTGTTTTTGAATGGTTTTTTTTTTTGTGCCTGTTCTATGTGATGACTGCTATGTTGTATCATACGTGTACCAGCAACATTTTTTCCCCGACGACTTTACACCAATCTCAATCCTCACCAAAGTAAGAAAACATAAACAAGGATCTAAATAAATGATTGTGCATGGGAATAGCTTTGGTTGTGAGTTCTTGGATGGTCAAGTGAATTTCAGATAGCGATCACGGAAAAGTTGGGATCATGTCTGCCACCTAAACCAGGTTCTCTTCTTACAGACACATGGGCATCCGCTGAGTCAATTGTCTTTCCATAAATTTGCCAATGATATTCATTTTTCCAAACTTTCAGAAACTCTGAACTGCTTTGTAGAAAATATTTATTAGACCAGTTATATTCATCATTGTTAATTGCTTGAACTAATAACATGTCTTTGCTTTTTTTGGATGCTTGAGAATTACTTGTAATATTTATTAGTAGTTAATTGTTTTCTCGAAATGCGAAATGTAACGTACTGGGTTGAAAGGGTAGCTTGTAACTTGTAAGTTATAACTTATAGGCCTCCCAAAGAGATATAGACACTGCAATGAAAGCCTTATTTGACTTGAAGATCAATAAGTGGGTGCCTGATCTTCAATAATAGTAAGAACCTCAAATCTTTTCATTTTCACTATTTCAAAATTGACAACATATGTAAAAGGATCTATGATATTTTACTTCATTATGTTCCAATGGGGCAATCGTATATCAAACAGATTCCATCATACTGTCATAAAAGATAGACTTTTTTTTGATAACTCGGTATTCGGCCCCCAAAGAATTGACTAATATGGGGACCAATCCCATCATCTACTGGTGGGGTCCCAATGGAAGTTGGATAGACTGGCCCAACACAGAAATTGGGAGCACATGAAAGTTCAACTCCAGACCAAAGGGTTCCTTGAGGCACATGTTGTCAGGTGAGTAGCACGGCGTCAAGCCGTCGGGAACCCCTGTGGTTCTGTTTATGAAAGATCAATGTTCAATCAATTTGTTAAAAGTACTGAGACAGAAAATGGAGACTTACAACGATATTCAGTGTGATTGACAGACCTATTTGCAAGGTTTTTTAGTTTTGGAATGTAAGAAGCTTGGATACTGGAAACGTATGTTCGTATATCTACAAGAGAGATTAGCTATGTATAGTAGACGATTAGTTCTATCCGCAAATCTTGTGCCATGAAAGTTGTATCTGAGCTTAGGCTTGTTCATAACTTATGCAATCTTGTTCAACACTGTGTTAGTCAATGTTACATGAATTCAAGTATGTATGTCAGGCGTGGATATGTGTCTCAGGTGTCGGATTCATTTAATTTTAATTTCAAGGATACATGACACAACGAAATATGTAAAATCATCAAAATGTAATTTTTATTCTAGCTTAATTGGTGTTTACTAGGTGTGTTAGACCCTTTCATGCATATTGTAGGAGTTATATGTGTAGTTAGTAAAAAATGTTAGTTGAGAAAATACGTTTTCTAAGTTGATGTCCAACTGAACATGTTCGACACAGAGTCACAGACCCATACACTTATCCGAGTGCTGAGTGTCTAACATGGGTACTTTATGTTTTCAAGGATCCATGTAACACACATGTTTGTCACCCTCTCTCTGTTAGAATCCAGCCTTTTTAACGTCCCTACAAATCCATTCCGAATAAATTAAAAGTCTTAGTGAAATTTTCTGCTATTGAGCGAGTTCTTGAGGGCATTGCTTTCATCTGACGATGTCTACTTGAAGCATTGGTGAGACATGGCTGCTTTTATTGAAGGTTTATTTCTTTAGCATTGGCAATAAGGGTAATGAGCTTGAAAGAGTGTCACTTGAACTTGTCATTTTACGTCTCTGTTTGTAAGCCCTTACACCTTATCCAAGTTTTCAGTACATTACTGTCAAGGTATTGTCAAGATTTAAGAGTTGTTACAAGCTTGAAACTGCTTGATATCAGTTGTGAACTACCTTGAGTTTTCCTTTGATTAATCCTTTTGGTTCCTTTACTTACTAGTTTGGCTGTGTTTGAAATGGTCTCTGCAATTTGGCCCTACTCATTGAGTAATTAGGCTCTGTTTATTTCCCAAGCAATGCAAAAACAAGATCATAGGACCAAACCCTCAGCATTGAAACCATATGACTTTAAGGAACCAAACTAGAGCTAGACAACATGGGGGAAGATTATTCACTAGGTCTCCGAGAACCACTTTGGCATGTGAATGTTGCTCTCCTCAAGTATCGGCGAAAGGGAATGAAAGGGATCAAATTGTTTCCTCCCAGCGACAAAGTTGGGTCAGGTTGGCTCCATTTGACTTCTGGTCTTACTGGTCCGGGCATAGTTAGTCTTGGGCGGCTATGGACTTCTCTAAATGGAGATAAGTGTAGGGCTCTTAACAGTCGCATACGAGCGTGAAGTATGTGTCTGACACTCTTATCCAATCAGACACTTGTTCCAATTTTAGGATGTTATAAGGAAAAAAAAGCTCACATTATGGATGCAAAATTGAAACCCCATTCCATGATTTTTGGGGTACATTTCCACTAAGTCAATAATATCTTGTTTTGGAATACTCTGCGTTGTAAAGCCCAAAAAATTGCATGACATGTTCCTGTAGCCATGTTTAGATTTCGAACGAAAAAACCCGAAAGGGCCATAACCTATGATTTAAGTTCAACGACACTTGGACGTGCACTTGCGCCCGAGTCTCTGTCACATAGTTGGAGGCATGTCGTTTCATTTGTCAACTTTCATTGCAGGGCCTGCAAAATTAGGATGTAAGGACAGTTCCAAGCTCAAATGTAGTAACCCCAGAAGATATTTTAGTGCAGAACTTTTCATGACATGAAGGAATGGGCTTTGAGAAACTGAGGAATTTAGGTGATGGCCACCCCCATGTGTTCTCTATCTCTTGGTAACAGTGATGTCTAAAGCAAGATGCAGAACAGTCACATAAACCCTCAGAAATCTCAATGGAAAAGAACAGAGGTACAACTGTAGTTCCCATGCTACAAGTTGGAAGCCAGAGCAAAATCCAAGCTCTCAACTGGTGTGTGCAACAAGTTGAAGCAAGGTAGAAGATGTATGTTGTATTCTTATCAAGGTTTGACATTGAACTATATTAATGTTTCTTTTCAACTACTTTTTGGTGTGTGGTGGTGAAGGATATTCTGGATGGGACATTGAGATAAAGTTTTTTTCCTGCCTGGTTTAATCAAGCAGTATGGAGAGTCATATGGGATGTCTTTACCTGTATTTTGTCTTTTTCTTTAGGAATTATTCATCCCATTTTTAGAAAAGCAAATCTTGTTGGATCAGGTGGGAATGGAAATAAATGACAGAAGTCGGTAGATATCCTCCTGGGTTATATTTGGTTCTGACAGTGCTACAGACTGAATTGAGAACCTTCTTGAGATGTAATTCTTCTTTTCTTTTTTTTTGGGGGTTTGATGGTCAAGGGTATTTGGGTCAGCTTACCCGCACCTTGACTGTTCTCCTCCCTGTACAGTCAAAGGCAGGTCATCCATGTCGGGACCAAGGGATTCACAATAAATATTTTCTTGCGGCCTGACCCCTAGACTCGAACCCTAATGAGCAAACCCATCAACCAACTGGACTTATCCTTGGGGCTAGATGCGATTCCTTTTACCTTAATAGAGAAAGGAAGATAGTACTCTTGAAATCTAGTTCTCAAATATTCTTTCCTCTTGGTTTTTCAATTTTGTCTTCTAGGCTTTATATATGGCTTTAAGGAACTTGAGAAGCAGGTATGGGAATGAATGTTAGTGTATGGGTTTGACTTTGAAGAATTTGTGGATGGCATGAGTTGGGGCTTCTAAGGGGAGGGGTTGGGATCAGAAGAGGCTCATCCATATCCATTCAAATGTCCCTTGGAATTCAAGTCATTTATGCCTAGAGGACGCGTTGACTATAGCTAGACACTTTTGGGATATGGCACACATGCAGTGTGTTGGATCATGGTTTAGAATTTGGTCAAACAAATTTCGTAATCATAATATTCCAATTCCTTTTTTTTATTTTTTTTATTTTTATAACCAGGTGTCTGAGCCAGTTTACGTACCTCAATTAATCTTGGGGCTCAATCCCATTGCCCACTTGCAGGGAGCCCAATTAAAGTCGGAGTAAAGCTTTGCATGACCCTAAAGTTTTTAATAGCACCTGAAAGATTTCGAATATGAGGTCTCATAAGAAAGCAAACCCCTAAGTCTGGATTTGAAGAATGATTTCGGCTCTTTATGTTGCATGGACATTTTCAGATAAAAAAATGATATAGACACACCATTTCAGTCACACTCTATCACACCCTCACTTACATGTGGGTGTGGAGACCACATGTGGGGACCACCTGCATGTGAGTGAGGGTGTGGTAGAGTGTGACGGAAAGGGTATCTGTATCATTATTCCTTTCAGATTTATAAAGTACTCGTGTTGAATGACTGCACTCGAGGAGATGTGTGTGTACAATACATAGGTATATAGGTATTCACCTTGAAATCGTATTCAGTAGTTGGTAATTCACTGTCACTCACTGTAATCGATGTTTATTGTGAGAAGTTTCGTCACGCTCCTGTGTCATTGACATGAAAATGAAAGTGTATTCGACTCTTGAACACGTATTATTCTCTCCGTCCTATATTGTTGGACCTCTTTTCTTTTTTGGACGCCTCAAAAAATTGTCTATATTTTTTAATTTATTAAATTTTTCATATTCAATATGGATCTTATTTGATAAATCTCAATTAGTTTTACTATTAAACAAAGTTGTTAGAATGACAAAAAACATTATAGATTATGAGATATAAACAATTATTTGAGACGTTAAAAAAGGTAAAGAAGCCCAACAATATGGGACGGTGGGAGTAGCACTCAATATCGTACCCAAGTCTATGTTACACAAGTGACGCTCCGCTTTATGCCATTACATGAGAATTCTCTTTGCAGGGTAAATTTTTGTTTTGGGGTTCTGAAAAGGGTAGGCTCTATCTGGATTCGGGGAGCCTGCCTTGTAGTAAGTAATCACGGCAGTCTATTCGGAATGGGCTATATTATCCTAAATGTAAATACTTATCGTTGCGTGAAGATAATGTGAATATGATTCGGACCATTATTTGCCGGGCGGACGACCGTGATTGCTCATACAGTCTGTTGTAGTGAACAAGCTTACTACGGTCCCCGGTCCGGTGTTGTAGTGAACAAGCTTACTACGGTCCCCGGTCCGGTGCGGCAACATATATGGATTTTATGTGCAAAAACTTCCTACGCAAAAAAAAACAAGCGAGGAGTCGGTATCACATTGAAGTGAACAGTAACATTAGGGCACACAGGGCAAAAGGTCCACCTATATTTAGTGGGCCCTGGGGTGGACCAGATTATGGATATAGAGCCCATGAGTTGTATTTATGACTACATGGACCAATTTGGAGAGAGAGAGAGAGAGCAATTTGTTCTTTTCAATTTACTAGGATAGAGAGAGAGAGACAGTCCTTATCATTTCACTTGGATTCATGAAAATTTAACACAAAGGGCTTAAACTAGAAAAACTAAAAAGCCTCATCTTCCTTTTTACAAAAATGCCCAAGCCACTCCAAAAACTTGGGATTTTCCCCCGGAGAGGGCTATCTGTTCCATGTGTTCTTTATCCATGCCACATTATATTGTACACACTACACATAGCAATGTTAGGAGAGAGGGGATTAGCTCCTCTCCAGACTTCCTCTTTCCATTCTCCTCCATACTCCTCTTGTGGGTTCCGCTACCAAACCGACACTGGTGATTCGAACCGTTCATCTCGTATAACCGTTAATGAAGTTTATCTATGCAAAAGTCACCTCGTTGGACATCTACAAACGCCTAAACAAACTGAATTTTCTTCATTAAATGAATGGCAAGTATGACTGCACACTTAAACCGTTCATTTTGTGAAACGAAATATTGTTTGTTAACGTGTTTATAGATGACCGTGAAGTTGATTTTTTTGTATGGTTGAAGTTTTTGAGATTCTACAAGCGGAACGGTTTAGAATATTAACGTCGGTTCGGGAATAGGACTCAAAAGAGGAGTATCAAGGAGTATGGGGCAATGAAAGAGAGAGAGAGAGAGAGAGAGAGAGAGAGAGAGAGAGAGAGAGAGAGAGAGAGAGAGATTTGTCAGCAAATTCCAGCACATTTAACAATGTGATCTGCATCTACGGTGGCAACCAACAGTGACACAATGCTTCTTGTGCTTAGTTTCTTCTTTCCAAATCCTTCCAATGTCATTGGCTATTTTAATGGCATCTAATGAAGCACCAGATAGACCTCGCCTTGTGAAACCAACAGCATATAGCCCTGCTTTGCCTTTCCATCCATTTGGAAATGAAGACTTCGGGATCCCATTTCTGCAAAAGAATTCATTTTCCTGGACAAACAAATATTCCAAACAAGTTTAGCCTCTTCACTTGGAAAATACCGATTCGATCCGAGCACTCTTATTGAACACTAAGGAGAGTTTTATACAACAAGTTTGCTTTCTGTTTTTTTTTTTCATGATGTGTTGTATGATTGACTAGACTCGCTAAATCTTAATATTCGCATCTCAGAAAAATAAAATAAAAAAATCGAGAATAAATTTCGTCACAAAGTGGATATTGTGTTTCCTAATTACTAAACACAACAAGATGTGATTACTTGAAAAATGGCAGAGGGGGGATAGAAAGAGTAAAATCCACTTCTTTTACAAACAAAATGGCCCAAAACAACTCTATCCTCTTATTATCAGTTTTTCTTGGAAATACAAGTTTTAATTGCAGAGAGAGTACAGAGAATTAACTTCTTAAATATTTTTTTAAAAACAACTGATAAACAAATACTATGACAATAAAACCACCAACAGAAACCCAACTACCAGATCAGTTTCAGGGTAGGAACAGAGAATCTACAAAAACCCAACTTCCATAACTGTCACATGAATCCATGTGCAACTTCTACAGTTATATACATTGCACATATAAAATTTACTGTAAAATACTATGAGTTTTTAAAGTCTCACCTTTAACCAAGAAGGGACATTGCTGCAATACCCAGTTGCCAAAATAACTGAATCAATCTCAAGAATTTCACCATTAACGAGCTCGACTCTACCGGGCGAAAACCTCTTGATTCCAGGGACCACTTTGATGTCACCAGATCTAATCTTTTGCAAAGCTCCAATGTCTAACACTGGGGTCTTTCCCTCAGTGTTCTTGAGCTGTAAAGGGCCTTTAGATGGCCTTTTTAGGCCATACTTCTCTATGTTTCCAAGAAGAACCCTTGCTACTGCTAGCAATATTTTATCAACTGCCCAAAGTGGCAGAAATTTCATCATCAGAACTGCTATGTCAAATGTCGATTTCCCGAGGATTTCTCTTGGCAAGACATGAACCTGCAAAATAAACATGAACAATTTGTACTTTTGTGATCAGATTTACAGAGGTAGCTTTTAAGCATGAGCTTAAAGGGTGAAAAAAGCTATTGATTTGATGACTAACCGAATTCCGGATAACCATTGATGGAATTGAATTGTGGTGGCAAAGATCAAGCGAAACCTCCATGCCTGAGTTCCCGCAACCAATCACCAACACGCGTTTGCCTCTGTATGTTTCACCAGACTTGTAGTCACAAGCGTGCATGACTTGGCCGCCAAACTGCTCCAAGCCTTCAAATTCCGGCACCACCTTCTCTGCATTCTCACCGGTGGCCACTACTAGCCACCGGCAAATGTACTCAACCTCCTCCCTTAAAAAACCATTATCGGTGCTTCCAGCAGTCTTGACTCTCCACAAGCCACAAGTTTCATCGAATGTGGCCGACTGCACCTTTTCATTGAATTGCGGTTTAATGTCGAATTTCCTTGCATAGGATTCAAGGTAGTCGAGGAATTGGTACTTGGTGGGGTATTCGGGGAAGTTGTCGGGAAACGGGAAGTAGGGCAGTTGGCAAAATTGCTTAGGGAGGTGAAGCTTGAGGCGATCATAAGTGTGGTTTTGCCAAAGTGAGGCAATGCAGTTGGCCCTCTCAAGGATGACAAAGGGGACACCTTGTTGTTTTAGGCCAGCACCAACTGCTAGTCCCGATGGACCGGCCCCCACAATGACCGGTCCATTTATCAATATACACCGCCCGGGGAAGAAGTTTTCGTGATCAGGATTTTGAATCATGGTTGATATAGGAAGATGATCAGTAGAGTAATGCATCAAGAAGTATGTTTTAAGCAAGTTTTTTTTAGATGGAAATGGTATTCAAATGAGTAGTTGGTGAGAGAAAACTAAGTGTGGAATGTGATTTTTACCTATTTGGAGTAATGGTTGGGACCAAAGAAGAGAGGAGATGAGAATAAGACTCTTGTAGTTTTTGTTTGTTTTGAAGCAATGAGTGGAGGGGGTTAGAGGGAATGGAGGGGGTTTAAATAGGGAAGTTGGCCATATGAGGTGCATGTGATTGGGATCTTGTGTAATGTGATTGGAATTGAAAATGATTAGCCTAGGGCTACTTCCTTTTGTTTAATGCATATGTAATGATATAGCTACATTTTTCTATTAGTCATAAGTAATGCTATGTCATTTTCATAATTCATGGGATCCGTTTGTTTGACCGAATATGAACATCTGATTTTAGAAATAAATCTCTGCTATTCAGTTAAAATATTTACAATCCATATTAAACATGCGTCGGATGTATAAATCCGCTAAGTATAAGATACAATACCACACAAAAATCAGAACCCCAAGTTCATGGCTTTTGAAATTAGCATCTCTAGTCAATATAATCCAAATTATCCCATGTAGTAGCAGTCTGGTCTAACCACCTAATTAGTAGTTATGGACATCCTATGCTGTATTGAAAGAAATAAAGGCCTAAGTTTGCACATGGTTTTGCCAACTCTCCTCATTGTTAGGTTAAAATTTCATAGTACCAAGACCCCAAAGTCAGCTACCTACATATTACCTATTTTTCCAATGACAGGACTACCCTTTAAAAACAAATATGGTAACATGTACAACAAAATAGGTAATATGTAGGTATTCAAAAACATTAAGAGATACACCAATTTTAGTCAGGAAAAATGTTTGTGCTCACCATTTATGCTCTTGCACAGTTGCAACATTCTCTCGTCGTTATTCACGTGAAATAAAAACTTTTCACTTCAAATGCGAAAAATGTATGAAGAATTAAAGATACTTCGGTGTTTCAGGTAAATAATGACGAAAATAGAGTACAAGAGGGTAAAAGGGAAGTGCAAAAACGATTTTCCTCTTGTTAGTGTGAAAATTATGTCACTTTGCAGCTGGCTTTAGACTCACATTAGGCTATGATTGGTATAAATTGACTTCAAATCTAGCTATAGTTTCAAATAAGCTGACTGAACGTGTGTTTCTGTAACACAATCGAATAGTGCCCACATTGAATTCAAAGCAACATCATAATTAGGCGCTGTTGAAAAATTTGGCTCGCGTGACTTGGATCGACTCATCGATTGTATCAAAGTTTGAAGAAAAAAGAAAAGGCAATTACAATGAAGTTTAAGTTTTTCGGATATTGTAATGTTAAGCAATGTTTATGCTGTAACTAAGGGTTGATACCTGTTGTTTCATATTTTTTCATACATGAATAGATAACATATTTCCAAAGCAATGGTTCTTGAGTCTACTTTGATATCTTTTTGAACCCCACTTTGATGATCGGTATTGTTCAGTGTTTGAGCTCCTCGAGAACACTAACCTTACAAAACTTCTGTCGAACGGATTTCTATCAATATGATTCCAGAATATGCTTGAATTATTTTGTTTTGATCCAATGTGCTAATATATTTTTCAAGATAAATGTGTTCCAAAGTCAGATTGATTAAAATTTGATCAACTTGATTTTGAGTACGGTTAATCTGTTCAGCAAAATCTAAAAATAATTTGTTCCAATAATTTGTTCCAAAAATTTGTTCCAAAGGGCCCTTCTAATAAGTTCTTAAAACCACCTTGATCAACAATCCAAGTGTTTGCAGTAATATTAGGAGTAAGGTGTTGCTTCCTCTGTTTTCCATCCTTTCTTCTTACTTCTTAATGTTTGTAGGTGTAGGGGTTGGCATTGAACCCTGTAGTAATTGAAGCAGGGTTTGTATACATGCCCATCAACTTTTGTTAAATATCTTTATTAATTAATGTTAATTAATTACCTATTTACAAATCAAATGACAATACTGTTAATTACCTATTTACAATTGACAAAAATGAATGATGAAGGACGTAGACAAACAATTTTTCTGGACCAATTAATTAGGGGTCAAGCCCGAGACCAAAGACTTCCCAAGATTCCTGATTGTTAGGTGACTACCACTACGCCATTCTCTCTGGGAGTTATTGTCGGCATAACCTTATGATAAACCCTTTTTCGAATTTATCTTTCTATAATATATTTAAGTACAATAAGATAAGTTTAAAAAAAAAAAAACATAGTTTCATTGATAAATATTTCCACCACTTTGTTTAGTACTGTTGAGAATATAAATAATATAGTTACCCCTCTCTCTAACAGCTTAAGCTTTTAGATGAGTTGGTGGTTAACAATTTAATATGGTATCAGAGCAGGCAATAGATCCTGTGTTCGAACCTCACCGCCTACCCATTTATTAAATATTTGCACGTGTTTAGCCCGCTTATGGATGAGAGTCTGGCTACACGTGAGGGGGCGTGTTGAGAATATAAATAATATAGTTACCCCTCTCTCTAACAGCTTAAGCTTTTAGATGAGTTGGTAGTTAACAATTTAATTAGTGCCAACAGAGTTTGAAAGGCGCTCCCCAAAACAAGTGGCTGTTTATTCAACAGATTGGTCCAAAGGCAATTATAACATAGTTAATTACTTGGGTTTGTATGTCTAAGGATCAAAAAGTGGTTTTCAGTTCTTTTGCAGTCCGAAATTTGATAGCTTACTTTTGAGGAAACAGAGAGGAAGTCTTGTTTTCTTGACAACACCAACCTTGCTTCAGCTTTTTATGAATTGAAACAGATGAGAGATATTAATTCTTCAATGATAAAGTAGTTTGAGTAATAAGCAAATTAAAGGAAGAGCAATGCTACTAACACTTGTGGTCGGAGCCGTTTGATGCGTATAGGTCCACATGCATCAAATAGTTCTGGATACAGTTGTGTCCGGAGTTTTATTTTAAAGTTGGGTCGTAGCATTGCTCAATCCGCTGTCATTTATTTGTGTTGCGTTGGTTTTCACCTTTTAAAAGGCAAAAAACGCTACCAGTTAACATTAGTAGTAATGATAAGAGGTAAGTTAAAATTTTGCGAGTAGCAGTAGTAAGAGAGTATTCCACATGCACTCTATGAGGCTATCTCAATACTTTTCTTTTCTTGTTGTAAGGAGTTCATTTTTTTAATCCTTGTAATGAATGAAATTTTTTTTTCGCCGATCAATGTTTTAACATTAGCAGCAGTAGTAACGATAAGAGGTCAGTTAAAATTTTGTGAATAGCAATAGTAGGAGAGTATTGTACATGCACTTTATGAGGCTACCTCAATACTTCTCTTTTCTTGTTGTACGGAGTTCATTTTTTTTTATCCTTGTAATGAATGAATTTTTTATTTTTTTTTCCGCCGATTAATGTTTTAACATTAGCAACAATGGTAACGATAAGAGGTAAGTTAAAATTTAGCGAGTATCAGTAGTAGGAGAGTATTGTACATGCACTATATGAGGCTATCTCAATACTTTTCTTTTCTTGTTGTAAGGAGTTTATTTTTTTAATCCTTGTAATGAAGGAAATTTTTTTTTTCGCTGATCAAGAAAAAGTTAGTGAGATCGCAAGAAATTTAGGCTATCTGGCAGGTCGTTTGCGGGAATATCTCTTTGTACCTGAAGTTAGTGACCAGGAGTAATACTGCGGCTTCTCCGAATGTGAGTGTGTATACGATTCGGATCAAAATAAGAGACTCGAGGTGTGGGCCCCAAATAGGCCGCACAACACAGACTTTGAACCCACCCACCTACTTGTGGTTTATCCGATTTGTAGATGACCTCACTCACATTTAAAAATGACCAAATGACCTCCCTAAAAATGACCAATTCTCTTTACTTGTTCCCCGAGGCACTAGGTCGTCAAGAATCTACGCCAATAATACCTAAATACCCGGGTGAAGTCTTGCCTTTTATCGAGAGATCTTTCCTAGTTTTCCAAAAGATAAAATCTACATTTGATAAAATCAAACAGTTGATTTTATCAAAAGGGGAATACATGTGATTAAATCAAAGCAAAATCAAGTGTCTTTTTGCTTTGATTTAATCACACGTCTTCTTCATTTGATAAAATCAAGTGTTAAATTTTATCTTTCGAGAAACTTGACGAACTCGGCTAGGTCTCTTTCACCACCCTTGGATGAAATTTTAGAATTTTGTCCAAAGTTAGTTGTACTCTAGCCTGTTGAGACCATGCTAGCTTCCTCATACTCACCAATGCGGTTAGTCCAACCCAATAAGGCCCGGGCCTAAAATTCTGTCCACTTCAATCTACAAAATAAACTTTCTTGGAAGAAGTAAATAAAAATTATTCTAATGCTTAGACCATCCTCATAAGAGCATCCTCATCAGGCTCAACAAAAATTGGGTCAAATTTAACCTCAAAAACATCTTTTATAAATTAAAAAGTCATTTTTTAAAAAATTCACAAAATCAGACTCTCTATTCAGGAAGTCAAGAGAGAGAATTGCTTTAACTTGTGAATAGTACCTCAAAGGATTTACCGAGTTACTGTAGCAAAGTTATAACTTTTGCAGATTTACAAAAAATTTGTTAAGTCTGATTTTGGGGGGGTTTTCCCCTTTCACTCAACAACTTAGCCATCAGGGAGATTTGTCTCCCCTGATGAGGATGCTTTAAGGGGAGGCAAATCTCCTTGATGGTTACTTTGTTGAGTGAAAGGGAAAAAAAAACCTCCAAATCAGCCTCAACAAGGACTTGGATAATTTGCAAAAGTTGTAGCTTTGCTATAGTACCTCAACAGTTCTGGCAAGACACTATGCACAGGCTAACTAATATTTTATTACTACTTTTTGGAGCAACAATGGGTTTTGATGGGTTTTCTCTGATTCCAAAAAGAGAGACAAGGCAGAGAAAGAATAGTTTATTTGTAATTATTTTAAAAAGTAGAAAAGTAAAATTAAAATAGAGAGTTTGATTTTGTGAGTTTTTGAAAAATGGTTACCTAAAGTATAAAAGGTGTTTTGGGGTGTTAAATTTAGTTCAAATTTTGCTGATAAAGATGTCCTTAGAAGATAGGGGAGAAAAGATATTGCATGATTTATTTTAATTTCTCTTGGAAAAGGATGTTTTGGAAACTCTGCCAATGACTTGTAAAACAAGATTTAGTTAGGGGCCCTTCACTTGAGCTTTGGGGTGGGTTTATTGGAAGTACAAATGTAGTCCCCGGTGGTCCGGGAGCCCACGAGGCCGGCCGTGCCGACAAGGATACGCGTGTAGTGTATCCACGTGGAGTTGGTTCACATCCCCACTAAATAGATAGTCATTTTTAGTAGTCTTAGGATACCGCCACATGACGTCTCATTCTCTTTCGACATAGCACACTCCTCTGAGGTCTATACACTTATTTGTTTTGGCTTAAAAAACCAACTAATTAACTTTTTGTTTTGTCTCTATTTGATTTTTTTTTGCGTTTGTTAGTTTTGCATCGATTTTTTGAGTATTATTGGTTCGTCTCGGCGAGAGGAATCCAAAAAGGTAAAAGATTATGACTAGAACTTTGAATTTTTTGAATAAGATCGAAAAAAGTGTAAAAAACTGTCTTTTTTTTACTTATTTTTGTCTTTATTAAAAAAAATTATGATTTGATCATATTTTTTTACTTTTTTGATTCCTCTCGCCAAGACAAACCAATAATACACAAAAAGTTGATGGAAAACTAAAAAACACAAAAAAAATCAAATAAAGACGAAAAAATAAGCCATCGAGCTTTTTAGGCCAAAACACTTAATGGTGGTTCCCACTAAAATGTCAGGCGGCGGTGCCCCAAAACCACCGAATAATTTTTTTCCATTAAATATCTGAAAAGTTCTACAACCACATAAACACATACACACACTCGCAAGATTAATTGTGGGCCCCACACCCAAACAACTATACACAATCACATACACAGGCACTCACAAGACATCCCATGTGTTTTGTGGGCGCGTGTATGTGATTGTAGCGAAGTTGATATTGAAAATTTGGAACCACATCAAAATCGAGATTGCAATATGGAACCACACCACCTAATCTTGAGATTGTGAGTGTTGTTTGGGCCCACAATTTAAGTTCATTTCATGCCCATTCCCACATTTATTCCATTTTGTTATATTACGATGTTTGACAAGTATATAGATATTTTATTTGATTCCTTGACGATTATGTTTTGCATATTAAGAGCTTATTGGATTTTGAAATCCAGATTCTAGATTATGGGTTATCTAATACAATCAGAATCTAAAAATTGGGGCTACCAAACAACCCACTACCCTAGAAGGGTTGCGTTTATACACTAATTTGAGCCATTCTGAGTGAGAGATTGTATAGGGAAGAAGAGGTGCATGTGCAGGGAACCTTGATGGATTTGTAGAGCTCTTCTTTTCATGTAAGAATGAGAAAAAGGGGTGTATGGTTCTTTGAGATATTTAATACTAATTTCCATTGGCCTTGGGATATGCAAAATCATCATTCCCAAATTGTAATGACATCCTTTGAGTTAATTTATTACAAAGATAGCCTTCTAAACCTATGGGCTTATGCTATGCTTGATCATGGTATCACAAAGTGAAATTTGCTATCTACTCTTTTCTTTACTAGATTAGAAAAATCTCACAATTCTATGACTAATATGTGTCCCCGCTAATTTTCCGGGTCCACCACTACTTGCTTACTTAAGAAGTTGGTCGTTGATAATATAATCGTTGTGCTCATCAAATATACGCCAAGTCGCCAATAGTCAAGTCAAGTAACTTGGAGAGAAGATATGAGAATTAGAGTTGGCCGACATATCTACTGCTTTCGTTCCATTGACCTGAAGAGCTTCTCAATTGAGTTTCTAAAAATGGTGAATCCCGCGTAATTTTTTTGTGTGGACATGATAAAACTCAATAACTTAATGATCAATCATGACTCGGTCTGGATCAAGTGACATGTCATCTTTATGAATTGTGTTCGATGAGCAGCTGGCTCCTTCATATGTTGGTCTTTCTGTTCTAGTCTTGCTGGTTTGGACTCGCTCGTCTAGTCTAATTTGGTTGTGTTGATCAACGATGAGCCACCGACCACCAAGTGGAGTGACTAGACTAGAACACAATCAAGTATCAATCATATTTTATCTATATAGGTATAGATATAATGTGTGTCTGCGTACGCGTGTGTTCATTTATATTCGAGTTGGGATGTGTGCTTTAGTATCCCATAGCCAGCTTACTTGGGGACCATGTAGCCACTTTTTATCTAGGGTAGGTAAAATGGCAACACAAAATCTTCTTCTCTTCTCATTGCTCCTTCAATTAAATTCTCCCTTGTAAAGTCACACAGTAGAATTACACTTTTTGGGTTGTACTTCACTTGCTATAATTAACTTATATTAATTGCAAAAAGCTCTATACAATCATAACAGCTAAATAGTTAAATTTAATCCATGCGGCGAGAACAAAAGCAATGTAAAGTATGAATTAATAAGTATACCCCCAGGCTTCCTCGAAGTACCAAACTTGATTGATAACTTCATCATTCTTAATTATGACTTCATTTTTGTTTGATATTTTGAGAAATGATTTTCACACTCGCATTTTATCCCTTTGTATTCTTTTTTTTCCCCATTATTTAAGCGAATTACAAAAGTATTATTTTTCAATCCTGGACGTATCATTCATTCCCGAAAACGAATCCCACTATGTTAAGGATGCAATCCTGGTGGCATTAATAAGCCATTTTTGGTGGGCCTAATGCCCAGTCACCTTAGGCTGTAGACCAGGGCCGGCCCCGGTGATAATTATTACAGATTTGCCCCTCTCCTAACATAGAGCTTCTCTATCTATAAAAAAAACTCTATATATAGGGGGGCCCTAAAATAAGCCATTTTTGGTGGGGCTAAAGCCCAGGCACGTTGGGCTTTGGGCCATGGCCAACCCTGGTGGTAATTATTACAGATTCGTTCGTCTCTCCCTAACATAGAGCTTCTCTTTCTAAGAAAAAAAAAATCTAGCCACCTTCTCTCTTCTTTCCCTTCCCTCCCCCTAGAGTTTTCCTTCCTCCCAAGTGATGGCCATTTTTTCAGCTTTCAATAACCCCTCCTTTCCAGTGAGGGTCTTCTCTGTTGATCTCAGATATGAGAATTTCTTTGTATTTCTCCTTATTTTTCGTTTCTCTCGACTTTTCCTTCATCATCGAGGTGCCATTTCAGGTTTCCACGGTCGTGACAGTGATGGTCCTTTGGTGAAGCAAGGCGGCGGTGGTAGTGGTCTAACGACAAATCAAATCAATCGTACTGGCTTGCCATCAACGTGTGGACGTGATTATTGAGGATACCCAGCACCTCAAGTGTGTGTTTGATCAGTGTGAGTTTTTCTTTTGTACGTATGAATGCCAATGGGGTGACCCATTTTGCTTCTAAGTAGTGGTTTGGGCGTTTGTACCTGGGAAGGCTACCTTCCATCGTCACTTTCTAGTCCTTTTATAAAATACGGATACTACTTCTAGATGATTATCTCATGTACTTTTGTTTTCTATCCATAAAGTTAGAACCATTTTGACAAAAATAAAAAATAAAAAAATCTTACTACACGCGCAGTCAATCAACACAATAAGTTTTTGCATCCTATTAAAACCATAGTTTCTCACATACAGTACAAAGGTTCACTTCCACCCTTGTGATTTGGTTCATGTGCGGTTTCCCCCCACTCACATTCGACTATCATTACAAAATCATTTTGTGGTTATAACCATAGGCATACAAATATACGTATCCATATTAACTACAAAATAAAATAAGTTCGCAGGATAACCCAATAGATCAAATATCCAAACAAGAATGATAAAGCCTGAATATAAGTGAGCACTCTACGTGATGAACTCGATTATGTATAAAGTAATGAGACCGCATAATTGAACTACTGCCTTTGGAATCCAAGAGCCATGACTGTACGAGAGACCTACAACCTAAAGTTCTATGGCTACTAATTACCAAAAAGGACACAAAGTAAGATCAAAACTCATTTTTGGGTGGTTCCTTCCTCTAAGTAAATAACTCCCATAACCAATAATTTGATTCACGATCATTTTTATTTAGAATTGGTAAAAATTGGATTCAATAGTACTTCTATAACAAATTAGTGTTCGCAATAACTCTATCCAGAATGTGAGTTACACCTCCCGTTAAGTTGGATAGAAATACATTTGGTGCTCAATGGTCCAACAACCATAGGGTGACTAATTATGTGCTGATAATTAAATATGAGGGGTCAAATTGCACATAGCTCTAATTACAGGGGCCATCGTGAATTTTTCCAAGATAACATTTCAGGTCCCTCAAAATTTTAGATCCCATCTTGGCTACCAAGTGAATACAACCCTAAAAAATGCTGGACAGAATCAAAAGTATTTTGCTAGCCTCTACTCATGATTAGAAGAGGGTCCCAATGGTTTATTCAACTCTTGATCAACTCATTGCATCCACAACTTCCAAAAAGTTTAATGAGAGAGAGACACAGAAAGGTGGAGGGAACTAATGCCTATGCTTTAGCATCATTTTAACAAATCCATTGAAAGGGATACCACATGTAATATCATATACCATTCCAAACCCAAAGTTTTTATTTTGGAAGGGATACCACATGTAATTTCCTAAGGTGTGCTCCTGAAACACCCAATATGTTGTCCTGTGGGAATACATATTCTGCACAATGAGGGCAACAACAATGTTTAAGATTTACTCAAAGTACACTCTACATAATCAAGTGGCCACACTTACTTTTGTGCGGCTTTAGGATTATTTTTTATAGTAGGAGGCAGATTGTCTCAACTTTGGCTAGACTGCACAGGGGGTGCAATCCGGGCAATTCCTCCCCTGTTTCGGCTCCACTACGCTTATTGAATTCATTTATCTTGTAAAGTTCATTCAGTAGAATAGAGACATGCAAAAAATCATATTAATCAAAAAGAGGATTATTCAAGTTGTAATCTAATGCGCCAACTAGAGGTGTCAAACGGGCCGGGTACGGCACGAGCACGACACGTTTCAGCGGCACACGACACGATTCCTATACGTGGGCTAGGCTGGGCCAGTGTTTTATGGCATGTGACACGGTGTCACGGGGTGATTCTTTTTGTCATAGTGAAACTTTTCCCTGTGAGGTGTTTGCAACTCCACCAAGTTCAAAACCGCCTAATCCGACCTTCCGAGTCTTTATCGTTCACCCGTTTTACATTTCAGGGCCCAATGCTTTGTTAAGCAAGAACAACTGCTCTTAAGGAAGTCTCATATTACGGAAGCCAACCGAAACGTGACGCCTCCCAAGTCTCTCCATGCACGATAACAGTAGCATCCTTGCACCAAGCTTGCTTTCAAGCAATTCAGTCACCGAACTAAGGTCCTTTATCATCAAAGCTACCAAGCCACATGTTGTGAAATTTTAATGTACTCGCAACCGCACAAATTGTATTGATAGTATAGTTATGCAAGTGCGAGATTGAACCCACTGGGATGCGTGACCCTATTGGGAAGTCCTTGGAGCTTGGGCGGCCAAAGCGGACAACATTGTGCAAGATGGTGACGGGTTGTTACTGGTGTGACACCCGTTCTTAACATGCATGTGCATTTCATGTACATTTTCCATGTCATATGCAATTTGGTGTGTGACGTGTCATGTTATTAATAGTACATGTATAGTTTAAATATATACATTAAATACCTTATTTGCTTGTGTTCCAAGTATGTGTGTAGTTCGTGGCTAAAAAAAAAAAAAAAAGGAATTAGAAGTCAAGGAGAAGGGTGAACGTGGCTATGGGGGAGGAATTGGTTTTAATTAGCCTCATTAATTGCTTGTGGAAAATTGGCAAAGGGGAGGACACCTCACCTCCTTAGGTGATAAGGATTAGAAGATTTTCAGATTTTCATTTGCTCAGCCATAATTACCGAAGAGAGAGAGAGAAGAGAGAGAGAGAGAGAGAGAGAGAGAGAGAGAGAGAGAGAGAGGAAGATGTGAGAAGCTTGAGAAATTCTGAGTAAAGATACGAATTTTTCTTCTATAGTAATTCAACTCCAAAAATTATGATATTTTAACCGTAGTTGTATTTTGGTGTTATAGAGATTTTGTAAACTTTTCAGAATTTTCCGTGGATTGTAGAAGTTATTAAAATCTTTTTACTTAGCTGTTGTCTGTTGAAACAGTTTGCTAGCAGCTCTGCCATACTTCACAAAAACGGGCATAATTTGGCGTAGAAAACTCTAATTTTCACTTCGTGTGATTTGTTAGAAACTAGACACATAGGGATTTCAAAATCTATAATCCACATAGCCCAATTATTTCTGAGATACAGGCATACAGCAGTTTTTGGTTTAAAGTTGGTAAGAAAATCTGTTTTTGTAATTTTACAGCAAGTACTGGTCTGTTTGGTGTTGGTTTAAAAATAGTTACCAAGCTCAGAAAATTATGAATTTTTGATATGATGTTCTTATATGTGTCTAGTGTATGTGGTAAAAATTTCGTGTAAAAAGGATGTGTAGATTAATTCTGTAAATTCGCAGACCGTAAGGCTATTATGTGGTTTTGTGCATATTCATGCATTTCACTTGCATTTAAGCATGGGGTGAACGTGAGACTTATGGATGTCTTATAAAATATATGTTTAGGTGAGGATAGGGTGAGGAGGATCACGGTTACGTCTCCAGATTGTAGAGGATAGAGGTTTTAACGAAGTTTGTCTTTTGTCAGGTGAGAATGTACAGCTTCTATAATAAATAGAAATGTTGTGTTTTCAAAATTGTTTTATGATTATTATTGTTTGTGAAAGCTCCTTTGACACTTATTTTTCTGAGGACATGATGGCAATATTCTTGTTTGGATGGATCAAATATTTTTGAATGGATGGAAAGAGAATTTTTATGCCTTTGTGCCAATGTTTAGTTTGCAAGGTTGGCATCTTGCATTCGTGGGTGTGCCATCTGGCTGTGTGCCAGCATTTTTGTTTGCAAGGTTGGCATCTTGCATTCGTGGGTTGTGCCAATATTTGAGCAGTGCAAGCTTAGTTCTTGTTTACTGTGTGGATTGCACCTACCATTGGTGATAATGAATGGCCCTCGTCACCGCCACTATATGTGAACCTGTGAGCGAGGTAACGGTACCGTCTTAACTCCCGGTCGCGAGGTAGACGACTCGTTGGCGCACTTGGTAAAAATTTATGTAATTATATGTGTTGTGCACCTATGTTTTGAGGGTTGCAATATTTTTATTTTAATTTTATTTTATCTCGTGTGATGGTGGGTATCCCGAGGTGTGTGCAGGTGGTGTCGCGTGTCCATCCACTTTGTACAGGTTAAGTCTTGTCGGAGTGGGGTGTGACAATTTTTGGTATCAGAGCCTAGGTTATAGGTTCTGTAGACTCTTTAGAGTGTGGCACTTGTAGTGGACCATAGGCGGTGTCGTTTTGAGTTCTTGAGTCTAAGTAAAACTTATAAAACTTATAATTGCAATAAGACAATAATAATCAAATAGTCCAATAATAATTGGCAACATTTAGGTTAGTTCACATAGATATTCAAGATTGGTCTTAGTGACTTTTGGGGTTCAATATAACTTAACACACACACAGTTTCTGTAAATCTAGAGTCAAGGGTGTTAACTTAAGACTATTAAGAAAGCCCGGGAGAACATGAAGATGAGTGTTCGATGTGGTGTAAAATTTCATGGAAGGGAGAGCTTTAATATTAAGAAATTCTTAGAATTGAAGGGTGTTAAAATTTTAGAACAGGAAATTATTGCGGAAATTAAAGCTCTTGACTTATTGGAGGGTGATGCCTCCATATCAATGGAGTTTTGATTTGCCTCATGCTTGTTGTTGGGAGCTCTCTAGTGTTTGGAGGTTTTTGGATTCTCTGATTGTTTTCGTTGCTTCTGGATATGCTCGCTCTTGTATGGCTTAGGGGAAGAAGCTCTTAGATTGTTTCTCTGTCTTGTTGTTTTTTTGGGGTGTCTCAAGAGTTCTCTTCTGACTTTTGGTTCAAGTTTTGGTTGGTATCTTACCACCCTCCTTGTTTTTTGTTTTTCCCCTTTGGGCCCTTGACTTTTTCAGTCTCGGGACCCTTTAATCTTTGTAATTCGTTTTCAGAGATTAATAAATTCTTTGCTTAGCAAAAAAAAAAAAAAAAACTTAAGATTATTAAATTGTTTGAGATCCAAGAGGGCAATGACATCTTTTCATTCTCTATTGGGAGAAAGTAGCGAGTGAATCCAAGACGTGTTGGCCTTGTTCGGTTAGCAGGTAGTTTAGTTTTGATGATGTAAGCAGGTGTAATAAGTGGAGAGAGATAGAGAGAAATGAGGGAAATGATGATGTCATCAAAACCAAAACTGCCCCAAAACTGCTAACCGAACACTGCCGTTATAATCAACAAAGGACTTTTGTTTTTATGTCAATATCATTTCGTATTTGATCACAACCATCCCTGGCATTTTGGGGGCCCGAAGCGAACTTTAAGGTTGGGACCCCTACGTACTTGTATAAGCAAACAAAATTAAGAAAGGTAGATTAAATTTGGGACTAGAATCTCAATGAACGAACAAGAGACTGACACTAAAAAAATTCTGATTTTTTTGGGATGTTAGAATCAATGAACATGAGATGAAATCATTGGCAGATTAAATTAATTTGGCACTACAGCTTCCAATGACGAGATTCACTTAATGAAGTCTGAGTTGCTAATGTTTGATTGAATGAAGACCAATTTCTAGCAGTCGTCCAAATACACCCTTGTAGGGCTTGCACTTGGCACAAGCCAATTGAGGTCTTTCCAACGTTTTTTATTTCGAGATTTATAAAGAGCAAAGCTACCTTACGGGTATTGTCTTGAGCTCAAAAACATATCCAAATTTTCATTGTTTAGAGCTAGATGCAATCAATAACTATGCACAAAATCAAATTGATCAGGCGATGGTAGCTTACTCGAATCAAATAATATTGTGTGTATTTTTTGAATTATATTTGCTGAATCAAAACATGATTCGTTCACCAGATTGCTAGTACTCCCTCCGTCCCTTTTTAAGTGATCCAATTTGACAATCACGAAGTTTTAGGAGTCAACATAATTGCACATACAAAATGTTACTTTCCATATATACCCCCCGTCAAGTGGTGGTGACTTTGAAAGTAAATGCAAATGTGTCTTGTACTTTTGGTGGGGCTAAATTTTTTTTCCATCTACCGCCATTACTTTTGACCATGTGGGGTTGAAATTTTAGAACTTGAAAATCTATTCCCCGCCAGAAAATTCTCCTAAATCTTTGGCAGCTCTATTTAAAAAATTGACATTTTGGTTCTGAAATTTTTTCCCACCGAAAATCTTGGCCGCTTGGTTTCAACAAATTGAAATTTTGGATTCCCAAAATATTGCCTAGAAAGAAGGCGGGATTGACTTTTAACAAGTGCCCTTTCAAACAAATTTAGACTCCTATATAAGGAAAACTAATCTTTTTCCTTTATTTTGTGAAATCTACTTACCAAAACAAAATTCCCTACTAAAGCACAATTCTCATCTGTCTCTCTCTTTTTCTTCCTTCCACGTTTCTCTCTCTGCCTACCTTTTTTAGTCCATCATTAACTAGAGTATTTAATTCAAATCAAAGAAAGGGTAAAAGGGGAATTGCACTAGGTTTCACTCATTAACTTTTCAAATGGATCATTTATTTAGGGACAACCCAAAATGGAATACGGATCATTTAAAAAGGGACAGTGGGAGTATATGATTTACTTGATTTTTTTTACGGAGTTAAAGCACGGATAGAGACCTGCAAAGCGAATTGTTTGAATTATGTTTTCAAGCTTGGGACAACCCCCGAATGGAGGGCACATCAGCCTGTTGTGCCTTAGGACACAACAGGCCCCTAGAATACTGATACAGAAACAGATGTGTATAGAACCGTTTGATGCATTTGAGCTCGACACCTATCGAACTGTTGTAGACACATCTATTTCCACAACATTGTTCTTTCATGTACTTTGCTCTCGATTTGTGTAGACATGTACTTTAAGAAGTCCCATTTTGACCAAGTACATGTCACATTGGTTAAAGATAAATAAGATAAGCAATGACGTTATACCACATGAAATATGGACATGTTAATTTATTCACCAAAATAAATGAGCCGACCAACAAATTTTAAATTTCTGCCTAAGCATTGTTACCAATGTACTGTATTTTCTTACACTATAATTGCCATGAAAAACCTGTTGCTAAAAGTTCCTACTTAGTGGGAAACCAATTTGTCCAATCACTTTTTAAAACCCTCATATTAGATAGTCATTTCGAAAAAAAGCATGAAATTTTAAGAGTCCGTCCACTTAAATTATAGTAGCTATCTGTCTGAAGGTCGAAATATTATAAGAGCTTATTCCGCAAAATTAGAATCGTAAATCCACTCTTGGAGCCCTAAAACAACATCAACCAAAATGATGGTATCGTCCTAGCACATTTGAGCCAGTGTATATATCAAGGAAATTGATACGCTCCCCCCTGACACAGCGCCCCACGGCCCCACCCCCTGACACGCGCCAAATGACTGTTTTACCGCCTGAGTTCCAAGAACCCGCCTGAGTTCGAAGCCCATTCCAAAGACGTCGTTACTACGTACAAGCAAGAGTTTTAGGTTCAGAAATCGAATAGTGAGAAGTTCTCTAAAAGATTTCGGTAGTAACTTTTACTTTTATCTATTCCAAGCGTAAGATAGATTTCACTAGTAACAAATAGAGTTGCACCGGCCTGCGTGCTTGTTCCAACTTCACATCGTTCACATCAATCTAGTGTTTACACTTTTACCCCTTGAATCTTAGATATTAATGGACATTGATAATGTTTATGTTCTTATTTTCTTTAGATAAAATGGAATGCACCACATGCATATATTACTTCCAATCCAACACAACTAACTCCTTAACTGTTAATAACTGAAATCATATTTAATAAACACAGTGGAATATAAAATGATGGGCCAAAAGTTTCCACAAATGAGAGAAAGAAACTGGTTAGAAAAACATGGAAAAACATGTGATCACATGACCTTGAAAAAAAGAATTTGGTGTGACCGTTATTGAAGAATGGTCAACCTCCTCCTCCCTAGCTATAAAACCTGATCATTTACTGACTCTGCTGATCATTTACTGACTCTGCAGTTTCATGTGCAGCTTTAGATAATATTCTTGTCCATATTTAAATATTGTGCTTGGAGGACAATGCAATAAAGTAAAGATCTATGATTATTAATTTCGCATTTCGTTGCCTACAAAATTGCCTAGCAAATTTTTTTATATTAGATTCATGAACAAAAATATGTTTTTCTTTTCTGCAGTTCTTCTTCTTCTTTTTTTTCCCTAAGCAAAATTTTTATTAATCTTTGAAGAGAAAAACAAAGATTAAAGGGACGAGGAGCATAATGGCGAAAAACCGCCACCCAAGACCCGAAAAGCCAAGAAGGCAAGGAGCCAACCAAAAAGATAAAACCATCGAATAGAGAAATAAAAACTCTCCTAAATACCAAAATCCCAAAGCATACAAAACCAACAAAAAACCTCCAAATAAAGAGACCCAAGATAAACCCTGGCGGCGAAAACTCCAAGGGAGGAGAAAATATAACAAGCATCCTCCCTATAAGAAATTTCACCCTCCTCCATCTCCGCAAGCTTCTTCAAAGCTTCCTCCCTATCTGCGATGTCCCTTTCTTCCATTTCAACCAATTTCTTCAAATTTAATTCCCAACGTAGCACCAAAGTCCATCGTCTTATGAGCATTCTTGAATAAATCAAGCTCGATTTCCTGTATCCGCTCTTGTTAATTCCTTCTTACAACCGGAATCTGCTTCATTCACCGAGACGGCTACTTTCTCATCAAAACAAATCAAATCCAAACCCTTACATTTATCTGCGTTCCAATCCACTTCAGCTTTGTCGTTTATAAATTGATTATTTTCCTCCTCTTCTCACCAAACTTTTCCCACTCTGATCCAGACCCAAAGTATTAAAACCTTGGGCCTGATGGCTCCAATAAGGGACCTTTTACTATTTTGCTTATCACCTTGATCCAATGGGTTAACACTAAGCCCCGAGTCAAGAACCAACTCCTCACCAATTTGGCCCAGGTGATCCACTCCACCACGTAGATATGGGCCTCAAGCCCACTTCTAATTACCCATTGCTACTTCCACCTTTTCTGCAGTTCTTTTCTTTCACTTCACTTTTTAAAAGTCACTTCCCACCATTTTTATTTCCTAATAGAATGGATCTCGAGGGGAAATTGATGCAGGAGCATAGTGCTAATGCTTATGTGACAGCTACCCAGATGCCTATGTGAAAAATAAGAATTATCTGAAGTAATTTCAAAGTGTCCATTTAGTTTCTAGTCAATGTTTTTTAGTTTTCGGTCTAAGTATTTATTAGCCTAGTAATTGTAGTTTAAAAGTTGTGTCATGACTATCTAGTAAGTTGTGTATTTGTTTTAATAGTGGTCTAGATATTTGAAAGGTTTGTTGGAAATCGTCTAGTCTTTATTAAGTCTTGGAAGTGTCATCTTTGTAATGCCTATAAATGAAAATGGAAAGTTGAGTAATTATTAAATGTATTGTGCAAGTGGGTTTACTTGGAGTGAATGATTCCTCCTGCAATCAAGCGAGTGGCTTGGTTGGATCGAGTGACATCCGTGATGAATAGCGTCGAATGACATCTGCTACCCCCGATCGAGTGGCATCCCTGGACTATCCTTACCTTGCGGGTCTCGGCATGCATCAGAAATGCCATTTACTATTTGAAAAGCAGGTTAAGCTCGTATATACTGTATTTGTTGGTTCCAAACATTGCTCACTCTTAATTTACCTACGCTTGTAACGTGAATCCAACGGGAATGTCCGGACAACATCATCGTATTAGGGTTGTGTTCAGATTTTGAATGCCCGTAACGTGTTTTGTCGAGGGAAAAGTAAAGGGAGAATAGCGAAGAAACTAGCTTCAAAATTTTCTATTATTCGTTCCAGTTTCCTCCACAAATCTAACATCCAGACGCAGCCTAGAAGAATTACCAACACGTTATTTCGAATGGTCCTGAAGTTTCTTTCTTTCCAGTACACATTTGGCATACTAGAGTGCTTCTATTTGAACACATCCGTATTATCTCTTTCATTTGAAAATATTCATCCTCCACCAAATTCCACGAGACTATTAGTTTGACAGTTACAGTTGTTTGCATACATACATACTAAAATAAGGATGACGATGAACTTTTAACATACATGTCGTGGATACAGAGCAGCTACAAAGCAATATTTATACAAAAACAAAACCCAAAGTATACATAAATACAGGATTATGTATGTTAATTTTACCATTGCATTGTCACAAACTGTACACTTCTTTTGCAGTTCAAAAACCGAAAGGGATATACATTTGTATTGGATACATAAATATCCACTTTTTTTTTTTTTTTTTTGTTGTCTATTTTGATAACATTCCCTGTTTCAACCTAAAGAATATTTCAGTATCTACTCAAGAGATCAGATATTCAGATTCAAGCCCGGATGTGTTGAGTGCAATATGAATTTCTTAAGCGATTGACGAGTTACCTTTCTCATCCGTTTGTGATCTCGAAACCGTTTGGTAATTTGATTTTACATTCTGTTAAGGAACAAAATCCAAAGAAAATGAATAAGATGATGCCTTTACTAAAATGGCATAACATATAATTAAGTACAGCTGGTACCTCAAGCAGTGAAATGTAATAAAAATCTTCCATGTGCTGCATAAGAGCACTCCCATCTCTGATTGAGAGAAAAATGTTTATCTCCGTATTTAATATTTTCTCAATGAGTTCTTTCTCACCTTTCATCTGCAAACATAAGCATCAGAACAGTCAGAATTGAACATCTAATATGGCAATGGAAAAATAACGTCAAGAAACTGAAGACTGTAGAAGAAAATCACCAAGTGATAAAGTTGAACTAAAAAATAATGAAAAAAAATTGTTAGACATGAATTTGGCTTCAAATGGACCCTCTAGGGGGGTGATCCGGTTCGGCTTCTAGATTTGGACTCACTTTGAGACCTTTCCAAACCTCTAAAACCAACCACCATTTAGTGCCGGGTAAGTCTATTAAGTATTAACACAACACTTTGCACAACAATATACACAACATTCTTATGTGGCACTGTATAATTAGGCAATGTAAAATGGCGTCTCATTCATTGCCCTATTATAAAGTGCCACATAAGCATGTTGTGCAAAGTATTGGGTTAGTAACACTCCTCTTTAGTGCCTAGTTGGCAAGGGAGAAATAGGACAGATCTTTTAGCAAGATAGAAATGCAGAACTTTTCTAGGGTTTAGTTTTTACCTTTTTATAAAGAGACTATACTTGGGCTGCATTTAAGCTCGTATCAAGTGCATGCCCTATATGACGTCGCCAAAAACCATTTCTAGGGAACAGCATCATGCATGACGATTGCCAAATGGCATGTAAGCTAACATCACGTGGCTGAGTCATCCTACTCGGCGCCAACATGGCTCCACTGTGTTGTGTGCATCAACTGAACCAGGCCGGGACCCAACACTTTGCCCCGCTTGCCATTCCACGGGCCAAACCAGCCGTTCAGGGATTTCATCATTGGGCTTTTGGGCCTTCCTTCATTGGGGTTAAACCGATATGCTTGCGTCGAGTGGCCTTTGTCATTCGGCCCACCACAAACCCAAATTTTTCTCATGCTACATATTTTTATCTTCTGAAAGAGAAGTCAGAGTTGTCTTCTATTTTTGAATCATTTCATGCAGAAACAAAAACCGAGTTCGATACTTTTATTCATATATTTCATTATGATAATGCACATGAATATTTTCATAATGCTCTTTCTCAATTCTTTGATGATGACAATATTATTCATCAGTCATCTTACTCTCGAACTCCACAACAAAATGGGGCTGCCGAATACAAGATTCGTCACTTATCCGAGGTTATGCGTGGACGGTTATTTCAAAGCCAAGCTCCTAAGTCTTATTGAAGTGATGTCATCCTTAGAGTGTGCTACATGAATCATATACCGTCTACCATCCTCGACGGTTAGATACCCCATACAGTCTTCTTTTAGGGATGTTCTATGTACTTTGTACCTGCTCGGGTGCTTGGGTGCACGTGTTATGTTCATGCTTTTGATCCTGTTGAGGAAAAACTTAGGGTGTGTCTTTCTTGGTTACTCACACACTCAAAAAGAGTATAAGCGTTACCTCCCATTCCTTTGTTGTCGTTTTGCTTGTGCGAATGTTACATTTAATGAGTCGTTGCCGTTTCTTTTGTGCACGCACGCTCCCATTTAACTATGTCATTATGTGTTTCCTGTAGTGGATCCCTCCCCAACTATATCTTTTGTATTTCTGGTGACACCTTGCAAGTGTATGTTCGTCGATCGAAAGTATCGTGTGCTCCATCAGCCCCTGCCACCACACCTCCTCTGTCCCAAGATCCGGTAGTTCCTTCTCCCTTAGCCCCGACTCACCTTCCTATTGCTCTCCGTAAAGGTACTCACACTTTAACTTCTCTTCAATTTGTCATTACGTCTCTGTGATCATTTGTCTCACTCTCTTCATGCTTATAATTAGTCATTTCTTCCATATATGTTCCTAACACTGTACAAGAGGCTCTTTCTTTATCTGAATGGTGGACAACGATGGAGGCTATGATGTCTGCTCTCCATGATAATGGCACTTGGAAGTTGGTCGGTTCCTCCATCAGGAAAGTCTATTGTTGGTTGTTGCTGGGCCTTTTGTGGACACCCGCCTTTTGGATTCAATTTGGAGTCGCCAGCCGGTTTTAAGAATCGTCCCCGAGGACCTGAACTTGAAAATGACTCGTGCTGTATTTTGGAAAAAGTTTTGCTACTGGTCCGTCATATCTGTAATATCTTGGGTTTGGGAACCAGGTTACAAGAGGGAAAGGGTTTTAAGGTACCACTCTCGCTCGACACGAGGGCCGGTCTCTACTTGGTGTTTGTGGGGTTTCGAAATGTTTTATTACTTAATTTTATTCAAGTCATTGAAGGGAAAATTCTATAGAACTGTCATAAGACCAGCAATGCTTTACGGGACAGGATGTTGGCCTGTTAAGAAATAAACATGCGGGCAAGATGAGTGTAGCGGAAATGAGAATGTTGAGCTGGATGTGTGTAAGACTAGACGAGACAGGATTAGAAATGAAACGGTTCATGAGATGGTAGGTGTAGCACCTATAGAGGAGAAGTTGAGGAAAAATAGGCTAAGGTGGCTTGGGCATGTCTACCGTAGACCTGTAGATGCAGTAGTTAAGAGAGCGGAAATGATAGTTTTGGATAGTAAGGCTACAGGGAGGGGAAGACTACATTGATATTACATGCGGTTATGCGCAAAGATGTGAGTATAATGGGTTTGAGTGAACAAGTAGCCCTTAACAACGCTCGTTGGAGAAAAATGAATCATGTGGCAGACCCCAAGTAATTGGGACATAAGGCTTGGTTTGGTAAGGGAGGGGAAACAATTAAATGGGGATTAAAAAGCGGTAAATCATATAAAGCGGATGCTTGTGTAATGATATGAGTGTTATGATTATGCAAATATGAATGAAATGGCTATGTGATTATCAAAATATGATTTACCCACTGGTTTTGATCCGGGCGCTCCAATATACTATCCAAGCGCCCATATAGTATCCGAGCGCTCCAATACTTAATCCAAGCGCTCGGATACTATACACCCTTATGCCTTTTTTTTTTTTTACATCGTTGAAGTTTGGAGATGGATTAAGACTTAAGTGTGTTTCATTTAAGGCGTTTGAAATGCTATTTTAAAAATTTCCTGAACACCGGAGGAGATCAACCAGATTACTAAAAACCTATTTTTAATAAAATGGGATGGGGGATGGGCCTATGACTTTTTGATAAACCTTAAACAGTAAGAATTAACAATCTAGAAGCAAAAGGTAATGGAGCGCCCAGATTAATATCCGATCACTTGGGTATCTATACCACCATCTTCAAGACCATACTGGAATACCCAACTGGGTACATTTTTGAGGTTTCTAAACCCCATGAGTTGTGATTTTGGCAATAAAGGACAAATGGGTCTTGAACCAGTATAGAGGACTGGTGAGAACCCAAAAGTTCTCCGCGGAATTTGCAAAACAATGGCTGAGAAGCCAATTTTACCTTCTTAAGGCTTGAACAATGATTTTTTATTTTTGGGTCGAAAGTCAGTGGTGAAAGGTTGGTGTTTGAAGTTGATTTGAGAGGGTAGGAGTTGGAATTAAATTTTCGGGAGGGTTTTGTGAGATTTTTATGAAAAACATTTGGAATGGTAACTTAAGTCTAGTATGAAAAAAAAATTGTGAAGAAGAATGTGGGGAGATAGGGTTTGAGAGTTGGGAAGAAGGCAATTTTTGGATCAAGAGTTAATGTAAGGTATGTTTATGAGAGAGAAGGGGGGTTTATATAGGCCAGGGGAGTGGAGAGGGATAATAGGGTGGTCAAAAGAAGTGGTGGAGGGTTGATGATGTGGTTAGAAAATGGGGATCCGGGTTTTAGGGATTTAGGGATGTGATGGACCCCCCCGAGAACTCCAACATGAGTTTTGGTGATAGAGCTGGCACACGAAAGGGTCTGAGGCGATTCCACTTGGTGCAGAGTATCCGAGTGCTCGGATAGGTAATGGAGCGCTGGGTAGATAGGGGTTTTGTGGGGTATTTGGGTGCTGGGTTTGGTAATCGGGTGCTGGGTTATTTTAAGGAGGGATTTTTGGTTTGAGTTAATTGAAAGCATAATATTGTTGAGCGGTAGAAGACACGTGTTGTAGCCAAAAGGCTATACCCAAACATATGGGGTTGATTATGCAGAGAGACTTCTCTTGTTGCCAAGATTTGCTCTGTTCTGGAACTTATCTCTCTTCCGCCAATCTTGGTTGGGCTTTGTCTCAGTTGGATGTCAAGAATACTTTCTTACACAATAATCTACTTGAGGAGGAATACATGGAGCAACCTCTTCTGGTTTGTCGTCTCCGCAATGCTCTCTATTGTCTCAAGCAGTCACGTTGAGCTTGGTTTGGTAGACTAGTGACGTGGTGTTATAGTTTGGTATGCGCCAGTCTCATTCTGATCATTTTGTCTTCTCTTTAGTCCGATCGGAAAAAAATAGTGTTGATCGTGGATGTGGATGTGGATGATATCACTATTACTGTGGATGATTAGAAAGGTATTGATAAGTTGAAATAGTTCTACAATGTCAGTTTCACACCAAAACGGCATTTCTTGGGTATTGAGGTATTAACATCCAAGGGGATGGGATTAGTTTGTATCAAAGGAAATATGCATTGTAATTTATCCACACACAAAAAGGGTTCCAAGGAAGGGATCAGTCTTGTCACAAAGGAAGTATCCAATGTACATTATAGAGGAGACAAGTTAATGGCAGCGAGGCCTGCGGAGACTCTTATTGAGCCGAACGTCAAACTTTGTGTTGATCAGGGGGAGCTGCTCTCTAATCTTGATTAGTATCGCCACTTGGTTGGCAAGCTGAATTATCTTACCAGCACATACTGATATCTCAATTGCTGCTAGTATGGTCAGTTAGTTTATGTTAGCTTCTCGTCTTCCACATCTGGAAGGTTGTCCTTGTATTGTGAAGTACCTCAAGGCTCATCATGGACGTGGTCTATTTTATCGGTCTAATGGTCATTTGCGTGTTGAAGACTTTATTGATACTGATTGGGCATGATCACCATCTGATAGGAGATCAACACCAAGGTATCGTACTTCTCTTGGTGGCAATCATGTTACCTAGAAGAGCAAGAAGCAAACAGTTGTTGCGAGGTCTACGCAGAGGTAGAGTAAAGTCATGGCTCACACTATATGTGAGATTCAAAGCAATCTTTACTCAAGGCGTTAGGTTTTGGTATTATAATAATCAGGCAGCAATCCATATTGCTTGAAATCCAGTATTCATTAGAGAACCAGGCATATTGAGGTAGATTGTCATATTGTTTGAGAAAAGGTGGATAACGGTGTGTTGGCTACCCTCTTTATTTCTACAAAAGCTCAGTTATCTGATATATCTTCACGGAATCCTTGTTCAAACCAGGTCTAGAGTATTTGTGTAATATGCTGGGTCTTTGTGATATCTATGTTTCAGCTTAAGGGGAGTGTAAGAATATAGTGAGCGGTAGTTAGGTCTTTGTATCAGATAACTCTTCACTATATGTTAATGTTACGTGTGCATTAGGGTTAAGTTACTGACCCTAAACCCTTCTCTCACTAAATAACAATTATTTTCTAGTTGCTACTGTGAAAATTTATGCTTATTTTGAGAAATATGAGAAAGATGTGTCTCAGTCTGAACTTATAGGTTGTCCATACTGGCATTAGTATATTTCTCATTTCCTTTCTTTCGTGCCGAAGTAACTCACTGTTCCTTTACGTAATAATTCATATTAAATGCATAAGTTAGTTAACCAGTGTTCTTCTGATTCTGTGGCTCAATGCTAAATGCCCAAAACATCTGCAGAAAAAGAGCAATTGAACAAAAGAAAAAAAGGGCCAAGGAACATACAAATTCACTGACAAGAACATCAGGTGTGGACTCTCCAAGAACATCACCTTTGTAGCCATCTTCCAGAAGCTCCATGTTTTCCTGAAACAGTTTGTATTCAGCAGATAATGAGTTGTGTTTACTATCTACTTTTGATCCAAAAATATGTTCGACTTTCTATTGCTATCACAATTTTCCCTGTGTCTTTACAAGACCATACTGTGAATATGTGCATGAACCAACAAATACATTTTGTGTCTGGATGCTTATACATGATCTCTGCACACTATGACCTCATATATGTCTACAGGAAGCTAAAAATGTGACAAATATCTACTCGAAAAAGAGGATGAAAAAAAAAGAAAACCCTCCCTAAGGCAACAATACAGGAGGATGGTACTGGTCCTTCTAACACAAACTCATTGGACAATCCCTGCTATTATGCTGGAAAGAACATTTCCTGCAGCATAGATGTAGCAATTTCGGTAACAAATATATGCTGTTACAAATCAATCACGCAACAAGTGCTCTACAGAGATAGTCCTGATTTCAAATTTCGAATATCTACAGCCCTTGAAGTTGCCCTCTGAAACTCAAACCAAGGAGCTGAGCTAACTCTGTACTAGATTTACGTTGATTGGAAAACAATTAGCTAAATAAAAACTTAACTTCCACTTAAGTCTACAATAACTAGTGAAATAACCCCATAGTAATTGAAGGAAAGTTGCTCTAGTGCCAAGTGTGGGGGAGCGATCTAGTTCTGCTCTTGGATCTCTAGTGCGGACTGGATCTGGACCTTCCTCCTTGACACCTTCCTATGCCTGCAAGATCAACCACAATTAGTGCCTAGCCAGCCGTACGCAACCGGAAGGCATTCCAATGCCTAAGTCAGTCTCAACTCAAGAGAAGGAAAGTACAGAGCTCTTTTGTCAATAGTAATGGTACACCTCCCTAGAATTTTGTCCCTTACTTAATATGGTGAGACCATACTTAGGCTCAAAGTAATCGTGTGCTGGGCACATGCCTGTGACGTCACGCCCTAACCACCTTTAGTATTGACGTCATGCATGATGCTCCCAGTGCCACATGGACAGATTCCACGTGACCTAGCTGCACCACCTGGCACACAGATCCATCCTATCTTTGTCTGAGTCGGACCTATTCCGACTTGGTCCAGCCCAGGTCTAGCTCCCGCCCATCCCCCGGGCTTGGGCACATGCCCCAGTCCCCACAGACCCCTACCAGCATGTCGGTGCAACCGTGACTTGCTTGGCTTAAACGCTCTATGCTTTGGGCTGCCCGTTCGCTAGGCCCAATGTCCGTTCCAGTTCAGCCCACTGCACCAAGTTATAGGCAAAAATACAGACAGGGTATTGCAGTTATATTGTCAACTCTTGGTTTACATTTTTTAACCCAATGTCATTTTTACCGGAGAGGAAACCAATTCCCAAATGTTTCCTATCAGGCAAAAAGGACCCTGCAGCATAGATGCTGCAATTTTAAAATGTTTCTGGCAACAAACAAACAAACATTCTGCTGTTTCAACTTAATCATTCAACTAGTCCCCACCATGCGTCATCAAACTTAAACCAAGGAGCTGAGCTATTTTTGATGACTAAAATACTGGCATAAATTTATTGCGGAGCATCATTCAAAATGAATTTCTTTCAGCTAGAGGGGCATTCATGGTCTTCAATCTTCCTCGTAGGAAAGGCAGGGAGAAGGGGATAAAGATGAAAATCCAAGACAAAACCCACCATGGCAATTTTTAGATCTCCAGGTGCTAGATAAAGAGGTTGAGCTACATGGCAATAACCCATCAAGCGCGGGACTGTAGGTATGATGTCTCTATGATTTACAACTCGCCAGCTATCTTTTACTTTCTGCAATGTAAGCAGCAAAAATAAGAAAAATGGCAAGATGGTTAGCAGCAATAAAAGGATTTCATAACAATCAGATAACATAGTTTCTAATGACTGATGCTGCAATTATTTTTCCTGCGCAAGATGGACTAATTTGAACCTCAATCAATGCCCCAGACCAGGCCACATAGTGGGTACATGTGACGAAACAAATGGGAGAGAGAACTGATACGTATTTTTGAATTAATAAGAAAGGATACAATACGCAATCTTAAATGGAGAAAACCTAGAAGTCTATACCTAAAATAGAAGATTGCAAAGAGATACGATTACTCCCAATCTATGCTTAAATAGAAGATCACAAAGAGATGATTATGATATTATCACGAAATCATTCTATGCCTAAAATAGAAGATACGACAAGATCACGATACATACATTCACATCCCCCCTCAAAATCAGGATGCGAGACCAGAGAGCAGATAGAGTTTGCCAAGAAGAAAGCTGAAATGAGCAGCAGTTTGGGTCTTTGTAAAGAAGTTAGCCAACTCCAAACCAAATAGTGCAAACAGATCTTGCTGGAGATATAATAGGGTAGGAGATGCTAGGGTTACGGCAAACGGCGTCTAGGGTGAGATGATGAAGACAATAGAGATGTTGACGCAGGAAGCTCAGGAGCCAGAACATATGCATACAGAGGAAGAATATATTCAAATGCAAATTCAAAACATTCAGATTCAAATGCAGATTCAGAAGATGCAGGTTCGGATGATGATCGAGAAGAAACAGAGAGTATCATACAAATTTCTTATGCAAAACTAGGGAAACAAAGCTAGAAATCAGATAGACATAACTACAGAGATGCGAATCAGAGAAACAGAGCCGGAAATACCATGTTTCGGAGAAGATATGAAGAAACTGTATTATATATGAGCACCCGGCGGACGGCAGCGAGGCTTAGCCCGCCCACTAAAGAGCAAAAATTCGACAGCCTAGATCCTATGGCTCTGATACCATGTGACAAAACAAATGGGAGAGAGAACTACTATGTATTTCTGAATTAATAAGAACGGTTAAAATATGCAAGCTTAAATAGAAAAAACCTACAAATCTATACCTAAAAAAAAGATTACAGAGAGATATATGATTACGCCTAATCTATGCTTTAAATAGAAGATCACAAAGAGATATGATTACGATATTATCACTAAATGATTCTCTGCCTAAATAGAAGATACAACGATATCACGATACGTATACATTCACAGTAGACTGGGTAGTTCTCTAAGCATATTCCAGGCTTCTCCACTAGATAAGAGTTCCAGATGCAAAAGAATGGTTTGGAATCTTAATGACCTAAACAAAACAGTACCTTTTTTAACATCATGCAAAGCTTAGGATTCCAAAGAGACACAAAACCTAAGACCTACCCAGACCCAGATCTAGAATTGACAAAATTTTGAGGGAACACTATGATCAACATAAACCTCTGCATTCCATGCATTATCTGATTACCATAGTGAAATTTCCACTACTGTTTCCTGGTGGAAGCTTGCCTACGGATTAACCAAGCTAAAGTAACAAGAGTTTTAAACTGAACCCCAGGCATCTATGCCCTCATAGATCACTTAAAAAGGTAACTTCAGTTCGTGTATTCTATTTCCCCTAGTAATGTTATATTGCTGCTCTAATTCAACTGGAGATTAAGTTACTATCAAGATTAAATACAATTCTTCTTCCTTCTTCTGCAACTTTGCACTTGCTTCAGACCATGAAGGCAATAAAGATGAGCTATAGTTATAACAATGTAGCAGGTAATTTGACTTTGCCATCATGGCAGTCTATTTTTGCAGGGAAAATTGGATGAAATTTGGAAAAATAGGTTATGTTACTTATGTAGTGACAAGTGAACAAGACATAAGACTCAAATCTGATTTTTCTGTTGAGCAACTATAAACAGCATTTGTATTCTATTACGACATGAAATGGATATAAGGGAAATACACCACAAGGAAGAAAAAGAGGCAAAGCCTTTGTCAAAACTTGTCTAATAGAAAAAAGGCTTGACAACCGGCAGATAAGAATCAGAAAGTTCAGTACCTGATTGTAAGCTTCTGCAAATTTCTTGTTTCCAACTCTAGGAGACCCAAAGTTATACATGGTCACAGAAATTGCCCCTTGCCTAACAAGAACAGAGAAGTAAGAATAGGTTTACATGAACTGAGTTTCCCAACTTTCATGACGGAAGTAAGAAAGAAAATATGGAGTGAATCAAAAATGAAAAAAATAAAATAGATATGCAGGAATGCATTTAACAGGTTTGGTGAAGTAAACAGATTAGTAAAGTGTAAATGTCATCGAGGGGAGTCGCGACATAGATTTAGGAAGAGATGCAATTAGTTCCGTGAATGGACGCAGTGAAGTACTTTCCTAGGCTCTAAGGGCATCCCAAAATGGAAAGATGAACCAGCAACTATGGACAGAGGAAGTATCTTATTACATGATGTTAAAGCATCCGACTCAAAACCAATTGGCAATGAGTGGAGAGGCCGCCCAGGCTCATATACTAGACTCGGAGGTTATAATTAACCAATGTGGGACAAGCTCTAACACTCCCCCGCACGTGCGACCCCTGACCCGCACGCGGAGAGTTAAATAACAGATCCACAACATTGGGATCACAACGAAACAAGGTGCACTTATGGCACAAACAACGGGGCAATAGCCAAGAGAGTCTTGTCCAAAATCCTCCGAAGGCCTAGCTCTGATACCATGTTAAAGCATCCAACTCAAAACCAATTGGCAATGAGTGGAGAGGCCGCCCAGGCTCATATACTAGACTCGGAGGTTATAATTAACCAATGTGGGACAAGCTCTAACACATGACATGCACTGACATGGAAATCCAGAGTCCCCTAAATGTAAACGAGAAGAATTTACACAGTATTTCAAAAATGGGCAAAAGCCAATTTGACTAACACTTCTAAGATAAACAGAAGAATAGAAATGCCATACTATGTGCATTCTAGAGAGCTTGGTTCCTACATTCATTCCAGCTGGGTAATGTAACAAATTGAAGGAGAGGGCAAAGCTAGGTGCATAAATGGATAAAAATAACTCACTTGGCTAATTGGCTTGATGAAAGTTCAAGAGCAAGGAGAGTAGCCAATGCACCACCTAAGCTATGACCAGTCACGTAAATATGCCATTTGTCTAGTGGCTCAGCACCATTATCTCTGCATAACAACATCCACTTTTTCTTTGTAAAGGATAAATTTCACATTTCAGCTCGAAGGAGTAATGCGGCGATTTTTTTATCCAGACAGATAACAATAATATTTCAGAAACAACCAATAAGAAGTCTAACAAGTCAAACATGTAACCTAGAAAGGATTATCAAGATACATTTAGGTCATTGCTGTACCGCCAAGTGTAGTTAGGTAACTGAATAAACATGGCATGAAACTTTTGTGTGATTTACAATGTTTCTACACCCTCAAGTCTCCACATCATTCTTCGACTTACAAATTGGACTAATGCAGCGTAAAAAGTGAACCACATTACATGGAAAATCCTATTTGGTAAATAATCTTTGCATAACTCGATTTAATCATTTGCACTAGCAGCAACCACTGTGGTACTGGGTTTGTTGTTCCCCTCTCTCTCTTTTTCCACCTTACAGGAAACAGCTATATTCCAGCTAGGCTTTTGGATGATTTTGGACAAGACATTGTTGATTGATTGCCTCTTTGTTTATGCTGCTAGAGATTGTCTCACATTGGTTAATTAATACCTCCAAAACTAGTATATGAGCCTGGGCGGTCTCTCCACTCATTGCCAATTGGTTTTGAATTGGATGCTTTAACATGGTATCAGAGCTAGGCTTTAACATGTGGTGTAGTGCTAGGATTTGTTCCAAATTGGTTTATTATTACCTAAAAAACTTGTATATGATCTAAGCGGCCTATCCCTTATTACCAGTTGATTTTAAGTTGGATGCTTTAACATACCATTGTAACTCAAGTGTACAAACTTCTTGTCCACTATAATTAAATGTAAGTGGTGGTTGTTGAAAAGAAATGGAAGAAACAAAACTATAACAAGCTCCATACTTGCATTTTTTACTACAGCAGTAAAATGAAAGTGACCAAATCTCATATGAAGGTTAACCCTCAATAGCGCCTATCATAGTTTTAAATAGCGGTATCGGTCGCGGTATCGGTGTATCGGTATCGGGACGTATCGGTGATACGTCGCGGGAATCGGATACGTCGCGGGAATCGGCTATCTCGGCCGTGAATTTTTTAAAATCATTAGCAACTCATACAAAACCTTTTGGTACAGGTTTTTTTGCCTGATTAGCTTAATTTGTCATATTTCAGACGATCTTAGAACATATAAATACTTATTATTTTCCTTAAAATTCTGTAAAATACATATATACTTTAAATTTCTGTGTTTACAGTGAACAATTTTTCCTCTACTAGTCTTTGCCCACTAGCATATTTTCTTCCTTTTTTAAAATTTGTTATCAGAGTAGAGGGGTGTTTTCCCAAGAGAAAGGTTACGTGTTTGAATAGAGACCAAGCACTCCTTTCAAGTAAACAGCTGGACCCAAACTTAAACGTTTCTCCAACAGTAAAACCAAAAGTACTTCCTCTTCTTTCTTTTACACGCCTCTTCTAGTCTTCTTCTTTTACACGCCTCTTTCTTATCTCAATCTCTGCAATGGCAGCGAATGCTAGCGACCGATGCATCTCTCTCAGCCTCCAACGATGGTGGTGCACAAATCAGAAAACCTCTCTCTCTTTTTTCTTTTTTTGTGGATCCTTTGTTTTGTTTTTTCACTATGGAGTATGATGGTAGATTGAGAGATGCTGCTATGGACGAAAATATCAAAGGAGAAGATGAAGATCAGGTTTCTCATCCTTTTCCAGTCTCCCCACACTCCCCTTTCTCTTTCTTGAGAATCGAATGTGGGTTCCTGTCTTTTTTTTTTTTTTCCTTCTCGGCCGATACTCTCTGAACCGGCTTCCGTCTCGGCTGATACACCGATACGTACCGGGAATCGGCCGGTTCGTGTGCGATATTTAGGTCACACCGCTATATCGGGGTGTATCCGCCGATACGGTACGTATCGGCCGATATTTAAAAGTATGGCGCCTATTGACATGGACCAATTAAGAAAAAAAGTAAATAAAGGAAACGACAGAAACTAAAATGAAATGAAGAAAAAAACAGTAGCTAACATATCTTAAATGTAACACAGGTCAAAGATCTAGGAAGTGCACGATTGAATCTTGCTAATAATCCAATTCAACGCTTGCAAAGGAAACAACCATGTATTTAAGTGATATTACATGAAGAATTGGGAAGTCTATATTGTAGCAAATTTAAATCACCTATTATTCAGATAGGCAAGTCAAATGGACAACCTCCTGAATTGTCAAAGTCATTGCCCATAAAAATTGGGCAAAGTCAAATGGATTATTAGATTGTACAACTTACATGTACCCAACCGCCTGTTTAATGAGAGAGAGTATCCTTGTCCTGGCTGAATCATATGCACTCAAAAAACCACTATGAACCTAAAGAATCAAACTTCTAGTCAGTAAATAACCCATCCATCATTTAAGTGAACGGGAAGTTTAAGTATAAAAATTTATGGGAATACCTGAACTTCTTGCTTGAAATCCCCACCTATCCTTTCAGGATTCAGCCTAATAGAGGTAGAGGATGAGTCAGTAATAGCAAGGAAATGCAGTTTATTAATTTGCAACATCCTATCTCAGATTTCTAGAAATGGAACAAAAAAATCATGCCTATAGATTTCAAATGTACCATTCCAGTCAATCAAACAAGAATAAAATTTTGTTCTGAATACATTTCTGACAAAGAAGAACCACAATATACAAAGCATTGCTGCATTTAACAACCTAGGAGAAGGGAAAAATTACAGAATAACTTTTCCACACAAAGATAATGGGAACCAGCTCTAGCTTTGTCACTTGAGGTTGAAGCTTGTTTCCAAGTGATTAGCTCTCTTTTTTTTCCTTTCTTTTTTGCACATAGTAGTGAAAACATCAGCTTTTGATGTAAGAATAATAGTCTAAATATGTAGTAATCTTCCTATTGCAATGCACACTCTCCAAAATAAATAAGGGAGTCACTAAAAAGGCTGTAGCTTTTGAGGAAGCAAAAAAACATATCCCAGGGCAGAACCAAGTTATTACCCTGCAGGAGCTAGCATTAAATCAGTTCGCAAATCCTTCCACCTAACCTGGGAAACCAAAAAGTCAGTACTCCAAAATCCAAAGTATGAATTTACACAACTTACCGCATTACTAATAAAACGAAAATAACCTACTTGTTCTGTTCCTCTGAAAGCAACAACTAATCTTTTCTGCTCTGAATCGCGCCAAATTGCCACCTGCAGCTTTGTATTACTCAATACTCAATAAAACATGATTCTATTGATGAAATTCAAGGTAGAGATTTGCAAAATTACTTTAAAATATGGAATAAGGTGGGTCCAAAGTAGATATATTACTTGACCTGTGTATCAGTGGATGGGTTATCTAAGAAACATATCTTCTCAAACTCAGATTTAATAAAACTTGGACGGCCCAAAGAACTAGCAAGCATCGCCCAAGCCTCCATCGCACTCTCTGCAGTTGAAAAAAGTTCTCTCATCTCCTCAGCTTTCCTCTCATCCAATTCTAATCCATCCGGAAGGGTTTCAAACTTTTCACCATCTATATCAGTTGAGGCATCTTCTTTTCTTTCACTCTTACCAAAGAAAAGTCCTTCTTTGTTTAGTTGCGAAACCGCCGCATTTACAACCATTAGCGCTCCCAGAATCGAATCAGTTTGCTGTAATAGATCTTGGGTGACCTTCTTAATATCTGGCAATGAAGACTGACTATTGCTAACAGTTAATGTTTCAGTTGTTTCATCATTACTATTAACATCCTGGCCTTCAGAAGTTGCAAGCCCAGATTCAACATAACCTGCCTCTGCAATCCTCCTTGCTTGTAAACCAATTCTGTCTAACAAGTCAAACCCATCCCACTTTAAGTTATCAGGGAGAGGGAGACCAAGTTTCTGAACAACATTTTGACTAATTAGATCAGAAAAATTCTTCCAAAAATGCTTATCTGACTGTGATGAATCACCATTGTCGGTGTTACACCCAAGTGGAATGCTGTCTTCCTCACAGCTTCCTTCAATTGGAGAGAACTCTGGTTTATCCTCCTCCTGTCGTGGCATATCTAACTCAATAACAGGATTGATAAGTTTCTCATTGTCTTCAGTGTCAGAAATAACGAGTTTTGATTGTCTATCCTTCTGGAAGTAAGCATCATTTAGTGACTTTACTTGCCCAAAGGCAAACTGCACAAACTGGCGTGCTTGCACGGTCTCCGAGCCAACAACCATTTTCAAAGCAGACTCAAAACCATTTCTTCGAAGAAAATCTGTTATAAGGGGGATCCTCCACCATTTCTTGTCTTCATCAATTTGGTCAAAACTTTTATACCTAACCTGACACCATATACCTAACAGTTCATGTAAGAAATTTCAATCTACAAATACGAGCAATAGAGTCAATTATCCAAATTGCGAAAAATATACAACCCCTCAAGCAAATGCTTCACCAACTGATGTCGCAGTTGGAGTTAACCTGGGGAGCACAGATTTTTCAAATAGGCTTGCAGTTTCTATTGATAGATTGCAAAAGGAGAACCATACATGTTAACTGCATATCACAAAAAGTACAGTGTATACAAAACTAAACAGGTTAAATAGGAGAACCCTAATAAATTCTATGACTAAACTACCACTGGAATAATATAAAATGACTGGAGCACTAAAACATTGAATTATATCCAGCGTGTATAATACGTTCATATCTATATCGGAAACATTTTCGATTCCAATAAGCATGGGTACGCACAGATAACATATGCAGTGTGCATCATTGGAATAATATAAAATAACTTGAGCACTGAAACATTGCATTATATCCAGTTTGTGTATACGTTCACATATATATCCAAAACATTCCCGATGGCAATATTATGCAGCACAACATGCTCCCTCACTCTGAAGTCTGTTGGTGATTCTTGGATCATGACAAATCCACCGGATTCTGTATCAGTCTTTTGATTGTGGGCACAGGAAGGATTTTAAAGTCTCCCACTCAATTGATTCAAGGATTGGAAGTGTTCAAAGTCTGTCTTTGAAGTGTTTAAAGTCTTCGTTCCAATGTGTGGAGTTATAAGACCTATCTTGAGCATTACGACACTTGGACTATCCCTTGAGTTTCTTTGGTATCACCCATTATTTTTGGCTTAGCATTTGGTATTTTAGTGCAGAGTGCACGAGGGGCGTGATCGGCGTGCATCCTTTTGGATTGTCCCATCTCAAAAGTTTGGTTAAGTTCTGAATTCTACCAAAGAGCATGAGATAGGTGCTCGATGGGTGCACCACAAAAACGCAGCATGTGACGGGCGCTCAATAAGAAAGCGAGACAGTGAAGAAAAAATTTTAGAGAAAGAAATCCACCATCATGGTTAATGATAAAAAGAAAAATTTTAGAAAAGAGTACAAATCATTTTCACCATCATGGTTAATGATATAAAAGGAACTTCATACGACCAGTAAGGTTCACTATCTCTCTTGACAAATAAAAATCAGATTTCCAGAGGAGAAAGCTCAGTAGAGTTTAAAGATGACAGTTTGTGGTCATTAAAAGATTCAAGAGATCATGCGCTAATAACTTTTTGAAATCTCCAGAAATCCACCATCATGGTTAATGATAAAAAGGAACTTAAGCACGCTCTTTGACTCTGGAATTTCTAGCTTGTCGTAGAATTATTTTATTAGTAGTGCGTTATCTGGGAAACATACCTCTAGCTTTATCTTTCCACCGCCTCCCATTCCTTCCAATTCAACCAGCAGTTCGTGTAAATTCCCTAGCAAAACACCGTTGAAATTTGACCACTCTTAGAGAAGATTTCGCAAGCCTTCACATCAAAAAAATCTTCGCCAAATTGGCAGGCATAGTAGTTACTAATATATTTAGATAATGATGCTTTTGTATTGCAACCATTGCTACATCCAGGAAAAAAAAATCTGGTCTATATCTATTCAATTTCCACGGGCAGTCAAAAAAATTTCCTCTTTCGTTACAACGAACAATATCATTGTAAGTGGGATGGCATAGACCCAACACACTCAGAAGCCAACGAGGATGATGTAGACTTCATTAATTTGTAAACATCCATATCGTGCATATGGTTCATACGGAGCTCACCATCACAGAGGCATTCCAAATTAATGTTACCATTCCCCATGCGCTTATGTGGAGTAACAAGATTTGCATCCCAAGCAGCAACCTGAAGTTCACATCAGATATGAAGGATTAAGTTCAAAGTCGAGTAGAAGTTACACAAGTAGCATTAGAACACAACAACATGGTTGTGCTCACCAAAATATAAAGCATTGGTACCAATTAGATGGTTCTTAACAAGTAAAGGGCAAAAATAACGCAGCTTCTTCTTGTTGATCAGGGAAACTACTAACGGAGTCACACGTTCAGGCCCCCATTTGCCGGTTGAAAAATCCTTCGATGACATGAGATGAAGCTTTATGTGTCTTTTCAACCTTGTTCCGTACACTTGTTCCTAATTTACTAGCTCATCTGTTCATAGCAAATGCAGATACACTGTTTTGACCAGTCACCAACTGGCTTACGTGATTAAAAAAAAAAAAACCTACACCAAATTATGACCTCAGCCCACTGTAGGATATCGACCAACTATACATCAATTTGGCGTATGATCACAAAATAAATATGGGAGAGACAGGTGTTCGGATGGTTAAGTTTCCAATATTGTTGGTTTGAATTGAAACCTGTTTCCTCCAATTTAAAGCAGATTGGCTGGTTATTCAAACTTGTGCTTCAAAGTTCCAAAGAGAGTTTTGGAGAGTCATGCACCTTCACCTTCATTATCTTGTTGATGAAAAGAGCATCATATTCGTTGTCTTTTGATTTTCCATCTTTCTTAAGCATCATATTCTACACTACGTGATATTGTTAGAGTTTGTCCCACATTGGTTAATTATAACCTCCAAAACTAGTATATGAGCCTGGGCGGCCTCTCCATTCATTGCCAATTGGTTTTGAGTTGGATGCTTTAACATGATATCAGAGCTAGGCTTTAGGAGGATTTTGGACAAGACTCTCTTGGTTATTGCCCCATTGTTTGTGCCATAAGTGCAACATGTTTTGTTATGATCCCAAAGTTGTGGATCCGTTGTTTACCTCTCCATGTGCGGGTCAGGGGTCGCATGTGTGGGGGAGTGTTAGAGTTTGTCCCACATTGGTTAATTATAACCTCCAAAACTAGTATATGAGCTTGGGCGGCCTCTCCACTCATTGCCAATTGATTTTGACTTGGATGCTTTAACAGATATCTATAATGAGGGTGGCTTATTTGTGTATGAAGGTGGAGAAGAAGAAGTGTGGTTTGCATGATGTGAGTCACAATGTGGATATGCTGCTTTGGGCATCCATGGGGAAAAGAGCGATACATGCTCCTTGGGATGTATGAGAGAAGAGACTTGGTGGACCAAGAAACGGGATTGTTTCAGTGCGGGTTTAACATCATGTCTCATCTCTATCCTCTTTGAATTCTAGATTTATTGGTTCTATTCTGGGTTCACGTGGAAGGATGTACAACTAACATATAGGTTGTGTAATTCAGCTAAAGTGTTTTTTGATAATTCCGACCTATTGAAGAACTAGAAATATAGAAACCACGCTTATCCCAATAATAATTATCACTGTGTTCATTGTTTTATGTAACTATTCAATATCACTATGTTTTCTTGTGTTAGGGTTAATTAACACCACCCTAACGCCCTGTTTGTTAAAGGGATATGTATATGAGGGGGGGAAGGGGATATAATAAGAAGGGGATATAGGGGTGGATATAGTTGGAGGGGTATTATTTTAGAATGGGAGATTAAAAGTTATTGTGTTTGTTTTGTTGTTGTAAAAGAGGGATATGAGAGATTGTGTCCCAATTAAAAAATAGAAAAAAGAGAAAATTGGTGGGGTCACATTCCACCAGCCTTGCCTCTCTCTCTTTCTCTCTCTCCGCAGCAGCAGCAAAAGGCTGTCAAAAGTGACAGCTTGCATAGGGAAGTTGGCAGTGAGGCCGGATATAACATAACCTGGGGGGGAGGGTGCCTATATTTTATCCCTCCTCAAGGGGATATACAAATCCTAGGTTATTATATCCAGGTAACAAAAAACAAAACAAACGGCGGATATGAAACGCCCGGATTTCTATATCCGGCCTGTCTCTATATCCCCCTTCTATCTCCCTCAAACAAACAGGCCGTAAACACTTTTCTCTTCTTTACAATTACTATGCTAACGATTTTGTCTAATATTTCTCATTACTAGAAACTTTTTAAATTGTCTCCGCTGGATCTGTTCCCGAGAGTAGCCTAAGATAACTTTATTTATATTATGAAGTGTCTTATTACAAGACTCAACTAACCAATGTGGAAAAAAGACTAAACTTTATTTTAACCCTCCCCCTCAAGCTGGAGAATAAATAAAACAAAATCCCAGCTTATTAAATAACAACTCTAAATGTGGTTGGTGAAGATACCAGCCAAGTCAAAACTGAGCTCCTATAGACACGAAGGGAGTAGCCAACACACCGCCATCTATCTTTTCTCAAACAATGTGACTATCTATTTCAAAATATTTGGTTCTCTCATGAAATATCATATTTAAAGCGATATGTATTGCAGCTTGATTAACATAATACATAGGGTAACTGCACATCAAAACCTAACTCCTCTAGTAAAGCTCGCAACCACACAATGTCACATGTTGTGTGAGCCAAGGCTCGATACTCTGCTTGTGCGCTGCATCTTGAAACAACGGTTTGTTTTAGCTCTTCCATGTAACTAGATTGCCACCAATAAAAGTACAATACCTAGTTGTCGACCGTCTATCAGATGGTGATCCTGCCCAATTAGCGTCAATAAAGGCCTCAACAAGCAAATGACCGTTAGATCGGTAAAATAGACCACGTCCAAGATGAGCCTTAAGGTACTTTGCATACAAAGACAAGTCTCCCAATGTGGAAGACGAGAAGCTGACGTATACTGACTCACCATACTACCAGCAAATGAGATATCGGGATGTGTATCGATAAGATAATTCAACTTGCCAACTAAGCGATGATACGGTCTGAATGAGGAAATATCTCCCCCGGTCAACGCAAAGTTTGACATTTGGATCCATGGGAGTCTCTATAGGCTTCGCTCCCAGTAATCTAGTCTCCTCTAGAATATCCAATGTATACTTCCCTTGGGATAGACTAATCACATCCTTAGAACTTGCTACCTCAATACCCAAGAAATACCGTAACTTACCCAAGTCTTTGGTGTGAAACTAAAGGTGTACCTTTCTGATCATCTCTAGTAATGATGATATCATCCACATACACAATTAACACTATTTTCTCCCGCTGTTACTGAATAAAGAAAGAAAGTGTTAGATTGTAGAGAGAGAAAAAGAGAGATCAAAGGTATTTTCTCATTACTCAAAGAATGGGTCACTACACAGAGATATACAAGACTAACATCTACATGACTAAACTACCCCTATGAATAGAATACATAACAAATTGAACCTTAACTCGACATAACTTAACACTCCCCCTCAAGTTGGTGCAAAGATAACTATCAAGCCCAACTTAAATACAATGGGGTGAAAACTTTTACTACTAAGACCCTTAGTAAATACATCGGCCAATTGGTCTTCGGATCTCACAAAAGGCATGCATATCAAACCGTTGCTCAGCTTCTCCTTGATGAAATGCCTATCAATCTCAACATGCTTTGTGCGATCATGTTGAACAGGATTATGAGCAATGTTTATGGCAACCTTATTATCACAGTAGAGTTTCATAGGTCCACGATCAGGGAATCCCAAATCACGCAATAAGGTTTGGAGCCATAAAAGCTCGCAAACACCATGAGCCATAGCTTTGTACTCGGCCTCTGCACTGGATCTAGCAACCACAGACTGTTTCTTACTCCTCCAGGTAATCAAATTCCCTCCAAGGAAGGTGCAATAGCCAGAAGTAGATCGCCGATCATCAATAGAACCAGCCCAGTCTGCATCAGTGAAAGCTTCCAATCTCAAGTGACCATGATTAGAGAACAAAACTCCTTTACCTGGGGCAGATTTAAGATACCTCAAGATACGATAAACTGCATCAAGATGACTAGTACGAGGTTCATGCATGAATTGGCTCACAACCCCCACAGCATAGGAAATATCTGGTCTAGTGTGAGATAAGTATATCAGGCGACCCACAAGTCTCTGATATCTCTCATTTTCTGTAAGCTCCCCCACATTGCTACCAAGATGATGGTTGGCCTCAATGGGAGAATCAGCTGGCTTACATCCCAACATACCAGTTTCTTCCAAGAGATCAAGTATGTATTTCATTTGAGAGATAAAGATTCCTTTGTCAGATCTAGCCACCTCCATTCCAAGAAAGTACTTCATAGACCCCAAATCCTTAATCTCAAACTCTTGAGCAAGAAGAGCTTTAAGGCTAACAATCTCATTCACATCATCACCTGTCATGATTATGTCATCCACATAAACAATAAGAATGGCAATCTTACCATTACTTCTCTTGATGAACATAGTATGGTCAGCATGACTCTGCTTGTATCCAAATCTCAACATGGCTTTGAGAAACCTGTCAAACCATGCTCTAGGAGATTGCTTCAAGCCAAAAAGTGTCTTCTTCAATCGACACACCTTTCCCTCGGTCTGAGATGAAGAAAAACCCAGTGGAATAGCCATGTACACCTCCTCCTCTAATTCGCCATGGAGGAATGCATTCTTCACATCAAACTGGTGAAGAGGCCAATTTAAATTGGCAGCACAAGAGAGTAAAACTCGCACAGAGTTCATCTTCGCTACAGGGGCAAACGTCTCCTCGTAGTCAATACCATAGGTTTGTGTGAAGCCCTTGGCAACAAGTCTTGCCTTGTATCTCTCAACTGTCCCATCAACTTTGTGTTTCACAGTGAACACCCATTTGCACCCCACAGGTTTCTTCCCTCTTGGAAGAGATACTAGCTCTCAAGTGCCATTCTTTTTTAAAGTTGTCATCTCCTCTACCATAGCTCATTTCCACTTAGGTATCATGAATGCATCCTGCCAATTCTGTGGAATAGATATAGAAGAAAGAGACGAAACAAAAGCATGATGCAAAGGAGATAAACGGTCATAAGAAACAAACTGGGAAATGGGATGTTGAGTGCATGATCTAACTCCCTTTCTAAGAGCAATAGGAGCATTAGGATCATCAACAACAGTAGGGAGAGAATCATTACCAGATGAATCAGCTGAAGAGTCCGAAACTGGAGTAGGTGATGGAGATTGGCAAAGTGGCACTGCACATGTAGACTTGTCTTTATTCCTTCGAGAAAAGGTCTGCAGATTTGGCCTATCCAGTCTTTCCCGAACATCATGCTCTGCTCTTTTTGCAGGTAAAGGTTCTTTCTCCCCCTCACCATGACGAGGTAAAGGATAAGACCACGACTCAGGAGTAAGAAATGTCAACATCTCTTCCTGTCTATCATTCTCCCCCTGAAGAGATGAAGTGGACAGAGGATAAAGAGATTATGTTTCCCAAAAGGTGACATCCATGGAGACATACATTTTTCGAGAGTGCGGGTCATAGCATTTATAACCCTTCTGAGTGGGAGAATAGCCAAGGAAAATACACTTGCGGGCTTTGGGATCCAGCTTACCACCTGGGTGCTTAGGAGCATGAACAAAACACACACAACCAAAGACTTTGGGCGGGAGAGATGAGACCCGAGAACAACCTAAGAGAACCTTAATCGGAGTTTGGAACTGAAGAACACTAGATGGCATGCGATTGATAAGAAAAGCTGCAGTAAGGAGAGCTTCGCCCCAAAAGTGTTTAGGAACATTCATGGTGAAAAATAGAGAGCGGGCTACCTCAGCAAGATGGCGATTCTTGCGCTCGGCAACTCCATTTTGTTGTGGAGTGCCAACACAAGAAGTCTGAAAAAGAATACCAAAGTCATTAAGATATGCCCGAAAAGTCTCATCTATATACTCAGTCCCATTATCACTACGAAGCACTTTAACATTAGTATTAAATTGAGTACGCACCATTTGGTGAAAAGATTTAAAGCAAGAAAAAACCTCATTTTTTGCCTTTAGTAAGTACACCCAAGTGACACGAGAATAACAGTCAATAAATGTGACTAACCAGCGATAATCAGACAGAGATGTGACAGGAGAAGGACCTCAAACATCGGAATGAATGACCATAAATGGCGAATCACTTCTTTGATTGACCGGAGCATAAAATGAGCGCTTATGTTTCACAAGCTCACAAGCTTCACAAAGGAACCGACTCCGAGAACATTGCTTAGCCAAATTAGGGAACAATTTTTCTAGAGTTCCAAAGGATGGATGACCCAATCTACGATGCCACTGATGTAACGAGGGAAGAGCTGAACCCGTATCTGCAGCAAGAGCTTGACCACATGACAAAGGTGGACAAACCGGATTAGGTGCAGACTCCAAAAAATAAAGGCCCTCATGGGCTTTACCACTGCCAATCATCCTCCCCGTATCCAGTTCCTGAAAAACACAATGTGTAGGAAAAAATGTTGCGGAGCAATTTAAGGATTGAGTAAGACTACTAACGGATAAAAGGTTAGTAGAAAAATTGGGAACATGAAGAACTGAGGAAAGAGAAATGGTTGGAGAACAACGAATAGAACCTTTTCCCGAAATAGCAGATAAAGAATCATCAACTACTTTAACCTTATCCTTACCAGAACACGTAGAGTAGGAATCAAAGAAAGATGAACAACCCGTCATATGATCCGTGGCACCCGAATCTATAATCCAAGGACGAGAGCTAGATGCACTGAAAGCACTAGCATGTACAGAAGCAAAGAAATCAGAGGCGGTGGAAGTTGAAGCAATGGTAGATGGAGCGTCAAGCCTAGTCATTAGGCGCCTGAGAGTTAGCAAGTACAGAAGCAAAGAAATCAGAGGCAGTGGAAGTTGAAGCAATGGTAGATGGAGCGTCAAGCCTAGTCATTAGGCGCCTGAGAGTTTGTAACTCCCCCTCAGAAAGGGCACCAACCTGGGCAGTGTTGAAAGCCTCCATTGTACCAACAATTTCCGTTTCAAACCACCTCAAACCGACCCCGCGAATGGATCCGGAACGTTGAAATTAGTCAGGAACAAGTCTCGGACCTCCCAAAAGTGGTCTGGATCAGTCAAAACACCCCCTTTGGCCTTTCTGAACCCTCCAGAGGAGTTTTGAACCCTCTAGAACCCTCCATATGAGCTTTCTGAACCTTGCCCAAGCCGCTGACCCCTCTCCTGGACCTTTTGACTCGCGGAAAGGACTGTTTGACCAGCTTCCAAGTGCTAACAGAGGCAGTCAACCAAGATCACGATCAAAGAGAGAGTATCTGAGGTAGTCACGCTATCTACAGTACTCACCGGAGAATCTACAGTACTCGTCAGATGTTGAATAGTGAATTTGATGAATACCCAGTGAGTAACGAACTCAAATCAAGACAACCCAGTTGATTTCGAGACTTACAGAGACAAACGAAGGCTTACGGTAGATTATCGAAGGTCGCCGGAAGGTGGTGGACGCCGAAAGGTGGTGGATGTCGTACGGTGGTCGCCGGAGATCGGCGAACGTCGATTGGAGGTTATTGGGTGTCGTCGGTCACAGATCGAGGTTGGATGATACTTGTTAGTGATCGTTGAAGCCAATTAGAGGCCGTACGACAGTCGTTGGTGGTCGCTGCAACCTGTCGGAGCTCCTACAGTAGTCGTCAATGGCAGTCGAATGTCCACTCCAGTTCGATCGATAAAAAACGTGAACAAATCACAACCAGTCGACTCAACTAGAGGTAACTCTAAAACTCAACGTGAATTTGTTGACTGATAGAACACGATCAACTGAGAAATACGATCTCTAAAGCTCTACGAAGCACCATCAATGGAGGATGAGAGCTTTGATACCATGTTAGATTGTAGAGAGAGAAAGAGAGATCAAAGGTATTTTCTCATTACTCAAAGAATGGGTCACTACACAGAGATATACAAGACTAACATCTACATGACTAAACTACCCCTATGAACAGAATACATAACAAATTGAACCTTAACTCGACATAACTTAACAGAAAGACAGAGTGATCCCAACGCATACCAAACTATAACACAGTATCACTGAACCTGTCAAACCAAGCTCGAGATCACTGCTTGAGACCATATAGAGCTTTGCCAAAACGACACACCTGTGAACACTCCCCCTAAGCAACAAACCCAGGAGGTTGCTCCATAATTACCTCCTCAACCAGATCACCATGTAAAAAAGCATTTTTACATCCAATTGAAACAAGGGCCAACCAAGGTTGGCGGCAAGAGAAATAAGAACGCGGACAGAGTTTATCTTTGTGGCTGGGGAAAAAGTCTTCGCATAATCAACCTCATATGTCTGTGTACGCCCTTTGGCCACAAGGCGTGCCTTGTACCACTTGACAGTGCCTTCTGGATTATATTAGACTGTAAAGACCCACTAACAACCAATAGTAGACTTCCCTGGCGGAAGAGTCTCAAGTGCCATTCTCATAGAGAGCAGACATCTCAACCTCCATTGTTCGCCACTCAAACAAAGAAAGAGCCTCTTGTACAATGTTAGGGAAATATATCGAAGAAACCGATGAAGTGAAAGTGTGAAGGGAAGGAGACAGGCTATGTAGCACGGACATGGATATGGATACGGACACGGACATGGTAATTTTGAAAAAAGGGACACGGACACGGCGGGAGACACGGCAATATATATATTTAATATATATAAATATTATAAAAAAATTTAAAAAAACTTAAAACTTTAAAGATTGATAATTACAGTTTGACCCCAAAAAATTTATAAAAAAATTACAATTTGACCCCTGAAAATTAAAAAATTACATGGACCCCAAATTTTTTTAAAAAATTACATTTTGACCCCTGTTGTGTCCCCTACGTGTCCCCGCCGTGTCCCCGTCAAAAAATTCAAAAAATTTGGGGTACACGCCACCATACGTATCCCGACGTGTCCCCCCCGTGTCCCAGTGTCCGACAAGCCTATCGGCTACCTCTAGAAGTGTCGGTGCTTCATAGGAGACAGGTGATCAGAAGAGACATAGTGAGAAATGGGATCAGAGTACGAGTACCTTTTCGGAGAGCAATAATAAGATCAAGTTCTGGATCTTCATAAGTAAGAGGCGTGGTTGCAGATATTGATGGGGCTGATGAGTCAACAAACATTCACCAGCAAGGTTTTCACAAGGGGGGCATAGGGGGTACTTATAGGAAACATAGACTCAGCCGCAGGTAGGTCAATGGGAGAGAGGGTACCAAAAATAACGGTATTGACTCATTGAATGTGACATCAGCACAAACTAACGATGCAGAGACGGGGGTAACACTTATACCCTTTCTGTGTACGCCAATAACCCAAAAGTACACACCAGATTGATCGGAGATCGAGTTTGTTGCGGTCCGGATAGAGAGAGTGAACATAATAGGTACACCCAAACACCAGAGGAGGACAAAGCAGGAGAGGGCGACTAGGACATAAGACCATATGGGGTATCTAACTGCCAAGGACTAAAGATGGCATACGATTGATCAAGTAACATTCTGCAAGGACAACATCACTCCAATATGACTTAGGGACCTGCATTTGAAATAAATTTTTTTTTTTTTGAACAAGGCAAGTCAATTCATTCACAGCCATAAAGCAAAGGATTTCATCTCAAAATACAGGACTGAACCAAAACTACCAAAATCTAGATGCGAGCAATTGCAACAGCGCACCGGCTTACAGGCCCAAAATTTTGCCAAGGGAGACCAAGTTGCACAAGCGGGGGCGGGGGCGGGAGCGGGAGCGGGGGCGGGAGCGGGGGAGCGGAGGTACCTAGAAGCTCCCGAGGTTGGGAGCGCCGTTGGGAGCGCCTATGTATATTTTAAATATTTTTAAATAATTTTATATACTTAAAAAAAAAAAAAATATATATATATATATATATATATATATATATATATATATATATATATATATATAGTATCATTAATTATTTAAATTTTTATTTTGTTGGTTCTGGAAGGGGTATAAATGAAAAGAGCAGAAACTTGACGTTGTAGGTGAGTCTGGACATTCAAATCTATGGTACGAAATGAGTCAACCCATGCTTAAAAAAAAAAAAAAAAAAAAGTATAGGTACAGCATCTCACGTATAAAAGTAAAAGTAAAGGTACAACATGCTTAGTCAACCCATGCTTTGGTCAGTTGGTGGTCTCGAAGAAGCATCTCACGTATTCCCAAGGGTACAGCTGTTTACCAGAGCAAAAGCATATATAATATATTATATATACTGTACATTCACAGTAGTTACACAGTAAAAGTAAAAGTAAAGTTCTTTGATAAAAGTAAAAGTAAAGCATGTTCCAGATTCTTTCTCTTCGTCTTCCTCAAGCTCGCTCTCTCTCTCTCTCTCTCTCTCTCTCTCTCACATCGCCGGCGGCCATGCCCTCCATCGCCGAACCAGAAGCTCCCATCCCCCTGAGGAGCGCGATCCCGTCTCAATGGGAACGCGTTCCCGTCGCGTTTCTGAGCGAGAAACGCCGAATCGCGTTTCTAGGCCGGGAGCGGCATCAAATCCGGCGTTTCCTGCAACTAAGGTCGGCGTAGAGTCCGTCATCGATTTAGTAGTAGAGAATCCCGAAAACGGACACCCAGCTCAACCCATTAGCAAAACTAAACAGATGAAATCAACAAAAGCACCCGTAAGGGGCAACAAATCCCACAACGGGGATAGCGAAAAACAAAAATACAGAAGAAAAAACTAGAGACTAAGAAGGTGTGAAATCAAACTAACTCCGGTGTGAAATGTCGCCGGAAACCGCCGCCGCATCGGATCTAGAGACTTATTCGCCGGAGTAAGAGCCCATCCACCCTAAATCACCACTACATCATCACAGATCTGGCCCTGTGGAGGGATGGCAAAGAAGGAGGAGCGGTAAGGTTAAACGGGGCAGTGGTGGATGGAGGTCGGAGAGTGGAGGGATGGATGGAAGGAGAGTGGGGATCTGGAATGGGGATGCAGAGGGAGATCTAAGAAGGTGAAGAGAGGTGAAGAGGGTGGCGGGCTAGAAAGGGGGAGGTGGAGGAGGAGGCGGCGGCCCCCCGCATTTGAAATAATAGTGCATGCATAATGTCTGATAAATGTTGAATCTTGCATTCGGCAACCCCATTTTGTTGTGGAGTCCTAGCCAAGAAGACTAAAGTAAAAGGTTAAACGGAGAATGAGGAACATGTAATACAGAGTCTAAAGTAAAAGGGGAAGTGATAGGTATAGAACCCAGACCAACAATCTCAATGGTTGAACCGTCCGCTAAGGTAATGCGAGATGGTTTACCAATAGACTGACGACCAGAAAAGAAAGTAAGAACCAGTCATATGATCAAAGGCACCAAAATCAATAAACCAAGGGGTAAAAGTAAGAAAAGACACAATACTAGCAACGAAAGGACATGTATGATCGAGCGTAACAGTTGAGGAAGAGCCCACAAATGAATGCTGAATCGACATAAGGCGTTAGTACTCTTCTGCAGAAATAGTCACCATAGGAACAGTGTAGCCACCATGGGACCCCGCACGCTTATTGGCACAGGCCCGCTCTATAGGTAGTACAAGGTGCTGGCGTTTAGATATTGATTGGCGTTTGCTATTTGCATCCGTTGTAGGATGCTATTTGTATATCGCTAGTACCCATTGCGCGAGTACTTAAGCTGTTTAGAGTCGCCACTTGGTTTTAGGAGCCAAGAAACCAGATAGAGATTATGTTTAGATTTGGAAGTCACGGTACGAAAAAGGGAAGGGATTAGGCACCCATTTTCACCCACCAAAAAAGTTGGCCTTTACTTCACTTGACATGAGGCTTTTCAATTATTTAATTGGATTCGCAAGTAATTGATTAATTAGCCATTAACAGATATGGGTGATGGACAGGGAATAACGATTTGTGGGATAGGGGTACGGGAGTATGCTAAAAACATAAATAAAATACAAGAAGTTAAACTGTTCCCCGTGTAAATCGATCAGTCGTCCTGGCAATCGATTTGTTAGCCCGCTGATCTCTCGGGATTTGATGTTCCGGCCGACATAGGCATTCCTACTTGATACCAGAAAACAAAACGAAAAAAGTCAGTCAAGTGATTGTGTTACCATCCCAACTTGATCCCTCGGTTGCTCGATTATGAGACCAAGCTTGATTCCTGCAGCCTTTATAGATTAAAGGCACGAAGAACTCAAGAACAGTGAAGAAACTTTTTTGGGTTTGAAGGCTTTGGGTACTCTCTGTGTGTTTTCGCTCACTAGATTGATCTCTAATGTGTATAACTTGGTGTGTGTGATTGAAGGCTAGGGTTTCGAAGCTAGAGCTTGTATGTGTTGTGGAGAGTAAGGAGAGGTGAAAAATTTGATAAAAAACGTGTAGGGAGAGGGCCCTATTCATAGAGTGTTAGGAGAGGGTTTGAGATAATTAAGAAGGATTAATTAAACCCAAAAATAGTTGTTAACTCAAGTCAAACTCTATCCTAAAGAGGTTTAGAAGTGATGGGCAAGTGTAATCGCCCGGATCAAGAGAGGTTAGATCTACCAAAATACCTCCGAAGTATATCTACGCTCTACAATGTTTGTTGGACAAATCGATCTGTGCTCTAAAGTGTTAGACGGCAAAACAAAGTGACGGCCGCGTAACACAAGTCAAGGGCTTCATTTGGAAAAAATAGACCTTGCGGCCACAACATATCAACCTCATGGCGGCAACCTAAAAACTGCAAAGCAAGTCAATCTTCGCGGGCTTCCTCCGGACACTCCAAACTCTGATTTCTGCGTGGTTTGAACCTTTGAAAAGTTTGTCAAGTCTACTTTATAACACAAGTGGTTTGGATCCAAAATAATTTGTACAATAAAAGAAGTGGCGATTTTACCCTCAATGGGTCAAAAAATGAATAATTTCGGTAAAGCGCTCACATCTCCCTCGTTTCAAATCAGATTGAGACATATTATATATCAATTGTTGAAAAGGAAAGAATATTGTAGCACATGTTGTAAATCAATTAGGCAATTAGACAATTAGGAAGATTGTAATTAGTCTAATTAGGTAGATAGGAATTTCCTTATTATTTCCTTTCCTAAATTATCTTGTACACAGTCTATATATTGTGCCTCCTAGTGAGAAGAATACACATCAATTATAATATTTCAACATGGTATCAGAGCGGGTTCCAGGAACCTGATTTTTCTTTCTCGTTACCTCTATCTTTTTTCGTCAAATTCTCTCTCTCTCTCTCAAATCGACCACAACCAAAACCTCTCTAACCCCAATACACAACCCTCGATCCAAAACAAAACAAAACAAAAAAAAAAAATCCAGCAGTGAGCGGTGCTCGCGTACACATGTGATCGTGAACAAAGTGCTCGCGCGCCTTAGCAATCGTGAACAGTAACCCTAATCTCTTTCGGCCCTCGATCAATCTTTCGGAACTCGGTTTGTGCATAAGGGTGTTCTTCGGGCTCTAAATCAACCGGGTACCCTCTCTTTGCACTTGTCAATTTCTCGGGTAACAACTCCTCTCCTTTTGGCTTGTGTCTTTATCTCTTGAATCTATTATGGGTGATAAACCTAAGCAAACAGACACTGCTGAAACCTCTGAAACTAAGGATATTGTTAGGGATTATCGCCGGTCTCTAACCACAATCAACTCCGCCCTAGCTGCCCCCACAAACTCTCCTGCTTTATCTTCTGGACATTTTGGGAATCGCAATCCCTCCCACAATCGTGGTAGTTCTTCTGAGCGGGGTGGTCGTCGTGGAGGACGTGGGGGGCGTGGTGGTCGTGGCACCAAGAAGTGTACTCATTGTGGTGCGACCAACCACGATGTTGAATTCTGTTGGAAGCTGCATGGCAAGCCAGCTTGGGCTAATCAGGCTACACTTGAAGGGGAGCCATCTGCTCTTGCTCCTACTCAGATTACTATGTCCAAGACTGAGTATGATTCTATGATTCAAAGGGCCAATGCATCTTCTTCTTCTTCCACTGCAACTCATGTCACCTCAGGTAATACGTGTCTTCATTCATCTTCTCGTAGCACTCCTTGGATTCTCGATTAAGGCGCATCCGATCATATGACGGGTGATTTGTCTCTTTTGGTGATGTTGTTACTCCTTCGTTAAGACTTATGTTACTATTGCCGATGGCACTAAGGTTCTTGTTCAAGGCATTGGTACATATCGTTCATCCGGTCTTGTTTTTATTTGTCTTATATTTGCCACAATTTCCATTTAATCTTCTTTCGATTCATAAAATGTCTCATACTCACCAGTGTTCTATCCTCTTTTCTCCTTCTCATTGTGAGTTTCGGGATCTCGGGACAAAGAGGATGATTGGTGGGGGTATGAGAAGAATGGTCTATATTACCGGGGCGGCAACGGCAGCATCATCTAGTCCTTCGCTTTACATTCTCTTTGTTACACCTTATCGTGGCACCTTTGTCGTCTTGGGCACCCATCCTCGGCCAACCTTCGCAAGCTAGTTCCTAGTCTACCTAGTTTTTCTCCTTTTAATTGTGACACGTGTGAACTTAGTAAACATCGTAGAGTTTCTTTTCCTTTACGAACTGAGTCACCATGTGTAGAACCTTTTGCATTAGTTCATTCTGATATTTGGGGACCTTTGCGCACTACGAGTTTGTGTGGTGCGCTATTTTGTCACATTTATTGATGATTTTTCTCGTTTAACATGGGTGTATCTCCTCAAAGATAGGTCTCAATTATTTTCTGTTTTTTCAGTCTTTCATACTGAGATTGTCAACCAATTTAATGCTAAATTATGTATTTTGCGAACTGACAATGCCCAAGAATATCTTTCTCGTCCATTTAGACAGTTTAATGAAACTCATGGTATTATTCATCAGACTGCGTGTGTCACTACCCCTCAACAAAATGGGGTTGCAGAACGGAAGAATGGGCCAGTTTTAGCCATAACTCGTGCCCTTATGCTTCACATGAACGTTCCAAAACATTTTTGGGGATATGCTGTTCTTACCGCGAATTATCTAATAAATCGCACCCCTTCTCGGGTTTTGCATGGCAAAATTCCTTATCAGGTCATGTTTCCTGACAAGGATCTTTACATTCTTCCCCCAAAACTTTTTGGTTGTGTGTCATTTGTTCATAATCTCTCTCCAGGTCGTGATAAACTTGATCCGCGTTCTTACAAATGTATTTTTCTGGGTTACTCTCTGACACAGAAAGGATACAAGTGCTATAGTCCCTCATTACGGAAAGCACTTTGTAAGTGCTGACGTGACTTTTTTTGAAAATATCCCATATTATTCTCTTGAGGGTACTCGGTTGACACCATTGTTGGCACCACCTTGTCTTCCCGAGATTGCTCGATTCGGGCCGACCATGGTCTTTCGAGATCGCTACTCGACCATCAATTACACGGGTATATGTTCGACGTTCTTCGCCGCTACTCTCTGTTGCACCTCCGGATACGGCTTCCGTGCCCACACCATCTCCTCGAGCGTCTTCGGATCCGACACTCGATCTTCCTATTGCTCACCGTAAAGGTATTCGCTCTCCGCACTTCCCATCCTATCTCTCAATTTGTGTCCTATGATCATTTGTCTCCCTCTTTTCGCGCTTTTCGTGTCTTTGTCCTCATTCTTTGTTCCTAAGTCTTATCGGGAGGCTCTTTCTCATCTGGATGGCGTTCGCTATGGAAGAAGAGATGCGCGCTTTGTCACCGAATCATACTTGGGATCTTGTTCCTGACCATCCGGAGCACATATTGTTGGTTGTCGTTGGGTGTTTGTCATCAAACACAATCGATGGTACTCTTGATCGTCCGAAAGCTCGTCTTGTGGCCAAAGGTTTCACTCAAACCTATGGGCTTGACTACACCGAGACTTTTCTCCGGTTCCCAAACTCAGTTACATTCGCATTATTATCTCTCTTGCACCCAACCTTGATTGGCCTCTCCATCACTTGATGTCAAGAATGCTTTTCTTCATGGAGATCTCTCGAGAGGTTTATATGGCTCAACCACCCGGTTTTGAGTCCAAGGGGAGTCGTGTGTCATCTTCGCAAATCTATTTATGGCCTCAAACAATCTCCCCGGGCTTGGTTCGATAAATTCAGCAGTACCGTCGTGTCTCATGGTATGACACGAAGTCAAGTTGATCACTCCGTCTTCTTTAAAAGGACCACCAGTGGTATTGTGATTCTCGTAGTCTATGTGGATGATATTGTCATTACAGGGAGTGACAATGATGGGATTCAGGTATTAATTCGTCACCTTTGTTCCAGTTTTCTCACCAAGGATCTAGGCAAGCTTCGGTATTTTCTTGGCATTGAAGTGGCTCGTTCTAAAGCAGGCATCAGTTTATCAAAACGGAAATACACTCTGGATCTCTTGAAAGATACAGGTTATCTTGGTTCTAAACCTGTAGCTACTCCTATGGAGACTAATCATAAGCTTATGCCTCACGATGGTGAGTTGGTTGACGATCCTGAGTTTTATCGAGACTTGTGGGTAAACTTATTTATCTCACTATCACTCGCCCGATATCTCCTATGATCGGTATTGTCGGTCAATTTATGACTTGTCCTCGAGTTTCTCATATGGAGGCCGTTGTTCGCATCTTGAAGTATCTTAAAAATGCTCTGGACGTGGACTTCTCTACAAAGCGTCCGGACATCTTCGTATCGAAGGGTATACGGATTCGGCGGGGATCTCCTACCGATCGTCGTTCTACCATCTGGTTATTGCACCTTTATAGGTGGCAATCTTGTGACTTGGAAAAGTAAGCTTGATCTGTTGTAGCACGTTCTAGTCTTTGAAGCGGTATATAGAGCAATGGCTCATACCACTTGTGAGTTGACTTGGTTGCGTACACTTCTACATGAGTTTGGGTTTCCAGTACATGATCCAACTCCGTTATATTGTGATAATCAGGTTGCTATCCATATTGCTAATAATCCAGTATTCCACGAAAGGACCAAACACATTGAAGTTGATTGTCATTTCATTCGGTCGAAAGTGGAGTCAAAAGAGATCATCACGCCTTTTGTTCCTTCAGGCTCTCAACTTGCTGATATTTTCACGAAGGCTCTTCCCAAGGCTTCCATTGATTCTATTTGTCGCAAGCTAGGAGTATACGATGTATACGCTCCAGCTTGAGGGGGAGTGTTGAAAAGGAAAGAATATTGTAGCACATGTTGTAAATCAATTAGGCAATTAGACAATTAGGAAGATTGTAATTAGTCTAATTAGGTAGATAGCAATTTCCTTTTTATTTCCTTTCCTAAATTATCTTGTACACATTCTATATATTGTGCCTCCTAGTGAGAAGAATACACATCAATTATAATCTTTCAACATCAATAAAGAGGGTACTGAAAGTACTAAAAGAGGGTGGAATCCAACCATAAAAATAAGAAAGTTTGGTTTATGAAAAGTGGGTTGAAAGCAAACCAATCGGGAGATTATCGGAGCCAACTAAGGCTAAAACATGCTCTAAGTGTCATGTTGCACTTTCCTCCTTAATTCTAAGGCATTCTTCATTCCCTAAGAGTTCCATATAGTGCATAAAGCTTCTTGTTCCTCATCAAAGCATACGGAATCATTTCATCATCGGGATTTGCCGAAGGCAGGGGCTCAAAATATTTGCCATGCCAATTTGGGTATCTACAATCAGCAGAATCAATAGGTGGCACAACATCCTCAGAAGTAGTAACTTGATGAGCTTGAGGAAGACCATGAAGATCATAACAATACTCCCCTGTATGATTTGTTCCTCCACAATTAGTACATAATTTGGTACCACGACCTCGACCATGGCAACCTCCTCCTAACATGCGACCCCCACTATTAAATAAATCTAAGGCCACCATAACCAAAATCACAACCACCAAAACCACGTCCGAATCAGCGGCAACCACGGCCTAAACCACGATCAAAACCACCATAACGACCTCCCCCCTGACTCCCGACCACCACGGGTAAAGCCACAAGAAGATCCACAACAACTAGAGATCACGGTGGCTAGAGATGAACGGTTAGAGGGTAACTGAGAAACATAACCAGCATATGATACAAAAGCTTGACAAATACGACTAAAACCATCACTGAGAGAAGGCAAATCTCGCTCTCCCAAAAGCTGAGACCGAATGGAATCATAGGATGCAGGTAAACTGAACAAAAATTGAGCAACCTGTAAATGCTCACGCTGGCGCTGCATAACTAAACATCACTAGAGTTCAGCTCGCAAATATTTCTTTCCTCACAAGCGCCCCGAAACTTGGCTTAGTACTCCTCCAAAGACCCATCACCAAGTGACAAAGAAAAAAGAACTTTTGATGTAGATCATATGTGCGACGGAGATTATTAATGCTAGAATACATCTCCGCTGCCTGAAGCCACACAAGTTTGGCAGTCTGTAAGAAAACCAAAGTCTTACTAATATGTGGTTCCATAATACTCCACAACTAAACACGGATCCGAGCATCCTCACTATCCATGCAGTATAGGTCTTATCAGTCTCTGTGGGAGGATCATCTGTCAAAGTAATGAAATTTTGTCTCACCCAGATAATAAACCTTAACAACCTGAACTCAAATAGCATAATTTCTACCATTCAAAGGTGTGGAGGTAACGGACAACCTCTCATAAAACCGAGAAGAACCAGACAAACTACCAACAAATAGTAGATGCAGAACTGGAATCAAAAGCGGAAGCAGAACCAAACTCCATAAATAAACACAATAATCAATATAGAATAAACTACCAAAATTACCATCACCGGAATATCCGAGATAAACAACTACAACCGACCACACCACAACCTCTGTACCCACCAATATATATGAATAACGGAATAGACCACCAATAACTCCAGTATCCAATAAACTACAACTAGGTTGGACAAAGTAATCGTACACACCAACTCCTTGAGTTAATCAGACCCTCCAACAAATAACCATGATAAACAACATATAACCAACAGAAATCCGACAGTGTCCAACCCGGATAAACTGAACAGAACAAGATCCCAACGAAAAGTTAACTTACATCAAATCTGAACAGCAATCGAACAATCCACGATAAAAGATCATTGAACAACAATACTATTGATGGTTTCGAACAAGACCTGAACCGCACAAGAACAGAATCAGAAATTTTCGAATAGATAAACGAAAATCGCGAACAAGGGGTTGATTTCGGGTTTAAGGGTTGTGGGGGTTGCGATTAGGGTTTCGAAGGTGGGAGGGGAATCGATTTAGCATTTCCAAGGATAGAGGTGATACGATTGAGGGTTTCGGTTAGGGTTTCTAGGTTTCTAGGTCAAGTTAGGGTCTAGGTTGAGTTAGGGTTTCTGGGTAGGGGTTAGACGATAGAGGGTGACAGCGGCAATGGTGGTGGTGGGTGGTAGTTTCATACGTCTAGGGTGGATTAAGGCTAAGCTCTGATACCATGTAATTAGATAAGAGAGAAAAGTGTTTAGGGTGTTAATTAACCCTAACACAAAAGAACTTTATTTATATTATGAAGTGTCTTATTACAAGACTCAATTAACCAAAGTGGGACGAAGACTGAACTCTGTTTTAACAATAATTCTATTTTACTCGTAACTGAATTAGTATACTTTTTCAGCCCAATTTGGTTCTCAAAGCTCAAAACCCATCATCAAACGTATCAACATCTCGAAGTCAATCCCCTACATTACTAACTCTCTTCCCCCCACCTTACTCACCCAAAATTTTATTTATCCATTCAAACCAACACCTACGTACTACGTACATACTCACTCCACTCAAATTCCTGCAAACCCATCTCAACCATAGGGCTGCAAATGAACCGACCATTCGTGAACGGTTCGAGACTCGACTCTACAAAGGTTCATTCAATTTCAATTAGTCTTGGAATATAGTTTCAAACTTTGTATTTTGATCAAACTTTTGTGCTTCAGTCTGCAATTGTTAAACTACTTTTATATTTAAATAAAGCACTTAAACAAAGCAATATTTCAATTTTATCGTTTTAAATGACATGCTGAATGATTTATTTTTTGGGGTGTGTCCTTGACTTCTTTTGTTGGTGTCTATGTTGTGATGGTTCTCGAAATGTGTGCATAGCAAAAGTTGGATTATGATTGGAAATCCCACCATCAAGAAAGAAAAATAAAAAGTGAAAATACACAATGCAACAGAATGAAACAAAGAAAATCATTGCTTCACAAGAAGATTGTGACCTGAAGATTATTTGTGGGCGGCAACTTGATATTCAACGTGAACTCCTCATTCCACGTCGGTTCCTTTGTCCTGAAACCATTCAATTTTCTGTAATGACCACCAAGTTTTTGATTTTCTAAAATTATTGGGATACCACACCACGTAGGAAAAAAATTGTATCCCAGATGTATGAAATGAAGCTACCTACGGTGTTGGTACCTACGACTTTCCTACATTCACAAATTTTAATATTCTCACGCGTACATCACATAACAAGGCAACTAGATATGATGGTTGGCAACGTTATTAGTTCTTGCCAAAACTCTTTAGTGCTTCTTCAACATTAGCAGAATCTGAAGGTTCCGACAGTTATAGCATTTAGCAAAATCGCTATCATAAAAATATCAGGTGAGAACCTAGTTCATACTCGCAGGGCCAGACTAAGCGTTTTTAGTACCCAAGGCCTAATTTTGTGCCATTAAGAGTAAACACTTAAATAATTTTTATAGCAATGATCACAATACGAGAAAGCCAAAACAATATTAAGTTCTACTAATCATTATATAAGCTCGTCGCCGGAGATCCTTGACGGACGACGGTGTGGACGAGACAGAGAGGGCATGTGCCCACTGTGTCTGCTCGCAGATGAGACGGGCGAAGCATCAAAGTCGAAGTTTGGGACTAGTCGATTGGGGTAAATCGTAATGAGTCATACTTCAAAATTGGGCCTTTTTATTGTTGGGTCTTATATTAAGCCTTTGCCCTTTAGGCCTGATGGATCAGGTATAAAAGTTAATTTGTTGTGTGTTTTATTTTGGGCCTTTAGGCCTAATGGACTTTTTTTGTTTAGGCCTTTTTGAAAAATCAGATTGAGCCTTTTTTGTTTTTCCTATTGGACTATAAAGACCACTACTCAAGCTTAATAGTAAAAATACGGGGGTGCCCCTATTTTTTGGGTTTTTTGGATGCCTCTTGGGCCTTGGGGCTTGGCCTGCCCTGCACACTCCGTGAAGAGGGTACCACTAGAATAATCCCAGAATGAAGAAATAGGGGGCAAACTTATCTTATAACATCACCTCCCCTTGAGTTACTACATAAGTAATTGCCAACCTCAAAAGCCTTCTTTAGAATCTTCAATTAGTTGGCTATTATATCGTACACTATTGAGAGTAGAAACTAAAAAAAAAATCTGTTGCGCACCTCAAGAACTTTCAACAAAAATTACTTGAGCAATAAATAACTGAAAATACCAACAACTTACCCCCATTTAACCTTGCTTTTGACAACCTGACTATCCAGTTGCAAGACCACATATGGATCACTTGTTCCCTGAAACCCAACACATGTTTGAAACACTAAACAAGTATCTAAACCTAAATTGGATGGTTTCGAATTTTTGTTGTCTAAATAGAGATTTCTATTAAAATACTGTACATATTTAAGTCCAGCAATTTGACTATTTGGGAAAGATAACCTACCCATGGATCCATGGCAGGTAAATTAAGACCTTTCTTTAGGCTTATGAACAACTGACCGTCGTAGATCTCACGCATAAATGACCTGCAGATGTGACATCAGGAAAGGAAACTGTTGTTAGAGATGGAAAAAGTTTCCAGGGTGTTAATTAATGCTAACACAAGACGCCTATATTTATATTATGAATTGCCTTATTGCAGGACTCAACTAACCAATTTGGGACAAAGACTAAACTCCTTTCAAACACTCCCCCTCAAACTGGAGAATAAATATCATAAAAATCCCAGCTTGTTACATAACAACTCTAAACGTGGTTTAAACAACAGTGAGATATCAGCCAACTGAGTCTGTAGACACAAAGGGAGTAGCCAACACACCACTATCTATCTTTTCTCAAACAATGTGACAATCTACTTCAAATTGCTTGGTTCTCTCATGAAATAACGGATTTGAAGCGATATGTATTGCTGCCAGATTATCACAATACATAGTAATAGGTAACTGCAAACCAACACCTAACTCATCAAGTAAAGCTCGTAACCATGCAATCTCAGATGTTGTCTGAGCCATGGCTTGATACAGTGCTTCTGCGCTGGATCTAGCAACAACGGTTTGTTTCTTGCTTTTCCATGTAACTAGATTACCACTAATAAAAGTGCATTACCCGTTGTCGATCGTCTATCAAATGGTGATTTCTCAACAAGTTCTCAAGTTTTGAAGTTTGGACTTTTTAAACCTTTGGGATTTCTCAACGAGTTCTCTAGTATTATTTTTTTTACTGTTTAAAAATAAATAGATAAATAAATAAACACACACACACCACATCATGAGAATGGGCTAGCCCGGCTCACCCTAAGGCTGTTGTGTTGAATATAGGGGCCAAAGCTTTTGACTATGAGATGTGAGATATAGTTGGGCTGAGCTCAGATGTCGCCTAAATAAGTTACACTCCAGGCTGAGCACGAGCAACCTTCGGCCCAACTCAAGTGGCCGGCCTGAAGAGTCCCGAAGGAGAAGATAAACTGCTTTTCAGAAAGGTATACAGTTTAAGAACAGCTTAGTTCATCAACAATACAGATTTGTCACTTCCACATGCTGGATGACATAAACCAAGTAATTCATGTGCTAAAACTACTCAATTCGTGGAAATGTACCTTTAATACAGCGACTCACCGGTTTAATGCTATTTTCAAAATGCGTGAACTGTGTACCAAATTTCTCCACAACTATGGCAGCATAATATTGTTTTATCTTCAAACCGAATCTCCAATAAATTTGCCTTGCACTCTCTCCACATAGTTAGACATGACAGCTCAGAATTTGTGGTATACTTCTAGTGTATCCTACTAAATCTGAGGGCAAAATAAGAACTCTACATCTTGACTGCATTCACTTAATAAAATGCATGCCAGCTGAACCAAAATTGGTGTTGTTTTAGCAATGACATTTCATTCAAATATGTGTAGCATTCACAGGAAACTGGCTTCCGACTATTGCTTCTTTTTTTTTTTTAATCACTGTGATAGAAGCCTTTTTAACCAAATAATACTGGCATGTTTGATATGGAAAACTATTTTGTCACAATTATCATATCATCTTTTATGCTTTATATGCATTACCAATTTGCCTCAAGGGTTATTATTGCAAACAAAAACTTTTTAACTCACGAAAAATGACAGCGTACTCTGAAAGGAACACTGTCTTGCAATTCGCTGCATCTTCCTCACACCTTCCTATGTTTTCCTGCACCAGAATGAAACCAAAGCACGTCATAATTACATAAATAAAGGTGTGATCTCTTGATGCAGTTCATGAGAATACAAAACAGGGATTTCTATACATGGCACGTGAACACTTTAAATGTACAAGCTTTTCAACTAATTTTTGCTAAGAAGCTAATAATTTTCTAGCTTTCTGTTCCTATGACTCTACGATTTTCTGTGAACCACTTATTGCCAATTGGAATAGCCACATAGATTACATTTAGTATGATTTGACTTCAATGTCTTCGAACCCTCCACCTACCATAAAACCAAATCCATTTGTAGTCGCTAGAAATATTTTGTCTATCCATATATCTCTCCCATTCTCCGGGTTGACCATTCATCTTACTTCAGCGGATCCTTGGTTATTACCTGACATTCATCTTCACTCGCTCTCTTATTTACTGGTTGCCTGTAAGCCTAATTCCTATCGATGGACGTCATCAATGAGAATCGTCCTATTTTGCAGAATCAATGGCGAAATTGCTTAATCTGGACTTGCAACTGTGATGACTTATACACCTCTGGCTAATCGTGCTGGTGAATCCAGCCCACGCTACCATGGCTAGGAATTTTCTATTAACTTAATCAAACTACTATAATTAAACCTCCTCAGTACTATCAACACTCATGGGGCTGTGCATACAGGACTTTGTTCCGGCTTTTAATTGGACACATCGCTAGTGGACGGTTGGATCGGTCCTGCGATTGGTCGAGGTGCAGAAGCTACCCCGGACACCAGACTTATCAAAATAAAATCAATTCATCCTAAATCAACTTACTGGTGGTGTTGTATAGGCTTCGAAAGCGAAACCAGCAAGAATAACAGCGAGATTGATGTCGAAGGGAGGCCGTTCGCTCTTGCTGTTCTCCTGAATCTGAACGGAAACGTTCTCCACTTCGGCATTTGTCTTGCTTTGGCAGCAGATAGGGCACAATCCATCTCTGCGTCTTCTTACTCTGGAGCTACTCGAAACCCTGATTTTCTCCCAAAATGACGAATTTCTTGAAAAGATGATCGAACTAGGGTTTTTATGGTAGAAAAGTTTGGGAGTGGAAGTACAATTGCGACAGAATTGAAGGTAATTCTGGTGGGTTTGCAGAGCGGCCATGGATGAGAGAGTAGAGAGTGGAGAGTGGCAGTTGTGTAATTTTGGTGGGATATGAGAGAGAGAGAGAGAGAGAGAGAGAGAGAATTTAGAGATACGATTTGGTGGTTAAGAAGTGACGATTGGAATCGTATCGTGTGCGTACACGTAATTGGAAGAGGGAAGCTCCGAGAAAAGCCCTTGATGATTAACGGTCAATTCTGGAAACAACTAAAATCAAATTTCGGTTTTTGCGTCTTTGGAAAAATCCAAAAAGTGGTTTTTTGGTTTTTTTTTTTCGTTTTATCTTTATTCAAAATTTCGTCTTTATTCACAAAATTTTAAGTTTGGCTAATAATTTTATAACTTTTTATTTTATATTCCTCTCGTCAAGACAAGCCAAGAAATCACAAAAAAATCGACCGAAAAACTAACAAACGAAAAAAAAATTGAATAAAGACAAAACGAAAAAAACCAAAAAATCATTTTTTTGGATTTAGCCAAAGGAGAAACATGGAAAAAAGAAGTATTTGCGTTTTATTTGTTGTTCCATTTTCCCTTCTTGTGTTTTATTTGCTGCTCCATTTTCGTTTTTTGTGTTTCTCACAGTGAGTTCATCCATCACATTAATTTGGCGTGCATGAGTAACGTACCCATAGCATTTTTCTTTTTAAATACAATTCATACAACAAAAACCAGAAAGTCTAGGTACCCAGAATTCAAAATTTTACGGTCCAGATTGAATTGAAGTGAATCTGAACCATGCAATTTTAAATTCTGGGTATGTAGTAGTGCTCCACCACAAACCGTAAAACTACTTCTCGTAATATGTGTACATTTTTTTAGTATTACTTCTCGTAAAAATGTTGTACCCGTACTAATGTTTTTGCATAAGTGGGTGTTGTGCACATTACATGTATTTGTAAACTTTGTGCGTTATCTACAAAAAGCTATATATCTAAATCTTGAACCAGTCAACCACTTGCAAACACCATTTTCAATCACCATCCAAACCCCATTTTCACCCTACTGATCACCACCAAAAAACAGTTCATTTCACCCATAAAAAACCAGCCCATTCCAGCTCCGAAACAACCCAGAAAATCATTCCAATTTTAGCTCCAGAAACCAGTCGCTAATCTGTAACTTAATTAAATGCTGCCAACGTGCATGATTTGAGTTTGAATCTCGATCTCGCTCTCCTTCTTTCCAGTTTTTATTTGTCCCAAAAAAAAAAAAAAAGTCTACGAACAAAACAGCATGAACAACATTTTGACGGGTGATAAGCAATGTGGTGAAGGTTCGGGTTGACTGGTGTTAAATCTTGCCAATCCGTCATGAACCCGACCCAAGCCACCACATATCTTTATTAATTTAGGAAAGTGAATCTAGTTACGAAGTAGCCTATAAGCTTTAATTGGTCAACTTCTCAAACAGCATGCTTCTACTGGTGTTTCTTCATGCTACTACTGGTCTACGAACAAAACAGCATGAACAACAATTTGCATTATAGTTTTTCATTTGGTTGATTTTAGCAATTGAGTTCACCAGGTGCTAAAATCAAACGGAAAAGTGAAACAAATCAAGTTTCCTTGGCTTGTTTTCAACTACCAATAAGACAATGTCACATTTGGTTTGCTGTGCATGTTTTCAACGTCCTCCCCAAAAAATGCAAAGACAATGTCACAAAATTTGAGTATGCTCATATACTAGACTGGAGGTTATAATTAACCGTGGGACAAGCTCCAACACTCTCCCGCACGTGCGACCCCTGACCCGCACGTGGAGAGTTAAACAATGGATCCACAACATTGGGATCACAACGAAACAAGGTGCACTTATGGCACAAACAACGGGGCAATAACCAAGAGAGTCTTGTCCAAAATCCTCCAAGGCCTAGCTTTGATACCATGTTAAAGCATCCAACTCAAAACCAATTGGCAATGAGTGGAGAGGCTGCCCAGGCACATATACTAGACTCGGAGGTTATAATTAACCAATGTGGGACAAGCTCCAACACTATCCTGTCTTGAATAGCAAATGGCCCGTGACAAGCACTCCACCAAACAAAATTTTACCGCAAATAAACCAATGACATTCCATCCCCCTATATTCATATACACACTAACAATAACACACAGTAGCCACCTATCAACTATCCCTGTACATTCTGATAAATAAAAAATGGGTTTTCCAAAAAAATAACTATTCATGTGCTGCTGTGCATAGCACAATCCTCAAACAAAACACAAAATATCTATCCATGCAGGATTTTCAGTTTCATTTCTACACAAAAAATAGAAAAACAATAATGAAAGAGTAGCTAACCTTAATTAGGTCAGTCATCGCAAGATTTTCAGTTTCATTTCTCTCCGGTAAACTCTACATGTTTGGAGTGGTATATACTTGTTGCGGTGCTTCAGTCCTAATAAGAAACACAATATCTATCCATGCAAGATTTGCAGTTTCATTTCTATACAAAAAATAGAAAAACAATAATGAAAGAGAGTAGCTAACATTAATTATATCAGTGGTACAAAAAGATGTCGCAAGATTTTCGGTTTCATTCTTTCCAGTAAACTCTACATGTTTGGTGTGGTATATACTTTGTTGCGGTGCTTCAGCATCCATTCCTGTATCAAAGGTAAGTGCAAGTTCTTAGTATAGTAGTATCAGTGTATCACAATGGTTTTGAAAATGCTATGTGCCTGGTGTGCTCCATAAACCATAAGAAAATGAAAACGACGCAGAATTTTTTTTTACCAACATTTATCATGATGCTACTTCTATCTTCAAAGCACCCATAAAATCACTTTCATATATAGCTGAAAAGAAGCAAAAAATAACTGACCAATCCACTCGAATCACACCTAAGAAAAAAGGAAATGCGCAGCTAGGACCTTTCCCAATCAAAGCAAAAACAATAGTCCTTCTCTCCATTTGAAATCATTAAATTAGAGAAACCTATATACTTACCAAGCAACCCTTCTGCCAGCATTCCTGCACTTTGACGGGCTTCTACATGAAATATTTTCTAATTTGAAAAAAACAATTTTTTTTGTATATATAACATTACTTATTTATATTTATATTTATATCACAATGTGTCTGTGTCCTAGTTTTTTGAAAAATCATGTGCAGTGTAGTGTTGTGCCTTGTCTCGTTCGTAGAGAGGCACTGCATTGTCAAAGTAAGGAGTAAAATAAATTTTTCCCTAACAGGCACAAATCTTCATACTAAAACTTAAGGTATTAAGCGAAGTTTTTAAATTGGCAGTGTCCAGGTACAGAACCATGATTTCATAAGGGGAGGGCACAGTAACAGCATCTGAAGGTGAACAATTTGCAATTTTTCTTTTGAAAATTGCAGACACCCGTCCCATATCTGTATATGACTACAAATAAAAAAACTAAAATATTCATTAAAAGGAGGGAAGAGAGAGAGAGTTGTGTCCTAGAACTTAGAGTTGAGTTGTGATCTCAAATGACAAAAGTGTGTGTGTGTGTGTGTGTGTGTGTGTGTGTGTGTGTGTGTGTGTGTGTGTGTGTGTTAAGTACTTAAGTCTAGCTGTGGGGAGGCTGACATGTTAAGTTTCATATGTTAAGATTATGGATCCTGGCACCTATAGGCTATAGCCCACCAGTAAGTCCGTCTCTGGCTTGGCAGTGTCACCGGAAACCATACAAGAGTAGCATATTACACAAGCTTTACCAGCCTCCACCCCTTTAAAGATCTATGCATACAAGTGAGAATAGGGTTTCGAATAGTACACAAGCTCAAGCTCTGATATACGTTAAATCCAAGTTGGATAGCAGAAATGGCAAAAGAGAATGATGCAGAGATAAACTATCAGGAGAAGGTTTTCTCAACCATTTACGTTTTTCTTCATAAACATTGGTATTGCTGAGAACAAGAATAAAAACCTTAAAGTTGACATTATGAAATGATATTATACCGTAACAATCAGAAAAACTGAAAAGCAAATGTACAAAATGAAACTATTAGAGGAGGAGGAAAAGTAACCAATAATTCGCACATTCTTTCATATTTCATCTGTTTTGTCAAATGACTATTAATTGTTACTATTATTGGCAAACAGGTTTTAACTAAAAGGCGTGCCTAATCGATTTAAAAGAATAGACATTACCATTGGAAAAAGGGGTTCAAAGGAATAGGCATGACAATCGGCAAAAGTGTATGTATGTTCAATTCAAACGAACTAATGCAACTGTTAGACAATGCTCACCAATCTATGCATATATAAATGCTAGGGGTTTCACCTATTTGAGAAAAAATCAGAACATATAATAATTGTTCTTGCAATCTAGCATTCTCTCCCTTAGATTATTCTCTTAAGCTGCGGATTCACAGAAGCAAGTATTCTAGTCTGTCTTTGTTAAGGCATAACGCAGTTAGACAACAGTCCTTAAGACTGGCCTTCATTGCATCTTGGAGACGTCCTCAGTTTGAACCCCGTGCACACCAAATTCTCACAAATTGGTGGGGGATATTGTCCTTAAGGACAATGTAATTGACGTTCCTTGAAGCAACCATTTATTTTTCCTCCATTTACTTCCATCACTTATACGGTATTTGCACAAACAGACTCTGCTCAATATGATAAAGCAGGCTAAAAAAACTAGTGCAAAATAATGCCATGAAATCTATCCAAATTTGAGATCTCTTGAACAGTAAAGATCAAAGAAACAAACTAGTTCCAATGTGTCTTGCTTAAAGGTAATAAATAAGAAGGCAATGTCTTGAGTCGAGAGTCAAGATTGTATCCATTGATTCATTAGTCTATGTCTTACATGTAATATGGTAAATGTGTGTCTCATCTATCTGGTAGCCAAATGGAGAATGAGACTAGAAAGACTTCTTTAGTAATGAGTAGAGTAAAACACATGTGGCAACCACAGTGAACCAACTAATAAGTTTCCTAACTTAAGCTTATCCATAAAATCTATACATGAGCTTCTTTTTTTTTTTTTTTTTTTTTATTTATGTAACCACCTCCCTAAAGTTGTGAAATGGCAAGTCTTCATGTTTCCATTGGCTTCGGAATGAAGATGGCATTTTGAAAAGCAAATTGTAATTGAATATCGTTAAAGATTAGGATACGCGATTGCATTTTGAAAAGCAAATTTGCAATTGAATATCGTTAAAGATTAGGTTTGTATCTTAGTCAAATAAAAGCATAGGCTAGGCAAATTCTAATTGAACATCGCTTATGCATGACCTATAGGAGAAATAAGAAAAGATTTCTTGAAGAAATAAAAATGAGACAAGGGAGTGTCTTACCAGCTATATTGCAAATAACGCTGCCTGACATAATCAAAGTACCCCATAAAATACTAGCAGTGTCTGCTCCGTTCAGCTTTGGCCCTTCATATATTGTTCCCATTGCTGTAACGAAGACAAAGTGCTCAAAGGACTTATCCGCCCTCCACTACTTGCTACATGTCCCTGTCCCTGTCCCTGTGAAGTAATAATGTAGTACATAAGATTTAGCTCCCAATGTACTGCATAACGAAAACACCCAATGGATGTGCTGTGAACCAAAATCATACATAAAAATGAACAAAAATCATACATAAATAGGAGTTTGAAAGGTTTATGAATCAATTGGCAGTAAAATGGAGATGGAATGGAAAAAATGGAAAAAAATTAAAGCATCTTTGAAATAGAAATACAAACCAGTGGCACATGGAGACATTTTGGGTACGGAAAAAAAGTGCAACATAGCTTTAGAAAGTGGAGAAAACTATCTATAGATTTTCCATCCTGCAAAAGTAGATGGTTTCTCACAAAGATCACTCGTAATGTATTGTGGTTTATCACGAAATTTTGCTTGGGGTGGACCAGTTCACTCTTTGGTCTTAGGTTTCCTTTGAGGATAAAGGATATCACACTTGGAAATCAGTTTCTAGAAAATTATTACGAAGCAGAGAAGCATGGCTTGGAAAAATTAACATTGAAGAAGACAATATTGGGTACTCCAGTCCTATGGGAAGCATCAACATGGCTCACTTTGTTTGTTTGAATCTTTCTGTCTGGCAACTATCAGATCTTTCCTGTTATGGGTATCACATTTGGGTTTGCGCCATCGGTTCAATAATTAAAGACATTTACTGAAACATATCATTGCCTCAACCTCTTAAATGAAATTTTGCCACGTATTTGGAAAAGACTGAAATAAAAGGACAAAAAGATCCAAATAATTTTTATATTTTGGTCCTCATTTGCTGGTGAAGGAAAAGGACAATCAAAGAGTTTCATTGATGTGAGTATCCAAACTATGAATTGAGATTTTTATATGTTGGTCCTCATTTGCTGGTGAAGGAAAAGGACAATCAAAGAGTTTCATTGATGTGAGTATCCAAACTATGAATCTCAATATAACTTTCATACCAGTATCCACTCACGATCTTTCTGCTATATCAAAGCCAATCATAAAGAAGAACAAAAAGAGGTAACAAAGAAAACTGCAAACTTAGAAAATTTGAAAAACATGGACAAAGGCAAAATAAAGGATGTAAACAAGAAAGCATGATCAGATTGACTAATGCACGTACTTCTAACATCTCCGGCGTAGCAATGTTGTTGGATTCAGTAAACCGCAACCATTTGTTTCCGATGCTCTCTTGCTCTTCCTTAATTTCCCTGGCAGAATCGGCAAGAGAAAGGTTGCACCAATGTACCGTCATCATCTGTAGTGTTGGTATATCCCCAATTTCAGATTGGATTTTCTCGAGCCAGTAGCAGTGACTGACCTCTAATCGTTGAAGCCTTGGAAAGTGACTACTGGAAAATTCCCACCGCACAATTCCCAAGGATTCCAATTTCAAGAATTTGAGTTGCGGGAAATCCCCATCGCTTGTTTCCCAATGTTCTCCTGTGCAGGCATGAGCTAATAGTTTGAGACTCTCAAGGTTCGGTAGTAAATTGCCAAGGGTTGACATTTCCTCCCACTTTAGGTATGTTTCCTTCAGAGTAAGCTTCTTTAGATTGGGTGGGAACTTAACTCTCCCGAGGTTATATGACAACCAGACAATTTCTTTCGAGCCTGTGTTAAACAACTTCAACTCTTGGAGGTTGGTTAGATTGTCTAAATGAGGAAAAGACAAGCATCCCCCAGATATCAGTGGTCCCCGAAATCCCAGTTTTCTTATATTTGGGGTCCCTACCAAGAAAGCCTGGCAAGATGTCGGATTTACCCACGAAAGAGTTTGTAGGTTATCCAACAAGAAGGGAAGGTAATCTTGCCTTTCAATTCTGTGAATCCCATGACCAGTAAGACGAATATGCCTCAACTTTACCATATTTCTAACACAATGAGGTAGAGTAACGGATGAACTTTTGCCAAGAAACTTATGCAACTCTTGTCTAGTTAAAGAGAGATTCATCAACTGTACAGCACACGGGAGTAAAGTAAGCGTACAAACAATAAGGGTTTCCAAATTCGAGAGGTTGGATATTGACTGCGGAAGATAAGTTTCAGAGTTCAAGGAGTATATGCAAAGTGACAAGTACTTCAAACGAACAAATTGTTCTATCTCTGTGGGGTACCTAGTAAAGCCAGCGGAACTCATATCCAACACACCAAGAAGATTGAACCATTTAGGAGAGAAAGTAGGAGGAAACATCTCAGAATTCCATGGGGTACCTCTAGGTCCAAAGCACAAGACGGAGCTGGTACTGGCCGCAGAAGTGATTTTAGAGATAACATCCCAAAGATTTACTGAACCATAAATGGACAGAAGACGCATGCGTGAAAATAGCTTCGATGAACGAGAGGACAGATGCTGATTACATGAAATTCGCAGAAGAAAATAATCTTCCTCTGCCTTTTTAAGACAAAACTCCCGTAACAAGTCATGAATACCACATGCTTTGATTTCACCATCATACCTTCTCGTGGAAACTAATATGAGACTTCTACCAATTAAATCCAACAAGTAACCCTCTGCTACATCCTCCAAGCATTTTCCCTCGGTTTTCTGCACAAATCCCTCAGCAATCCACAACCAAATCAACTTCCACACAGGAACTTGGAAATCCTCTGGAAATGCTCCAAAATAGAGAAAGCATAGTTTCAAGTGGTTAGGCAAGTGGCTGTAACTCAAGGTTAAAGTTTTCATCCATAGTTCTTGATTGGCAACCATCGGTGAATTCATGGCTTTTCCTACTTGCCTCCAACTGTCTCGATTCTTCTCTTCATTAGCAAGAACTCCAGCTACCACAACTATTGCTAGTGGAAGTCCTTGACACTTTGCAACTATGTTCTTTCCTATCTCCATAAGCTCCGGAGGGAAAGTTTCTCTCCGAAATACCTTCTTCTTGAACAGATCCCAACTTTCATCCTCGTTTAAAAACCGTAGAGAAAGAGGCGGGTAACTGCGTTTGGCGTGCGAAGCCACCTCCGCGTGCCTACTAGTGAGCATAATTCTACTTCCATTGGTGTCTTTAGGGAAATGAGACCTCAAATCATCCCAAGCACTACTTTCCCATACATCATCCACCACAATCAAATATCTCCTTCCTTTTAACCCCTTGTACAGCTTGTCACTTAATTTCTCAATGCTCATTTGATCAATTCCACTTATGTGAGGGACAACAGAAGTTACCATGGTAATTAACAAATCCCTCTTGCTATACACTTGAGATACAGAAATCCATGCTCGAATATGGAAGTGATATTCAATGAAAGGATCACGGTACAAATTAGTGGCCAAAGTGGTCTTACCTAGCCCAGCCATTCCAACAATCGAAATAACCTCTAGTTGCTTTGGTCCTCCAGCGAGTTGTTCTTTAATCATCCTTGCCTCCTCTTCGAAACCCACCATGGATTCTTCATCCCAAGGAGAAGTAGACCCATTTGATCTTGATCTTGATGTTGATGGTGAAGCTCCCTTGCAAGAATTTCCATCTTCATCTTGCTTGGCCTCCATGCGATTGCAATTTTGATTGGGCCGATTGAATCCTGTCATGCGTAGAATCGCTCCTCTCGTTGATTTCCACCTTGGGAGAATGGAACAAGAAATAGGGGTCTGATTCCCTGAACGGAATTTGAAGCTGTGGATGGAAGCGGACTACGCTGAAACTATTCGTTGACAAATGGAAACAAGTGGGGAAAAACTTTGACTTCAATTTCCAAAATGGTACTCTTCTTTTCAATTTTTGTTTGATTTCTTTAAATTTTGAAAGAAAAAAAAAATCATTCATCTTGAAAAAAGGAACGTACTCCTACTTAAAATGCAAAAAATTACAATCAAAAGTAAAATAAAAAGTTCACTGAAAACGACAAAATGTTCAAAGCCACCATCTTTTAGTAGTATAGTACTTAGGATCATCTTATTTTAAATTGTTTTAACTTGGGTCGATAATTTCAAATTTTTGTAATATATCTTGTAGAAACGAGCGATTAATCACAAAAACTTTTGATGAAAAACTATACAAAATGTCACAAGAAATTACTTAATACCGAGTCTCTTTTAATTTAGTCCAAAGACACTAACAATTCAAGACATGGAAAATTTATAATTTACCAAAAAAAAAGAAGCTAGAGAACCAAACTATTTGACTGGATACACGTTGGGTGCGTGCCCTGCAAGTTGTAGAAGTTTTATCTTAGTCCACATTAATTTTTTTTGATATAATCAAGTGTTTGAATCAGCATATACGTAATTCGACCAGTTCACCGAGTCATGTCTACCATTATTTGAATCAGCATATACGTAATTCGACCAGTTCACCGAGTCATGTCTACCATTATTACTTTGAATAGTGTGCCCTTCACGTTGCAGAAGTTTTATCTTAGAACACATAGCATATACACAACTCGACCAGTTCACCGAGTCATGTCTAACAATTTTCCTTTAGTCATGTCTAACAATTTTCCTTTAAATAGATAAGAGACTCATGAACCTACTACCTAACAAACGAAAATTGAATATATAACGGAAACTTCACAGGGAGTTGACGGACGGAAGCGGATCCGTTGTCCCAAACTTCCTGTCCCAACTCCCTGTCCCGTCCATCCGGACCGTTCATCTGTGCAATCAACGACTCGGATTCTATCTCACCCCAAACAAAGGAATCACACATTGAATGAACAATGAAAGTACTCTCGGACTCGGATGAACGGGACATGGAGTCGGGACAGGGTTTTCGGGACAGCAGATCCGCAACCTTGACGGACGGACTAAAATGGGTTCCATCCACCACGCGTTGTGGAATCATCGGGGAATCACCCCATGAATCATGATGGTGAATTCCTCTTGACTCATAAAATAACGAAAAATATTCCAGTGTGCAAAACCCAATTTTGAAAAATACATATGATATCCATTTAACATGATTTTAAACGACACTCTTGACTTGTTTTTTTCCCTAACCCTAAACAAAGGCATCTCTGTGGCTTTGAAATTCATAACATTGTCTTGTTCCACTAACTTGACTTTTTGGCTTTTCAATGTAGATCACGTACATGAATTAAAAAATCTTCAAAAGCTAAAAAATTAAAAAAGCAAGTTAGTGGAATCTTTTGCCCGAGCTTAAACTTGAATATATGTGTCGTTTCATAACATTGTCGTTTATTTTATTTTCAAGGTACCCAAAAAAAACCTTGTCACTCAAATTGATTTTTTTTTTTTTTTTTTTAGGAAACGACACATATATTCATAGAAACCATACAAAGGACAAAACACTCATGACTCAACAATCTCAGAAATAGAAGAAACGACAAGCAACAAAATAAAGATAAAGCTGCAGGAAAATAAAACTCTGATATAGGAACCCGTCGAAAAGCTCGTGGAAAGTGGGTGGATAAACCATAATCTGCATCCAACTGTAGATCTGGGGAATCGTACTGGCATTGTAGGGGAGTCCAAAAATCCGTCGCCAAGGCTAATCGGATCGAAGAGTCGGAATCAAATACGATTCCCCAATTTGATTATCCGTGAATCCTAAGCAAGAGTCCGGGTGTATCCCCAATGATGAAAAATTACCGACGACGTCGCGAAATTTATTTTATTTAAAGCAATGCTTCGATGAACTTGGATTTACCATCCACCAAGAAAAAGACCAACAAACCAACCCAAATCAATCCATTTGGCCCGCTATAAAGCCCAGCAAATAAGTCCAAGTTCTAGCCCAATAAAAAGCCCAATTTCTGATCCAAAATATCGTTTTACGAGCGTAATATCACAAGAACAACCGACATACGCACGTAGGAGCATGGGCCTCCATGCTGTAAAATTATGAAAGTCAAACCTTGCGGACGCAAGGTCAAACCTTGCGGACGCAGGGTAGGATGTCAGACAGATGCTGCAGCTTCGCATGGCTGCCCATGCTCTATTCACTCACCTCCCATCCGATTTCTGCTGGGAAATAACTCTTAGAAGCTTCTTTGGTGCCTATAAAAAGGACCTTAAGCCTCTCATTTCAACACACAACAAGAATTCCCAAGAAATCCTTGCTAGAAAATCCTTGTTTCCATTGTCTTGCTTTTGCAAATCCCTTTTCCTGAACGCAAAATTCCTTTCCGAAAATTAACCACGAAAATCCCAAAAATATTAGTCCTAAGCCTACATTCCAAATCTCGCCTTTAATCCAAGTTTTTCGAAGCATTAGTTAAATAATGTGCTTTTCGCGGTGAACGGAGTTATACTCGCCGAATTCGTGATTTTGAGGGGAGCATCCAGACGTTGATCAAAAGAAGTTTAGTCTTCGCCATTTTATTAATTTTTGGTAATATTTCATTTCTCTAAATCTAGCCTCATGCATCGTTAATTTTATTTATTTTTCCTTGATCCATTTCCCATAATTGTCTAAATCACTCTAAAACCATTTTTAAAATCCCATAAACAATAAGTAGAGACTAATCACTTTGATTAGGCGGGATGGGTGTATTTTTCAAATAAAACCTTCCCATCTCGTAACTTAGCTCCCGAACCAAGATCACTCTGGTTACGACGGACTGGTTGTCTCGAATTTTGTACGTTGAATTCGATTGCTTGGTTAACCTTAAAATCAAGTGACGACTCTAATGAATGCGTGTTCTAGTACTTTCAAGGTTTCTCGCGGAGGTCACGGGTGCCCACAGATGGTAGGAGCTCTCTATAAGAGAATCTCAACCACCTTACTGAGAAGAGGACATGGTGGAACCGCCTGGGGAAAGGGAAAGAAGGAAGGGGGTGGCAATGTTGGGATCGGGACTATTTCTCTAGGGTTTCGAGAGAGGCTCCTCATGATTCACATCCTCTCCATTTCACCCGTGGATGGGAGGATCTTCGTTCTATTCAATATGGTAGTGACACCTAGCCTATTTTAATATCAACGTCCAAGATCATCCTAACTTCCTGAATTAAACGAAACTACGTCATTTTGATCAAACTTAGTTGAATTTATTACTTCCTAAATTAAACGAAACTACGTTGTTTTGATTAAATTAACTACCTAAATTAAACCTTTTGTTTGTTGCATGTATTCGGGTAATGATAATAAAAAAAATCTTTATATCTTCAAATCCCAAAATACTATGCATGCAACACTGATTCAACAAAACCTATGGTCATTTACTTAGAATAGTTTTTTTTTTTTTTAGGTAGAAAGATCACTTAGTTACTCAGAGCAGAAGGTTTCGGAGATTGCTATCCTACTAAAAAAAGTGAAATTTTGTGATTCGATTATTAGCATAGACACTGGATTTTTTTTCTTAAACCAACAAAACTATATGTTGAAAAACATTTTAATTTGGTTTATTAGATCAATTAACTTCCTAAAAGAACATTACTTTTTTTTTAAACTATAATTGATTGTTTTATTCTTGCAGCAGTAGAATATTCTCATGTTTTTTACTTATATCGTTGCATTTATTTCGATTTGTTGAAGTCTAAAAGATTCAATCAATAAATTTAATTAAGTTTAATCAAAACGATGTAGTTTCGTTTAATTTAGGAAGTCAAGATGATATTGGCCATTCATTCTACAATAGGCTAGGTGTCACTACCATATTAAACGGAATGGAGATCTCCATTCAATGGGTAGGATGGAGAGAATGTGGATCCCACCTTATAATGCATGTCATCCTCCTCCAAAATCAACCATCATCGCTTATGCAAAACTAACACCTCCATTGCTAAATGTAGAAAATTAATACTACTTAACCTTTCATTCTCAAATACTCCTTTTCGCATAGATGATGTTCTTTTAATGGCAAAAGACAATACTCATCGGTTCCAAAGAGCTTCCAACTGGTTGAATAAAACCAAGCAACTAACGCTTCCTCCAAGCCAAACTCCAAACAACAAGTACCCATCCCTAATTTTAAAAGCACATCCTGATTCTTCGACCGTCCAAAGACATGTGTGCTTCATGTGGATGGGTTGTGGAAGGAAGGAAATTCATGAATTGGAATAGGTTTTACAGCTGGAGCCACTAACGGTTGCATCATTGCACAACACTCCATATCAACATACAACATTAGTCTTGTCCAAACGGAAATCCAAGCAATTTATCAAGCAGTTAAATGGGCTTTAAATCACGCTTTTAATGCTATCTATATCCTTTTTGACTGTTTTAATGCCATTATGCAGATAGGGAGGAGGAGTGAGTGTTATCACCAGGACACTTTTTTGGTTCGTAACCTGTGAGAAGAGATTGCAAAGCTGAGCTTTGTCAAATTACCAGAGTAGCACGGAAGGAGGTTCAATGTGCGCATCTTTTGGCCAACCATGCGCTTGCCTATTTCGTTCTTCACCCAGACACCAGTGATGGAAACCCCATTTAGTTAACTCGCTTTGTTTGTTTTTTTCTATGTTGTTGTTTGTATTTCCTATGTTTGTTTAGTTCTCAGCCTACAAGAACTCGATCGGTTTGTACCAAGTTGCAATTATTAATGATATTTCTCTCTTTTAATTAAAAAAAGAAGGAAAGAAAACTCCCTCATCTTTAGTAGAGATTGAAAAAGACTACGAAATACTTCCCCACGGATAATGAAACGGATACATGGGGAACTTTTTCTCTACTATAAAGAGTGGTCAGAATGGTCAACTCCGATGTCAAGTTTTGTGGGATTTAATTTATGTATAGAATTTTTTTTGAAACTATTCAAGATATTCATTCCGCAGCTATAAAGGCAACGATTTCATCTCAAAATATAGGACTGAACCAAAACTACCAAAATTTACGACACTAGCAACTGTAACAGAGCACGCAGGCTCGTAACCCCAAAGACACGTACTGCCAAAGCAGACCAACAAGGTTGGCGTAGAGTCCGTCGTCTATTTAGTAGTAGAGAATCCAAACGGACACCCAAATCAAACCCTTAGCAAATACAGATGAAATCCAGAAAAAAGCACCCACGCAGGGGCTAAGAATCCAACGAAGGGGATAACAGGTCTCCAAAAAGAGGAGAGAAACAAAACAAAGGAACTAATTAAAACCTCCACCTGAAAAAAATAATTATTATTATTTATGTATGGAATGACCACTGGATCTGCACATTAATTTATGTATAGAATGACCATTGGATCTGCACATTAATTTCTAGCCAATCCTAGATTGTCAAATGAGGAGAGTTGAACAAATTTGGCCTTGTTCTACTAAAATGACTTAAACTCAAAATTGAATTATTACATTTTATAAAACAAGTCACTCTCTCACAAAACATCAATTCAAAAAGCCAACTTAAGCCAATTTCACTAACTTATTGAGTTTAAGTCAGTTTGTGGAACAGGGTCTGAGATTGTTGTGGTTTTTGCATCCGACATAACATCAATATCTTCCTAGCCTAACAAAAGAAATAGCTAGCTAGCCTAAAAAACTAGTGGTTAGTAGGTTTGCTCTCTATGCAATATTAGTCCAATGCTTAGGTTGGGTCAAAAGAAAATCATTTCTTGCGCAAAAAAAAAAACGAACAAGAAAAAAAAAATCACGAAATGGCTTAAAATGGGGAAATATACAATCCCGTTCTACTAAGGACTCCCTCAAACTCCCAATTTGCGGACATCATGGATCGGGGTCGAATCTCGACGATCCGAACCGCTCAATGTGTTTAAAACGTGTTTTTAAGGGTCACCGTGAGAATTTGTCCAAAAAAAATATCCGGAAGGGCTTCATTCGAGCTTTTTTCGATAAACTATATATGTACGGTTATTATGAAAAACTGCTCGGATGAAGCCCTTTCGGGTATTTTTTTTGTGATTCGATCCCCGCGTTGGCCATGGAAAACATGTTTTAAACACATTGAGCGGTTCGGATCGTCGAAATTCGGTCCGGAAAATCAGAAAAGGGGTGGTCCTCAAGGAGGAGATCCGTGAGGGAGTCCTTAATAGAACATCTTCCGGGAAATATATATATATGTCAAAATCACATAAATTCACTTATATTTGAGAAAATTAAAACAGAGAGATAAAAGAAGAAATAGAATGCAAATTCTTAAATTGCAATAATCTTGCATTATTACATACAAAAAAAAAATCGCTATCTACCATTTAGGCAGAAGGAAAACCCTAACAGAATTAATCCAAACCAAACCCTAATATAACAGCACCCCAACTATAGGATTCTGCATATTATTAATTGCTAGAGCTATACAGCTTTATTTTTTATTTCATACCTAATGAGAGTTTCCTTCACGGAAATCTCCAAAATACAGAGAAAATAAAATTCATCAAAGGCTATTTCAACACCTTCTCTCACAGATGATGTTATAGAGAGTGGACTGGCTTTTTTCACTTCTTGTCACGCCTCTCATTCATTCCAAGTGTGTTCTTCACCCCATCAATGGCGCCCTGTGCCATGTGCATCACTTGCTCTCCAGTCTGTGAAAAAAATTACAAAATCGGATGTTTTTAAGTTTCAATCACAAAGCATAATTCAACATAACATAGATCTCATATATACTAAAAACATAAAAATGCGACTACTCCGAGATCAATTTAATTAATAACTAAACCGTGCCTTGAGTCCCTATGAATTGGGGTCAGATGCATAAATCCGTCTTTGTTCATGGAGTTTGTATAATTTAATAACTCTCTGGAAAAAAAAAGAAAGAAAAATGAAAAAAGAAAACCTAGGTGGAATGAGGATGATGCCACATTTATTTTTCTGCAGACAAGAGAAAAAGAAAAAAGCAACTATAGTGGCATAAGCCATCACATTTGTACTTATACTTTTACTACTATGTATTTAGTCATTTAGACTAAAGTATTTACAAGGTATCTTATAGCATTCCATGCATAATATATATTATGCCTAGTTCATGCCGAAATTAATTTGCAAAAATATATTCCTTGAATATTAAACACGTCGAAACACGAATTCCATATCTTTAGATCTGAATGTTGGGTGTCCGGTACAAATGCTCGATGTCACATAAAGGGCTAACCGGCCAAGAATTCGCAGGCCACTGAGCCGGTATCCTTCCGTACATAAGTATACTTTAGGGTTGATGGGCCGGAATAATACCTGCTGGATGAATCCAGCGGTCTGCTCCTTCCCCTGCTGGGCCGACTCTCTAGAGTCGGCCATCTTGTCACAGGCCTTGTCCGCCGTGTTTTGGGCCGACTGCACCCACTCCTCGGTCTTGGCCTGCCCCACCACACAATGTCTAATCAGTACCAACAACACAAGGCTAAATCGGTCACAATAAATATAAACACCGGGCCAATTGGAGTAAATTACCTGGGTCTGGCCGTGAGTCTCGCCTGCTTTCATCTGGGCACTAGCCATCTTTCGTTGCGAAATTACAAAATTGGGTCTCTGAATGTAATGTATTTGTTGGGTGATCTCAATGTTCTCTGCTCAAACTTTTGATCTGCTTGAATGCATGGGAGGTGTTATATATAAATAGCTTCTGTGGAGTGAAAAGTGGAGTAAGAAATTGATGTGGACCAAGGAAATCAAAAGGGTTGAGCGGGTATTGCTGCTTTTGGGCCAGCTTTATGGTTGTGAGAGAATAATTGCTTGTTTTTGGAGGACCGGCACGTGATGTGGTTTAAGAGTTTTCACCATCACACAATCTCGGGTGGCCAGTATCAAGTGAATGGACACAACGTGAATTTGTGGTGGCAAAGGCCGTAGAGCACTGCACTGATTTATCACTCATATGTTGTGGGCCTTTTACGATGGGTACGGATCTCCATGCACATTATAAAGCTAAAAAATAAAATAAAAAATTGAGGTTGTAAATTTTCTGCTTTGATGTTTTCGACTCTTTGAAAACACAAAAACCTTGTTGACTGTTTCTGGAAAAGTTATCCTCCACAAAAATTTGTTTGGAAACAAGGGGGTGTTTGGGCGACAGTTTTTTACATTTTCACATTCTACTTTTCTTATTCTACCTGTTTGGGCGACAAATTGCAAAACCAATTCTGGGAGAACTCATTCTCCATTTCTCGTGTTCCAAGCGAAAAGCCAGAAGGAGCTCCGGAGCTCCTTTTCACGTTTTCGTTTCTACTTCTGGCTTCCTCTCAAATTTACTCTCCCATTCTACCCCTCTACCCTTATCCTCTGGAATCCCCCTTTTCTTCCACCACAAAATCAAACGACAGGAGAGAGAGAGAGAGAGTAGAAGCCACACCACAGATTTACCACTCCGGTCGCCGCTGCTATTGTTCAGATCTGGACCTCGTTCATCCTCTTTTCTTTTCAATTTTTTTCGTCTGAAAATGATGAGAGATATTATGATCTTCTTCCTTTGTTCAGATTTACCACGCCGCAGATCCCGTTTGTTTGTAGGCATGTCGGTTGCTTACGATGTAAAGAAAGTGATACTAAGAAATTTGCCACCAAACAGTATAAAATAAAGACAGAAGTGGTGGGAATCGGTGTGATGGAAGAAGTTTAGGGGTATTTTTGTGGCTCTGGTTGTTGTCAATTTGTTGGACCATTTTTTTTTTTTGGCAATTGCTTTCATTTTATGGAGTATTTTTTATGAAGTACGAGAGTCTTTTAATTATCAAAAAAGGACAATGAAAAAATATTTTTCAGGAAATTTTTTTCAAAATTGGACGGGTCGCATTTTACAAAAAATATTTTCCAATATGACTTTAAAAAAACTTACCAAAAACAATATTCATACACATTTTTAATACTATAATTAATAAACAAGGGCAAAAAGGTAAAAAAGCAATCCATAACTCATTTTCATCATTTTCTCCCAAACACTACTACTGTTGGAAAATGCATTCTGCACATTTCTCCCAAACACTCCCAGATTCAAAACACATTCTGACCATAATCCAAAAAGTCAAAAAGCCAAAAAGTTAAAAATGAAAAACTGAAAAGTAGGCTCCCAAACACCCCCCAACTCACTTTTAAAGAACCACAACCAAAAGATTAGGAACAGAAGCAGAATTTTTAGGAAAATGATGTTGACTTTGATGCGTAAGTTGGAGATGCGATCTTATCTATAAGGAAAATGATAATGCAAAAGTATTTTTTTTTTATCCCAAAATTTTGTGCAATAGTCTGTCTTATCCGTATATGAACAGTTTTAACATTATCACCACCCTATCTATAATTGTAGTTTCCTTGAAACTTGTGCATCCCTATTCATTTTTGAAAGAAATTTATCACAAAAAGTAGAAGTATTGCTAAGAATTGTCCAAAACTCTTGGTGGGGTGGGTGCATAGATTGTTCGAAATAATATCGGGCAGGCAAGTTTATGTCATTTTGTTTTCTGTGAGAAAATATAATACTAGTAATAAAAATTTGAAACGTGGGTAATGTGGTCGCTCGGGCTCATCCGCTCTTTGCTCCGTCCTTGCAAAACATTGTTTTCGGAAACTGGATTTCAAGTTTTGGTATATGTACAGAAATTCTCCTTTAATTTTCAATATGTCATCAAGCTAGAATTGTATTCAATCCAGCTGCTTATTTGATTTTTAAGTTGTCGAATTATCTATTTCTACCAACATTTCTTGGAGAGCTGGCTTTACCAGAACTGAAATTTTGCGTGCCTTCGGTTTTTTCCCCTTTTTCCTTTAGGTTGAATTTTGTGGGGCACTAGGGTTTTCTTTTTCCGATCGATCAGAGCATCTTTCAACCAAGCTCTAAAACTCTATTTTAGGAAAGATTGTAATTTGTATCCTTTTTTCTATAACTTTTTGTACTTTATCGAGGAACCCATTGTACTTTTTAGAGATTTGGCCTCTAAATTTGGCTTTGGGTCTCCAATATGGAGAGTCATACCTACATTTTGGTCTCCAAATCTATAAAAAGGACGGTGGGTCTCTCCCAAAAGTACAAAAATTGAATAAAAAAGAGATACAATTATAAAATCTCCCCTCTATATAGCACATCCGATCTCTAAAATAGAGTTTTGTTGAAGATGCTCTAAAAGAGAGAAGCAGGGTAGTTGATGGGAAATAGCGTTTTGAAGAATTGAGTTCGTATACTAAAAAAATGAGAGTTCAGATCGGATTCTTACTAGATCGAAATTAATCGGATAATATCCGAATCCAATCCTACTAGCATTAGGATTATCAGACTCGGATTATCGGATTGGAGTTACAGGATGCAGATTGAATCCGGTCCCTTGCAGGCCTAAAAGGAAAATTACGTATTCCACACATTTTTATAAACTGGAGCATTCTGGAGTTGTAAGCATATCGCTATAATCTATGAGATGTAAATCTATTTTTATGACAGAGAACCCTCTTTTATGAGACCAAAAACAATCAAGCATGACCACACATAACAAAAGAAGCAACTAGAAAGCAAAACAATTCACAAGATCAACTACAAGGGTCACAGGTGCGCAACATAAAAGTCATGTAAGTTGGAGTTTCAAAGTTGACACTGAAAGCCATCTGCTGGAAAATAGCAACCACCTTTTAAAAAGTAAAAAGCATCCCAACCCAACGGGCGATTTTCATCGAAGAGAGAGAGAGAGAGAGACATTCGACCGTAGTGAATTGCCATACATCAGGTCATTGACACACCGACGGGCGAAGAAAACGTGGATTGTAACATCCTAGGAACGTCGTCGCTCCACCCTGAAATCTATCGAAACGAAAAGGAAATCAAGATCTTAGCTGGTGGAAGATACCATCAAAACAAACAAGTGTAATGGCCATGGCGAAACAGTTTCTTTTTCACAGCTTCCGTTTTTGTCCTTGAATCGTCTATTTGATGTTGTTAAACATGTACTGTGACAACAAGAAAATCAACTAGGGATTATCAGAAATGCTAAGTGCCAAGAAGTTTTACCCAGAATTTACGCTGAGGGATTATACTACGACAAGATAATCCATAGCAGCCAAATTTCTGCGTCTATGAATCACAAAAGGGAATTTCAGTAATCTACCCATGATATATCATGAGGGGGTCATCTCCCGATACCCTTAATATAGATCTATTTTCTTCGGTGAATCACTTGAGCCCTGATACATTTTCGGTGCCATGGAGCTAGACCGGTGAGCTATTACGCGATACATATATCATGCGATACAAGTCTACGCAAACATGCACCCGAAGTCCAATACAGAACTGTATACATAACCATGGAATTAAACTTGTTATCTATGATGTAACATTGTATTTAACAACAAAAAAGCCATAAGAGTTACATGGATCCGAGGCATCCGAACTTATTACGTAACATTGTGAACCTCGTATTGGCAATTGACGTATACAGTAGAGAAATACAACATGTGCTAACCTAAAACATCTAGTGCGCGAGAGCGACAGCTGGCTGAGAGACGTGCACGAAATGCTCCGCCTCCCTCTCCACCTGCTCCCAACACCGGTCACCACCCTTTCCTTCCTTCATCTTCTTCACAAAAGCTACAAACCGCCTCCAGTTATCCGGCTGGAATAAATCTGGATTCATTCTCAAGTATGTGAACGCGCACATTTCTCTCTCCCCTCCCTCATCCCCGTCCACATCCAAACTTGAAGCATTCAAAATCTGCTCGTGTGCAAATTCATCAAAACGCGGCAACGCGTTTTCCCCGGCGAGCGGAACTTGAGCCTCCCCAGTGGCCAAAGCCACTTGCCTAACTAGCTTCTCAGGGGCACATTGGGCATCTTGAGGTTGTTCGTGATCCCGCATCTCGATACACGTGAAGTTAAATATGGCACCATGGCGTGCTAACATTTGCGCGATAGGCAGGTATCCGTCTCTGAATCGGGTGTTGTAATACCCTGCCGTGAGCTCAGGAGCATGGGACCGGGTCCCATAGTGCCAGTGGATGCCTGCTATTTTAACTGAGATTTTGACCCCTGTATTGTCGAAGATCGATTTGGCCGATGACAGTATACTTTCTCCGTGGTTTAGAAGCATCTGAGAGTACCAAGTGAGGAAGAATTCGCCGTATGGACAATTCCAACCACCACCTTCCTTTCGGAAGAAGTTGGTGTCTTCTGGCCAGTTGTTGTACTCCCCTGCATCTCTGGGGCCTGTGCTTCCCCATTCTGGCTTCTCAGCAGCTTCTGCTGCAGCTTTTAAGTGACTGAGCATATACTGCATAAAGCCATTAAAAGTGGATAAAGCAACTAAGCAAGGGAATCGCAATGAGAAGAAATATTGGCTTCAAGCTTATTATAGGGAAAAAGGAAAACGCAGTTTGACAGAGGTGAAAAAAGAGGACGGTGAATGCTTACCTTGTCATAACACTGGAAAGCTCCAATTCCGGGAAACTTCCATGTTCCGTTTTGCTCTGGGTATGATGGGTAACGAAGCTCGCCTGCTGGACCCATTCCAACTTGGATTTCCTAAATCAAACATGTTTTACAGAAAATAAGCATCAAATATCTCAACAAAAGAGTTCATGCTCGAACTGCAAAGTTATCAATCTATTCTAAGACAGCTGGGTGACAAATCTCACGGTTCAGGGTTGAAAGATTTGAGTCAGAACAGGCAGACAATTCATGAAATCTAAGAGAGTAAATATTTTCAAACAGAATCAATGATGCATCTTACCTTCTTAGATTTGAATCCAAGATTCATTTGACAATCAAAGATCTATGTGAGAAATGAAACTGTATAGTATTGAAAATGTCAAAAGAATAACACCAAGATTATTTCAAGCCAAAATACACATCTACATGCTTATAGTTATGGGTATCAAGTTTTACGCGGATACTAATATTTAGCAGTGGCAATACTTCCATTTTAATCCTACTGTGAAACCAACAATGTCCAGACAGCGAGGTTAACGGAAGCAACCATAGTTGTGCCCAAATAGTACACCCCACAGCCTCTAATTCCAGTATATTAGCCTAAGAAAGCACAAACAAATATGGAGTAACTAGAAAAAGGGTCAAGTGAGTACCACAATGGTGTCACCCAGAAGATGCTCAAATCTGTTTCTAAAAGCACGCATGAAGTCAGAATAGCACTGGATGGGTGTACGTCCCTTGAGAACTGGAAGAGTATCACACCCAAGAGATATGTATTCATAATTTCTCCTGCCCCATTGATCTGTGTAAGCAAGGTCGGGGTCTTTATCAATCTCTTCCACAGCCCACTTTGGCAGAGGGATACTGCAAATAACAACCCAGAATAATCCATGTTACGTGCATGCAAGGAATTAAAATGCCGATTGGCAGAGGGATACTGTAAATAGCAGGATTTACGCAGTTACAAACCAAATAACTTGACAAATCAAATAAATTTCCTTTGTAACAGAATATTCAACTACATTAAACATGGGAGAACCTATGTAACCCCACTAAGCACCCGAATACAAACTAACCATCCATAACTTCAGCTCAGGACTTTTGCCATTAAACTTTGTCCACACATATGATGAAATATATAAAGCAAGGAACAACCACATGAAAGAGATCACCTTCAATTCAAGGCGACACAACTCAATCCCCTTTTCCATGGTTTTATTGTCAGACTATGTAAACAATCTCGGGTGTAATCAAGGAATTACAGAAGCATCTAGATAGAAGAGAGAATTAGGAAAAGTTGTCAAGCAGGAGAGTAGTACAACACTCATCCCACTCTGAGAGGAGGCTATGCTGCATGGACTCCAAATTGGTGTCGGGTGCTGGCATGTATATAAGTGTTGAGTTTGTCAAATTTCTATATCAAGGACACGGGGACACTTAAATATTCACATTTCTTTGCACATTTTTATTTATTTGATCAGGTAATGGTGTTTACAAGAAACCTGATGGTATTTAATGCATACAAGAAGAGTTGTATTTGTATGGACAACATAATAGAGAACTCAAAATGCAAAATAAGCTTGCTATGTGAATGTCTAACTAAACACGCACACACATATCACGTAAAAACATCCGATTATCAGGAGTTCGACTGGCATACATACAAAGGGAATTGTTTATTGTACAACCCAAAATGTATATTTATTTTATTTTTTTTATCGGCGAAACTATCATTTACATTAAACTACGAACTTCCAAATTTTGATTTGCCTATATTACCCTTATCTTCATTTTTTTGAACAGTTTATCTTCAATCTGCTGGTAGTAAATTCAGTATTGGATAGCTCCAACCTTTTGTGCCATACCTTTTTTAAAATTGGTTTTGTGCCATACCTTTTTCTTTTTTCTAATGATCGGCCCATAAACTCTCCGTAGATGGTAGATCTATACATAAATAACTCACAAAAATGATTAAAATTTTCTACTTTCAAGTTTCAACTACCCGATCTCTACATAACGTCAAAACATCAATAAACAAATAAATGCATATAAAAATGGTGTAAGTAGTCCCGGAGCACCGCCACGTGGTGATCCGGGCCACTCAAGAACCACACATATGCCACGTGGCCACTCAAGAACCACACATATGCGTGCGATCCATACAATTAGTCGTAAACCCCACTGTGGTTGTGGACAATGCTCCGGACTATTGAATAACTTTACGCAAGATAAAGCAAGAGAAGATGATGTACGCACGTGCAAGAGTCGCCGACGTTTCCGCCACACTGATGGAACGACATAACCGCCTGCACCTTAAGCCCATGCTTCTTCGCCATCTCCAAGAGCTCCACGTACCCACCCCAGTTATACTCCCCGGGCGCCTCTCTCTCCACAAGCCCCCACCACACATCCATCATCACCCCTTCCACCCCCGCGCTCTTTAGCGCCTGCATGCTAGCGTTCACCGCCTTCCTCCGATTCACCGTGTTTCCCGTCGTCACGCTGTCCAGCGGCATCATCACGTAAACCGGCACCCCCTTTTCTTTAACCTGCGCACCCCCCACCGCCTCCTTGTACTCCATCACCTCCACCGGCGCTGCCACCTCCTGTTGTTGAAGATATACACAATAAAGTTATTTCTATGTTTTTTTAACAGTTTTATCCGTCTCAATCTGTTTACGTATCCCTTATAAAATCGCTAAGTCCCCTTTATTTTCATGCTGATTTACCCCCAAAAAAAAAAAAAAAAAACGAAAATTACAAAAATTGCAATTTCTTTCCAAGAAAATTTAAAATTTTTCCACTAATTACTAGATATCAATGAGTATTTCTAATTTGACAAAAAAAAATAATAATAAAACACTGAAAAATGTAAATCTTTAAACTTCTAATTCTGCGAATCGGATTGGGACGGAGAGAATAAAGTTATCAATTTTTAACAGCTTAAGATTAGAGATGGATTGGTAATCTGATACCTCCGTCATCAGCGCCTGGCAGGCGACAGACATATCCGGGCGTATTCCGCCAATCCTCGGGCTCAGAGGCGGCGACGGTGATACCCGGTCGATATCGGTCGCACGCGCCGCACACCGGAGGCTCGTCGTCGGCGACCTCTGCCTCGGAATCAATGTCGCCGGCATCATATCGCCGGAAATGATACCTGATTCTGCCGATATTGGTGTTCCAGATAGAGCTCCGATCTGCTGTGACAAACTCATCGCCATGTCCGTACAATAAATCGACCAGAAATAGATGGACTTTGTTGTGAATTTGAGCGGAAGTGTTTGAAATCGAAGAAGATGAGAGACGGAAGTCGAGAAGATCTCGCGCATATATATAAGCGGATTTGGGGTTGCTACTGTGCATGGGATGCACACTAGGTGTTGTGCACCATTCGAGTAGTCCGTTGCTCGGATGGACGGCCCAAATTTCATTTTGCACGCACGACAATGAACGGTTTAGATACAAAGGTGTCGAGGTGAAATCTGGATCGTTCATCCGAACAACAGACGGCTCGGATAATGAACAACACGTGTTGTGCATCCCAGCAGCAAGCTTTTGATATACTGTACTAGAAAAGATAAGACTATAATAATCAACCTGCCTTTATTTTGATGCCACGCGTCCAGTATTACACGTTTCGGGCTACTAGGGACTTTTTATTAGCTGGACCCGAGAAAAAAAATTGGAAGCAAGTAGCCAACAAGGAATAGCAATCTCGACCGAACCGATGGGTATCCAAACCGTAACCGATTTTTTCCTCGAAATATTCTCCGCGGGAACGGGTATGGTATTGAAAGTGAGAAAGCCTAACGGGTTCGGTTTAGTTTGGTTCTGGTTTTAGAAGATAACCGAACCGAACCTGTAATTACAATATTACCCCTATAGTATATGTTAATTACAACTAATTCCTTTGTATATATATATAAGACTTTATACACAGTTTACCAGTTTATGGTTAAGGTGTAACATACAACATTGCAACTAAGACCTAAAAGGCGATTTCCAAGCGGCGGCCGATCTCCCTCACGGCCTCACCTCACCCCTCTCTTTCTCTCTCTCTCTCTCTCCGACATACCTCACATCTCACCTCACTTGGAATATTTCTTTTTAGGGTTACACAAAGAGACTCAAGAGAGGAAATATATCGCCATCTATACCAGTAATTGTTGTGGTTTTTTAGAAGGAAATCAAGGAATGCTTCCTGTTAGTTTTATTAGCATTGAAAATACATCTGGATCAAAAAAAATTTGTGATTTTCTTCTCTTGGTTCGGGTACCCAAACGGTTGAGGGATTACCCGAATCCCGTTTGGTTCGGTTATGGTTTTAGGATCCCCTACCCGAATGGATTTCGGTTCGGTTATGGGTACCTATTTGAGTTCGGGTAATGGGTTTTTGATATGGCAATACCCGAACCGAACCGACCCATTGTCATCCCTAGAAGCAAGGGGCATGTTGTCCCTCAAAAGGGACAGCACTTGCTGTCTCGGGCGGTTTCGGGACGGGCCTTGATACAAAACATGAAACAAAACACAAAACACATCCAATGGATGAGATTCATCCGGTACACTGGGCAAAAAGTGTATCGGATGGATCTCATCCGTTGGATATGTTTTCATGTTCTTTTTCATGCTTTGTTTTCATGTTCCAAACCTTTTCTCTTTCGGGACGCTCCGGTCTTGTTCCAATGATCGGAAATGTTCACTTCGTAGAGCTCGTCAAGTAGAACAAGAGTGCCAGAATCGGATATCATTAAGTGTCTGATCGGTAAACATATAACTTGGCAATAATAGATTCCAATGGGTTTGATCTAGTGTTTCAGATACATTATTTTCAAACACAAAAATGTTCCGATCAGACACTTCATGATTTTCGATTAAGCTAATTTTTGTACACTTGTTCTACTCGATGAGCTCTACCAAGTGAACGTTTCTGATCATCAAAACAAGACCGGGGCGTCCCGGAATCACCCGAGACAGCAAAAGGGACAGCAAGCCCCCTACTTCCAAAAAAAATTGTTCACCCTGACCAAAAGAGGATGAATAAAATTCTCACCCTGATTGGTTGAATTAGCGTGGGGTCCACGGAATCGATACACTTTTTGTAAGCATGACATCACTTCATGGTGGGATCCACATCATTTTGGTGGACCCTACACTATTTCAACCAATCAGGGTGAGGGTGAACAAATATTTTTCTGGACTCAAGTCACGTAATTCACATGGAAAAGCTAAAGGTACCAATGCAATGGGTACAAACCATGTACCAATCGGCTCGAGGACCCACTTGTGTGGGCTCCACGCGAACGACCTGAGCCATTCATTGTTCTTAAATTGATTTTCCGAGGGTCCCCGTGAGAAATTAGCTCAATTGGACGTGTAAGTGCTTAGTCCAAAATCCCTCTGCTTCATTCAAAACCAGTCTCATTCAAAAAAAAAAATTGAATGAAATGAGTGGGTTTTGGATCAAGTACTTAAACACATCCGATTAAGTTGATTTCTTGTAGAGCCTCTCGGAAAATCAATTTAAGAACAATGAATGGCTCGGATCGTTCGTATGAAACCCATTTATGAGTCCCCTTGCTGGTCGGTACATGATCTGTACCTATAGCTCTGTATGCGAATGCGAGAGGGAAAAACATATCAAGTATTAAAATTCACAGATAAACCTTTTTTGATTGAGTAACAACCCTTTTTTGATTGAGGGATTTGATAAAGAAAAAAAAATATAATAGATAAAAGATTGTCACAGTTTCTTGGCACATATTTCAGTTTGTTGTGTGGTCAAAGCTTGGGACTTAGGGGCTCACTCTCTCTTATATCCTCGGGTTCGAATCATCATAGGTGCTATTAACTTCTTTGGGGTTAGTCCATACAGACCTTTGCTCTGGTTTTAAATGGGGGCCCCGAGCAGACGATGAGATTGGTCTCTCAAAATTAGTCGAGGTGTGTCAAAACTGACCCGGACACTTGGTTATAAAAAATAAATAAATAGAAGTCTTATTTTGTTTATTTACCATTTCTCACCAAAATTGACAAGGCAGGGGAGGCAATTAGGGACTTAAGAAAAAAAAAACCGTGTTACTGTCGACTCCACCATCAAACTTTCCAAACAAATTTTACTTTCACGTGAAAAGACAAATTCACATTTTCCACCATTAAACTTTCCAAACAAATTTTACTTTCACGTGAAAAGACAAATTCACATTTTCCACCATTAAACTTTCCAAACAAATTTTACTTTCACGTGAAAAGACAAATTCACATTTTCCGTTTGACCAGTTGCTAAAACCAATCATGATTTTAGCAAATGAGTTCTCCAGGTGCTAAAATCATGACTTCTTTAGCTCCTGAAGAACTCATTTGCTAAAATTATGGTTGATTTTAGCAACTAATTTGCTAATTTTTTTTTGAAAAACTAGGCCTATACTACTTCCGTCCCAACCCTATCCTTTTTTTTCCTTCATTTCACATATGGGTAATATTTTAATTTGCTACAATAACCAAAATAAGCAACTATTAAAAAGCCAAAAGTCAAGTCTTAGTGGAACAACTTGACTTATTTTTCTACTCAAACAAGATCCCACCTTAGTGGAACGCCACGACCCGTGATTGTTCTTGGAACACCATCGCGTGATGTTTCAAGAGCTTTCTCTTACCATGCATTGGTGTGCATTTCACCGCCAAGTGTTTGCATTATACCACAAAGGTTGCTCCACAATCACTGAATAGTCACTGCGGAGGAGGCAACGGCTACGATTGCTGGAAGCACGTGAGGATGGGCGGTGAGATAGTTGGTGCGCGTGAAGTTTTACCAACGGGGCACGGAGTGGTGACACGTGGTGAGAAGAGAGTGGTCACGTGTTGGGTTTTTTACGATTTGCGACAATGGCGATGCGTTGTCGTTTAGTTTCGTCGGTAAGTGCTTCGATGTCGACGAATGGAAGAGACACGATAGAATGATATGGGGCACGTGGAGGGATTTGACACCGTTGGATGGCGGTGGGAAGTGTGAGAAAAGTTACACGTTAAAAAGGGTTGATTGTTCGTTGGGTGGGCCACTAGTGAATCCAGAATCGTTGATTATGGTTGTGCAAAGAGTCTAGAGACTACTTGGACTAACATTTCAACCTGGTTTGCCTTAATGAGGAAGCAAAAATGATTGTGACACAAACTTTGTGTCACAATCAACCACAACCCCACTCACATGGGGTGTGGGTCTCACATGGGCCCTGCGTGCGGATCCCAAACTCCATGTGAGTAGGGTTGTGGCACAAAGTTTGTGTCCCTATCATTATTCGTGAGGAAGCGGGGCCGGTAACTCACTACATGGTTGTAGCGAGCCCCATCCGGTCATCTATCTCAGCACTGACAGCTCGGATTTAATTTAAACTCTAAATGATCCGAACCGTTCATTGTTTTGATTAAAAACTTTGAGCCCCTCACTACATGTACCCATTTAATGATTGTGGCTGTGTTTGGTTGGATAATTTAGTTTAGTTTTGATGATGTCATCGAGTGTAATGAGTAGAGATAGAGAGAGAGAAAAATGAGGAAAATGATGATGTCATTAAAACTAAAAGAAAACTAAACTGGGAAACGAACAGAGCCTGTCAACTCCCATAAATATGAAGTTAGTCCTCTTAATCCAACATCTAGTACTCCTTCTGTCTCTTTTTAAATGATTCATATGGAAATACACGTTTTCCAAGTAGATCACTTAAAAAGGGATGGAGGGAGTAAGAGCATCCTCATCAAGATCCTTATTTTAGCTTTTAAGCTAATATAGGGAGCCAACCCCCCAAAATCTCCCCAAAATCAGCCTCTCTATTTCTCCTCCCTAAATTATTTTTGCTACAGTGCCTAGTCAAATTTGAGTAGGCACTGTTCACGCACCACTTCTTTTTTAATTGTTTTTTCCGGTGGGGTTTGATGGGACGGGGGACAGAGAGAGCGACAGAAGAGAGAGTGAGAGGGAGAAGAGAGTGAGCGGGAGAAGAGAGAGAGCAAGTGGGTGACACGTGTATGCAACCCCTGACTTCCGAACAGTAAATGGCAAAAAGTCCCTGACAGGAGCAAAAAGTCCTTGACACGTTTAGCTTTAGAAGAAAAGTGTTTTTTTTTAATAGGTTTGAGGGGAAATAGTTTGATATAGTAAAATTTGGATAGAGAGTCTGATTTTTTGAATTTTTGATAAAGTGGCTTGCTAAATTGTAAAAGGTGTTTTTGTGGTTAAATTTGGTGTTTTTTTTTGGTGAGACTGATGAGGATGCTCTAACATACTCCATTAACAATCTATCATTTGAAAACAATTAGTAACGTTCAATGTATGTTAAGTTATTCAGAAAAAACAGACCCAAATGTTGGACGACGGACAACCCATTTAGACAATATTTCAGAGGGAATGCTAATGAAGAGGACAAAAAAACAAAATTTTGGATGCACCTTTAACACTTTTCAAGACACTTTAATGCATCGGAAATTATGTTTTTTTTTTTTCTCTTCCTCTCTTCTTGACAACTCAATTAGGTGGTGATTAGCATTTTCTTAATTCAGAATTTACAAAGGTGTTAGAATAGGTGAAAATATATGGAAAGGTGAGTTCTTCCTATATATATTTTTTTTCCCGGTATTTTTTCTTTTTCCATATCTTTCGCTTGTTGCAATTTTTTAAGTTTTTCGTAACAATTTGAATTAGTTATCTGACTCGAGGAAAGAAACCATAACAATATTAAAATGTGGGCCAAATTTTTTTTACAAAAAAAAAAAAATTTAAGACCCCAATTGTTTGGTATTTTATCGTCTTTAGTAAAAAAAAAAGTTTGCTTTTGGTCATAAAGTTAGTAAAAAAAAAAGTTTGCTTTTGGTCATAAAGGATTTACTTTTTAAATTTCTCTCATCGATGCAAATGATTAACCCAAAAAATAAAATTTGAATTTAACCAAATTTTAGAAATGACAAACGAAAATACCCAAAAAAAAGTTAGGGATAACTCACTTGAAATATATGAATGTGTGAACTATGTATACATTTTTTTTTTTTTGGTGCTTCGTAAGATTAAACTATGTATTGCATGCTATATAAAAAAAAGAGATCAGCATTATTTGCACATTAACCACTGCTCGTTGAAAGATGTTTAGGGTGTGTTCTTCAACAGATTTTTGGGACATAAAATCTCACATTTTATGACACTCCAATCTCAACACATAAAATGTAAGTGATTTTATGAGATTTTCATAAAATCCTCATAAAATCTATAGGAAAACCACTACATTTTATCAGTTGGGAAAACAACTTCATTTTATTACCCCTCCATAAAATGTTCATTTTATCATATTTTCATAAAATGCACCTAAAATCTATAAGAGAACAAGGCCTTAACATGACCGAAACTTAAAATCCACAGAATAGAAAGTACTCCCTCCGTCCAAATTGTTAGTCTTGTGCGGATTTCAATGCATATTTAAACTGTCCAATCTTTTAATCAATAACGTATTTTATGTGCAATATGAATCTTATTTGATAGATCTCAATTAATTTTATTATACAAAGTTCTTAACAACTCTAAAACTATTATAGATTGAAATATATGAACAGTTTAAATATTGCATTAAAATTCGAACAAGACCAACAAATTAGGATGGAGGAAGTAGTAAATTTTAGCATTGCAAACTTGCACCCATTGCACATAAGAACAATCCTGGGACTTAAAGATTTTTTTTTTTTTTTTTTTTTTGAAGAGAGATTTTTTTTTTTTTGGTCAAAGAGACAGAAATATATTGAAGCAGAGAAAAGTGTAAGGATCTTATTGGGAGGCGATGAGACTAAAAGACTAAGACTAAAGCCTACTCCCAAGAACTAAGCAAAGACAACTAAACGAACACACATTAACACCTTTTTATGAAAAATAAACCAGCACCTCCAAAAAGGCCATTGCAGGGAAACGAGCAAATAGAGGATAGTAGTGCAGTGCACGACGGTGGTGCACAAAAGACATGAGGATTGAAGTAGTTATCCTCAATGGTATGTAATTGTTTGCGCTTATGCCTTGCGAATTTTTGGAAAGCCTCGCCAGTTTCGTCAAGGTCTTTCAAGAATTGTTGTATTGCACTATTAGAAACGAACAGCATGAACATGCAGTTACACTCGTGCAAACTGCAAAAGAACACACCATATCCAACATTTGTTCATATCTCTAGGGTAGTTCACTTCTTCACATTCATCCTCCAATGCCTTCAATTATTTTTACACTCCATTTCATTGTTTCAACGGTTAGGGGTGTCCGGTTCAACATATGCATGCAATTACACTATCATGTACTAGACTAGGAGAGAGACATATTTCCTGATCATATTCATTCTGTAGTTCTCTCTCTTGTGCACTACCTATCCACATGGGCACTGTTGCAATACAAAGAAGCAACCGAAAACTGTTATTCAACCTGAAAATTGAAACAACGCGGAAAAAAAACCTTAGCATAACAACTACAGCTCTCTTATTTCTTGGCATGACAACTAGAGTTCTCTTATTCAATCGAAACACTTCCACAATACATAGAAACCGAAGGTAGAGAACAAAGAAAAGAAAAAAAAAAGGGAGAGCAAACCTTAGAGTTCACTAGGGGCCTTGAAACCACAAGGAGAGGAAGGCAGAAGAGGTGGAAGGGAACGGAAACATGGAGCAGCAAACCCACGGGTATATCCATAAAAGCAACTTGCATCAAACGGCCATACAGATGATTCGATAAGAAGATCACGACAGCTATGTTGTAAATATAAACACAACAGCTTTATTATCACCGTAATGTCTAATGTCTAATACAGAATTATCATCATGGTCTAGGAGTTTATCTAAGTACAGAATTCGCAGCAGCAAATTTACCCCTGGAAAATGTATGAATTATGATGCTGGAATAATGAAGGTTACATAACTTCCGAACAACCCCATCAAAAATGATAGTAGTAAACTACTATGATGGCTAAACCTCTTTGGAAACGGATCAGAAATTATTGTGAAATTGCTCAACCCTAACGAGCAGTAAATGGAGCTCTTAAATAATTTTGTTTCAAAAGGCAACCCCAACTATAGCCACTACTGAGACACTCAAAACAAACTAAATGATCATACAGCTTCAAATACCCCCACGGCTGGAAAGCTACTATTTCCTTCCCCTGTTAAGCCTCTGCAGATGATAATTAATGCTTCCCCAAGGTTTCCGGCTTTTGTTAGTCTGCAACAAAGTTCAACACAAGCGGAAGGTGTAAATATCGACTGGAGAGGTCAAAGCAAAATTACAAGCATTCTTACTAAATTAAAATCTTTTTCTTCTCTCCTATTCTCCTAAGATAAGTATTAAGAGTATGCTATTCAGAATTTAGTCAACTGCATCACCTGACCATCCATGCACAAGCTCAAAAGTTCTTTTTGGCGTACGCACTTTTCATCATTGCATTGGTTAAGAGCCAAACAGTTGAGAAAAGTTATCATTTCCTTCATGCAAGGTTTCTGGAGAGATCCAAACTTCTTTGGGCTTATAAAGAGGCCACCAGCTTTCCGGCCCATCTTATTCCTAATTCAAACAAAAAATACGCAAGAACAGAATTGTTACACTTCGTCACTTTGGCAAAAAACTAAGAATGAAGCAGGAACAGTAAGGCATTAAAATGGTGAGAAAAATATCTGCAAAAAAAACATGACTATTAATAGATAAACGTGTTGCAAAGTACCCCCCACCTAAACGGCTAAACCCTAAACAAAGAGGAACTTTTTCTTGCCCTCTTCTGGCAGTTTACCTTACCACTTAGATCCACACCCTGTTTCACTTGATTAACTGAGGGTTATGCACCCCAATGTGAGAAAATGAAATGAGAAACTAAAAAGTAACAACTCTTGAGCATTTCCCTCGCAAACTTTCTCTTACGGATAGCAAACTCAGCCTTAAAGTCTAAAACCAGTTTCGCTGACAAACCGCACAAACTACCACATGAGCTTATTGACCATAGCAGTGATGGCTGTTCGGCACTTGTTGGCAATGGTACAGAACGCAGGACCCTTGTATGCAACTCCACCAAGCTTCTTTGAATGCATTGATATCAATGGACTCTTATTGTAAGGGTAAAATTGGATGGAAATAACGAAAAATGGTGTTCTTTTTGTAAGGGTAAAATTGAAAACAAGTAATTTTAATCCAATCCTATTCTAGGCAAAACAAACATGTTATTAACAATCCCGTGATCTAATCATATGCAAAGCAAACATGAGGGAAGGATTCATCTCCTCATTAATAATCCCACCTCATATCAATCCCACCTAATTACCAATCCCTCCAAAACGAAACCTCATATCAAACAGGGCATTATTGGATTACGCGCGCCTATAGCTAATGACAGTAGGGCAAGCCATAGTGGGAGGGAAGCCAAAGTCCCAACAGATACCACAGCTAACGGTCAAACCGTTGACCTTCACCTCCGGCAGGTTTTAAGGGGCTTTTGCTGGAGTCGGTAAAGTGCGTATAACCAGCATAGATGGCACTTAATCTTGGTAAAACAAAAAGTAGGTTAACAACATTACGGCATCATATGATTTACCTCTTCTTTTTCTTCGTATATAGGGAGTTATGGACAAAAGAAAATGGCACGGCTTTAAACCAAGATTGGGTACTCCTAGAGATAACAGTAACAGAGGTACCAAAGGGGTACGGGGTACCAGCCAAGAATAAAAGCAACACAACATAGTATTAACTATAAAGAGAGAAGAGAACCTCTACAACATCTCAATCCTCACCAAAAAGATCATAACAGAAACGGGGGGGAAAAAAAAAAATCCTACCTTATCCAAGACTCTAATCAAGGGGAATGCAACATGAATCCCCTCTTTTTACCCCACTCTTATCTAACCCTTTTTCCAATAACCACATTTTAACTCGCTCGCAATCTATCTCAGCTTCTCCCACATAGCCTGCATAAAACCTATCTTTTGGCTTCTTTTTTTCGCTTCAATCGCCATGACAGCTTCGATGCCCCATTCTCAAACCACTCACAAGGATTTTGAGAGATTCGATATACATTCAAAACTGTTATACTAGTAAGCCTTATTCCTTCGCCCAAATTATAAGGGACAAGTCACAAGTGTATCAATTGACGTATGTTCTACAAGATTCACCCCTACCAATCTACAAGCTATCCACGCCCAAAGGACGAAACCTACGAATAACCAGTATGCCAGAAAAGCTGCCGTATGTGTACCGGGTGTGGCCCAGTACGCCGGTACGGCAAAATACGTACCCGTTACGTAGAAAACGTATGGATACGATGCTTACTGCAATGAAGAATGGAAAAATGCCTTCCCAGAGGCCATTGTTAGACATATACCACGCACGCGGTCTGACAACTGCCCAATATTGATGGATATATGTTTCATCCCCACCAGCAGCCCCCGTTTCCGACTCGAAAGGAATTGAAAATGAAAGACGAATCTTACAGTACGGCCAAATCAAGGTTGGATTCATGTGTTTACCTGAATCGATGGTCCTAGATCGAAGATGGGTCTGCGAAAATGGTGACTATAGTGACGGTGATAGCTGAAGATGTTGAATCGGGGCTTGACAGTTCGCTTGAGAGACGATTCACCTGCCCTTTCGCGGATCGGATCTTCACTCTCTCTCTCCCCTCCCCTACCAATCGCCGTTGTATATCGACGATTCAGACCTGCGGATAGGGTTTTACTTCGTAGTATCGGCGCAATGCATAATGGGGAATTTCAAAAAACATCGGCTACAGAAAAATTGGCTAATAGATGGGTTTTTGACAAAACAATATGGATCCTGCTACGGGTACAAACCATTTTGTAATGGTTTGTACAGAAAATGTACAAATCGCTCTCGGGGACCCACTTTTGGGTTCCACACGAGTGATCCGAACCGTTCATTATTTTTAGAACATTTTTCCGAGCGAAACGGCGTGATTTTGGTTCAAGCACTTCTAACCGTCCGATTGAGCTGAAATTTTGTGGAGCCCCTCGGAAAAATGTTCTAAAAATAATGAACGGTTCGGATCACTTGTGTGGGACCCAAAAATGGGTCCCCGAGAGCGATTTATACATTTTCTGTACAAAATGGTCTGTACCTGTAGGATTACTGAAACAATATCATCAAATAAATGGTCTCACAGGTCTCGTTTAAAAACAATATCCCATCAGCAATATTTTTTTAAAACAAATATCAACAATGAAATTTTTATGGGTAAAATAAGTTCTTCTCTTTATACAGGGAAAAGAAATAACGGCTCGTTTGGATGGAGGATGAGTTTTGGGTGGATTAAATAGTGATGAGATAAGATAGTAAAAGGTACTCCTTTCGTCCGAATTTGTTTATCCCTCATTCTATTGTAACTGGATTAAAAATTAGTGATATCTTTAAATTGGTAATAAATTAAATTGGTAATAAATTATATAGGGTGATGCATGTGATGTTTATGGAGGGTGAATAAATTATAGTAGTACTTGATTCAAATGATTTTGTAAGAAAAGTGATTTAAGTTTGGGTAGATGATGTAAAAAACTATAAAAGGCTTGTTTTCCCTTATACATATCTATATTAGTTGAGCATTTTTTGTAACTAGATAAATCCAATTATTAATTACTGTAAGTTATAAGATTCATGTAAAAAAAAAAAAAATTAAGCTATAAGATTTTATTGTAAATTGGGAACCGTGCATTTTTCAATCCAATAATTTATGGCACATTTTTCGGACCAAATCTTATTAACGTGCATTGAAACGTAAAGATGTAAATCCAATAATTGTATTTGTTACGTTTGGAATTCTTTGTTTTTTTATAAAAGTGCACTGCATTATATAAATTTGTATTGTATTTTTTGGACCAAACGTAAAGATTCAAATCCTAAGATTTGGCCCAAAAAACGTAAAGATGTAAATTCAAATTTGGTCCGGAAAATCTTATATTTTTTTTTTTTTTTTTTTTTTGAAAATGGCAAGATATATTACTAACAACTGGAAAATCTTTGGACAATATTGCATCTAACCCGGGCGGAATACAACCCGTAAAACAAAGTAAATTTCTATTACGTCTATTCTCCGCTATCCAATGAGCCGCCAAATTAGTGTTTCTCCTACACCACTTAAACTTCCAATTTCTGGTTTTTGCCCAAGACTTGATGTCGTTCACAATCACAGAGACACTCCAAGGACATTCAGATTGAGCATGCGTCACATAATTCACCAGATTCTTGCAGTCAGTTTCAAAGATTACGCGGTCTAGGTCCTTTTCTACTGCCACCGAACACGCAATGCGTAGAGCCCATGCTTCAATTGAAAGAGCCGATTCTACCAAGACTTTGCCACAATGCCACCATTGAGCTGATCCACCACTGTCTCTAGCAATGATGCCAAAGGCAGCCAAGCTGCGGGAGGATGTAAAAGCTCCATCAGAATTCACTTTGATCCAAGAAGTTGGAGGGGGCTCCCACTTCTCCAACTCCACCGTACCCCTGCAAGGACTGGGCTGCTTAGAAAATATAGCAGCCAAATAATCTCGATTCATAGTCAATGCTTGTTCAATGACCTCACGAGGTTCAGGAAGTTTATGGTTGAAAACGAAATTGTTTCTTCCCTTCCAAATAGCCCAGCAAATCTGAAATATTTCTCCCAATACTTCTTTCGGTGTTTCTTTTGCCAACTCCCCACAAAGCATTTCCTCCATCCACTTATCCACCGCAACAATTTCCTTTTGGAGCACCCAAAATTCATTATTGCTTCCAAACCACACTGCCCTGCTCCAGGGGCAGTGAAATAGTAGATGTTCCATGGTCTCATCAGCAGACTCACAAATTGGGCACAAAGAATTTGAACCACTGCTTGACCGACCAGGTGACTAAAAATAAGACGAATAACGACGCGTCCCAAGCGTAGGACTCTCGACCAGTGTAGCACAATAATTCCGGAAGTACCGGAGTCGAACCACAGAGACGACTAGAGTGCTTGACTCAAAAGTGTGAAAGTGCAGTTTAAACTGGCTCTTAGGTAGCCACCCCTTGATTCACTGAAGATGATTTGCTAACTAAATTAACCTAATTAGATTGATGAAATATGAACTTAAAAAGAGAGCACAGCCATGGGCACTACAGTGCCCGCGACTAGCCGAATCCATGTTCACTCGGGCCACAATTATCCAATTAACTGATTTTAAAATAGGAAAAGTAATCCCCAACAAATGCGCACCACCTGTCACCAGTCTCCGTGCGCATTCGAAATCTGGCAATGCCCGGGTTTTGTTTGTTAGAAAAGTTCTCGTATTCTAAAATTGCTCCTCAATTAAATTAATTCGGTCCCGAGGTAAAACATAAATTAGCCTAGCCACGGGACACCTTCGTCCCGTGACCGCACCCTATACGACTACTCGCTCATGATGCTAACAATAACCGAAATTAAATTAAACCTAGATCTAAACATGCTTGAAGAATTAAATATAAAAATAATAGTGAACAATACCGTAGATTGCAAGGGAGAAACCGAACTTGATTATGAATACGCAAACCGAATCCAAAAGCTGAAGTTCTCCAAAATAAACTTGAATGTAGAATATTGAATGCTCAATATCGTAGCCGAAAACTTAGAACAAAAGAAAACCCTAAATTATGAATGTCTAACCCTAATGAATGATAACAAAAACGTTTTTATAGTAATCGCCCAATAAACACATCAAAACGGCATCATTTGGCTTTGCCCGTAACCATTCGGTATCGATACCCCTGATACTGGTATCGATACCAAACCCCTTTGACTGACTCGTTGACTGCGTAAGCCGTAGGTATCGATACCCCTGTGAGGGGTATCGATACTAAACCTTCTGGAACGAAATTGCACCCTCTCTAACCAATTAGTATCGATACCCCTCACAGGGGTATCGATACCTATCTCCTTCAGCATGCACTTTCAAAATCCAAATTCCAAGCCTCGATTCCGCGCCTCCACTTCAAGCCATGCAAAAAGCGCGCCAAAACCATCCTTTTACCTGGTAAATCACGTAAACACCAAACGCACCACCGTGCACGCATTAAACAGAAAATGAACATTTAAAACCGCACGTCTAACGCGCTAACTCCCCCTACTTAGGCGCTTAAATACATGGATTTCACGCGCCCATCACACACATCTTCTCCTAACTAAATTAGCCTTGCACGCCACCCAATTGCGCAAAACCTTCCATATGAACATCCTGACCTTAGGCATTGTAGGAAAATCTTATAATTTAATGTCCCTTTTTAAATCCAAATCTTATCCCGTGCATTACATCTTATAAACGAGCATTATAACATAATGTAAAGATCTAAAAAAGGTGCATTTTTCGCATCGCATTAAAGACCTCTATTAGTAGTGTAATTTGGTGCAAAAAAAAAAAAATTTATATGCGAAAGTACTATATTTTTTTTATCCGAAAGATATTGGTTGGGGGTAGAGAGGTAATGGGGTTTTCTCAATCACCCCGGACTATTTATGGACAGCCCCCACCTATACACAATTAGTTAGCCCGGGGGATAAATAATCCGAGAATTATTTAGTCCGCCAACAAATTTGGTTCCCAAACTATGGTAAAACCGTAAAAGTGTCACATCACTCTCTCATCCGCCCTCTATATGTCACATCCAAACCAAGCCTAAGGTTATGCTATAAACAACCCTTTGTTTAACAAGTGCATTCCAAATCTAAACACAAATGTGAGCCCCACATGTATGTGAAAGGTCGTAGATCAAGTTGTGGTTGGATGATTGCCTATGTAGCATCTCTCAAATTTATAAGTACAAAAATACTACACCCACAACCCAATGACACAACCAGTGCCAAAACGACGTTCACCACCACGATTCCCACCCCACCAACGCAAACCACAGCCCAACCTGTGAACACCCTTCGGAGCAGGAGCACGTTTGCTCGATTTGGAGTCGCCACCCGAGTTTGAGGTTAGCACTCGAGGAGCCGAACTTGAATGACATCCATGCCTTTTAGAAAAGAATTTTTGTACCGGTCCATCATAACCATAATATTTTAGGTTCAGGAGCCAGGTTACGAAAAGGGAAGGGTTTTAAGGCACCCTCCTCGCCTGACACGTAGGTCGGTCTCTACTAGGTATTTGTGGGATTTTAATATTTCTTAACTTTGTTCAAGACTTCAAGTAAGAGGAGGGGAAACAATCTAATTAGGGGGGATTAAAACAGTAACACATACGGTGTATGCTTGTGCAAAGTGCAAGCAGTGACTGTTCACGATTATGCAACAGATGTTAATTCACTACATTTAATGGTAGAATATAAGCTGAGAATGAGTTGTAATCATCATGCTCCTATAAAAAAAAATGAAATTTGTAGTGTAATCGACTCGAGCAGTCAGCTGACAACTTGAGCGCTCAAGAACTTCTCTTGGGCGCTCAAATGGAGCTCCCTTGCAACTTCTAGTTTCACCTATGTGTTTTTAGAAATGGATCAGTCATATCCAGAACATGAAAAGAGAGCTGTTGATAAAAGCCACTCCTACCCCAGAAAGTTCTACAACCCTATTGTCAACAACACCATCAACCGTTCCAACTTTAATATGAAATGGTGCCAACAGCTTGATGCACTATTCCCCTTCAACCATTTGAATGAAATGATGTTTAAGGAAGGAACATGTCGGTACGATTAAGTTCCAGAACTCTAATGGCCTGTTTGGCTGGGGCATTAGAGCCCGGATATAAGAAGCGGGGTGATATGTAGTCCTGGTCCCACGGTAAATCTACTCTTTGGCAGCTCTCCTTCTCCCCCCGACTAAATTACTGTTCATCATCCATCTCCAGGCGCGCCTGGATTTGCGAAGCACTCCTTGACCCCCGTCGTTGGCTAATCCGGGTGATTTTGGTACGAAATTGCCCCTCCAAATCCACCCTCTCTCTTCTCTTTGATATACACCAGATCAATTCATTTTTTGGGCTAGGGTTCGTACAGAGAGAAGAAGGAAGAGAGAGAGGAGGAAATCGGTGGTTTTCAGAGACACCATATCTCGTCTCACTCTTTCGATTTGTGATCCATTTGAGTTTGACAGGTAATCATTCATCCTATACACGATTTTGACGATATGGTTTTGCCCTATAATTTGTGGGTTTCATAGATCTCGGTTTTCCCTGAGATTTTCTGGGTTTCATACATCTCCTTTGCCCTATTATGCCGTAATTTGTGGGTTTGATACATTTTGATTTTTCCCTAACAAGTACTGGGTTTCATAGCATGTTGTTGTGTTCTGGTTTTGCCGTAGTTTCTGGGTTTGATATATGTTGTTGTTCCCTGAGATTTCCTGGGTTTCATACCATCTAGTTTTGCCCTAATTTCTGGGTTTCCTTTCATATATGTTTTGCCCTAATTTCTGGGCTCTGTTGGGTGATTCTACAGCCCACAAATGTTGCTAATGTTGCTCTAATTTGTGAGATGGTTTTGAGATCCCTGATTTTGGAAAATCTGATGTTGCTCTTATTATTTGCCAATGTGATGTTGTACATGACCTAAATCTGAGCCCTAAAAACTCGTGTTGTCGTAATTTTGATTGTGCCTAATCTGAGCCCTAATAATATGATGTTGTATTTACACACAGATGGCGAGATTAACAAAACGTGAACGAAGAAAGAGGTCAAACCGTGACGCAATGTTAGCTGTGATATGTTACATGAGGGTTGTCAATAGTTATTTGCAACTTTACATGTTAATTACGGACTTGATAGATGAAATCATTCGACGAAGGGAGCGGAATCCTCCTCTTATTGAACAACCTAGCATATACCAACAACAAATTATGAACCTTAATAGGTTAGTACGCGGGAGTGACAAACACTGTCACGAGCAATTGAGGATTAATAGGCATGTGTTTATGAAGTTGTGCCTATTACTTAAGCAAAGAGGCTTAGAGGACTCTAGGAATGTCACTCTAGTAGAGAAAGTTGCTATATTTTTGTGGATTCTCTCGCACCATACGAAGAATAGGCGTACCAATTTTCAATTTTGGAGATCGGGGGAAACAGTTAGTAGACATTTCAATGCAGTTTTGTTGGGTGTGTTGAGGCTTCACAATATCCTTTGGCATTGTCCCCAACATGTTCCCGCAAATGAGCCGGATGCTAGATGGAAGTGGTTTGAGGTACATGTGTGTACAAGTTTGAATTTCAATATTTTCTATTGCACTTTATAAAGAAAACTTCAGTACTAACAAATTGCCCTCATCTCTCGTAGAATTGTTTGGGGACTTTAGATGGTACATTCATACATGTCCTCCCCCCGACTGAACACAAGGCCCGCTATAGGTCAAGGAAGGGTGACTACGCTACAAATGTATTAGGAGTGGCTAGTCGAAACTTACAATTCATATACGCGTTGTCTGGTTGGGAAGGGTCGGCCACAGACTCGAGAGTGCTCCGAAACGCCCTTGTGAGACCTCACGGGTTGAAAATCCCAAATGGTACGTGGCTTGAAAAACTTGTGATTACACTATATGTCCACATTTGAACAAATGTACTCATGTAGGCATTCTATGCCATTTGTAGGTCGTTACTACCTTGTCGATGCCGGCTACACTAATGGGCCGGGGTTATTGGCACCGTACAGGGGTCAAAGATACCACATTAACATTGGAGGCAAGGACACATGCCACAGAGCCGAGAAGAGTGCTTCAACATGAAGCACTCTGCGGCAAGAAATGTGGTAGAAAGAGTATTTGGGGTCTTGAAGATGAGGTTTGGGATTTTGAGATCTTATTCTTACTACCCCATTAGAACTCAATGTCGAATCGTCACTGCATGTTGCCTTCTCCACAACTTGATCAAGCGAGAAATGGCAGTGGACCCTGTTGAACATGAATACACGTTGTGGGAGCAGCAACATATACATGATGTACCACCAGAAGAGTACATTACACAAGTTGAGACAACAACCGAATGGACCGCAATGAGAGATAACTTGGCAACCCAAATGTACAACGATTGGTTAGCTCATGGGCAACCCATTGCCAAGTAGGATGTTTATTTCCTACCCTGTGTTTTCAATATTTGTCATTCAAATTCTGATCCTTTTTAATTGTTGTAATAACTTTCTTATTTGTAGACTTGTTAAACATTTCAGACATTGGGTGTAGTGTTTTAATAACAATGTCTTTCTTTCGTCGCTACGAAAGCCTATTCAAATGTCATTGTCCTTCAAAAGCAGGTGCACAAATGTAATGACTACTCAACCACCTACCCAATCAAATAAAACCACAAAGGAGGGAAAAGAAAAACAAACCCGTAGGCTATGGACCGCAAAGGAAGAGGAGGCCCTCCTCTCATGCATGTCGGATTGTGTGAGTGATAAGTCAGGGCCGACAATGGTTTCAAGTCGGGGTTCTTTGTGGCTGTGGAGAAAGAGCTCCAAAAGCTCTTACCCGGGACCACTCTTAAAGCTAACCCCAACATAGAGTCCAAGGTCAAGAATTGGAAGGAGAAATATGGTGTCATTGCCGATGCCATTCGTATAAGTGGCTTTCAATGGAACCATGTCACTCAATCCATTGAAGTTGACGATGACTCGGTGTGGGAGGAATATGAGAAGGTAACTCCTCATATCTTTCAATTTGTTATGCCAAGTAATTTGTTGCCTCTCAAATTTTAAGACAAGGCATTCCACGTAATGGTTACTTGTGTAGATCCATACCAAGGCGAAAGGGATGAATGGGAAGCGGTTTCCCATGTATGAAAGTTGGCAAATCTTATTCGGGAATGATAGAGCAACCGGTGAAATGGCGGAGGATCCACAAGAAATTCCCGATGATGATGACCACATTGAGAGCACTACTAACTTCAATGACTTGGAACCGGGGTATGTTCCAATGTATGAAAATGGTGAGCCCTCTTTCATACCTAGTCAGAACTATGTGGATCTCTCATGGGGTTCGGAGACCGCTAATCCCACCACTCCAACAAGTGCCAATCCGACCACTCCAACAAGCAATCCCGGGCTAAATCCGCCAAAGAAGAAGGCAAAGCCCACAAAGGAAGGGGCATTGCATGAAACAATGGCAACCCACTTGGCAAAAAGCAATGAGGTGTTGGAGAAGATTGCGGATGGGTTGGGGTTTGACAAAGAACAATCCGTTAAAAGAACCGGGGTTATGAATGAGTTATTGAAGCTTCATCTTGACATGGATGACATGTTTATTGCGAACGAAAAAATTTGCGAAGCGGAACAAAGGGTGGAGATGTTCTATGCCTTACCGGACGAGTTGAAACACCCTTGGGTGATGAGGGTATTGGAGGGAAAATTATATGGGAATAAGTGATGTCTTAGTTTAGTGAACTTTATTGAGTTTAAGATGAACATGTATATTTTGAAACTATGAAACTTGTATATTTTGACCATTGCATGGGCAATGATGATGTTGGCACTTTATTTAGGGCAATGATGATCATCGAATTGGGCAATTATGATTGTTTTGCTTGGGCAGTGATGAATTTGAAACTATATGTATATTTGTGTCTGTGGCTTATGATGGTCTTCATGGCAACTTAAGTTGCATGCAGGTGTACCAAAATTCTGAGCCCTATTGTTCATTTCCTTATTATATGTATATTTGTGGGCTGTGTGATTCCAGTTAAGTGGGCTGTGTTATTGCAGTTTTGTGGCCTATGTTGCTGTTTTATGGGCTGTGTTGTTGCTGTTTTATGTAATCTGTTGATGCAGTTTTGTGGCCCCTATTGTTGCTGTTTTCTGGGCTCTGTTGTTGCTGTTTTCTGGGCTGTGGTGTTGCTGTTTTCTGTAATCTGTTCATGCAGTTTTTTGGCCTCTGTTGTTGCTGTTTTCTGGGCTCTGTTGTTGCTATTTTCTGGGTTGTTCATTTGCAGTTTTCTGGGCTCTGATGTTGCTATTTTCTTGGGTTGTTCATTTCCAGTTTTCTGGGCTACATGTTCCAGTTTTCTGTGATCTAGGATTGCAGTTTTTTGTGGGTTCTGTGTTGGCCACATTGGTGGTTTAAGTTTGTGCAGTTTTCTGGGCTCTTTGCTTCCAGTTTTCTGTGTTATGTGAATGCAGTTTTCTGTGTTCCATGATTCCAGTGTTCTAGGCTCTCTGAGTGCAGTTTTTTGTGTTTTGTGAATGCAGCTTTATGTGTTCTGTATTTGGCATTCTGGCTATGATGAATTAGGGCAAATTTATTAAAGGAAAAAAACTACGTTAGCGAGGCAATTTATGACGGTCAAGTTGGCAACATAAATTGTAGCCATGTGGTTCAATGTCAGTGATGACTAATTTCTGAGCCAAAAGGTAAAGTGAAAGAGAGTGTGTGTGTGTGTGTGTGTGTGTCTGTAGGTACATGTGTGTACATGCATTTACTTAACCCAGAAAACTGCATTCACAAAACTTGAGCCTTTTACTTGCTATAATTAGGGCAAAACCAGATGTTGTACACGTATTGGATGAATTTTTGTGGTAGTTGCTGTTACAAACGGGTAGCTGCTTCTTATTCTGTCTTGTGTTGGCATTACTTCATTTATTAAAGGCTATGATGATTTGAAATGAATAGGCTACGCACTCGTAATATGGGGCAGGTTATGATGGCCAACGGATTAATCACCATGTGGCAACATAATTTGTTCTCCAACTTGTGCAATGTGTGCCGTAGTTTGATAAATCTGAGCCGAATAGATTTATTCAACTTGCTCACTATTTGTGCCCATACATTTGGCAATCACTGCTTGTTTTCGAATAGATTATAGAATGGCAGGCCAACGCAGAGAGTCCTATTGGGTGGTGTTTGTTGGACACCGTCCGGGGATGTACAACACTTGGGAGGAAGCTTCAGTTCAGGTTAATGGATACAAGGGGAGTTTGAAGAAAAGGTACAACACAATTGACGACGCTGAATTGGCAGTAGAGAAATTATCATGCGGAAAGCTTTCGCGTCAAAGACATGCATTCGGACGAAACAAAATTTCAAACAACTGCCGATGGTTCAAAATTCTTGTTTCTAGTAATTTTCATCTTAGGTTTTGTAGTTTGTATATGCTGCAACAGTGTGTGTGTGGACTTCAAGACTTGAACCGTATTTCGAAATGAAGACTTCTTTATTATTAAAACAAATTTATTTGAGATATACTACATGACTCCCAAACATAGATCGTTAATTTATTCTTCAAACATCCCACTTCAACTTCAATCTTCTTTTTCTCCACCGTTTTGAAGTGTAAAGCAATAGTGCCATTGATTATAATAGGGAAATTGTTTCCCATTCCAATTTGCAAATCCTCGATGACCCTACATTAAAAACAAAATTGAAAAAACTATCAAACCTACATTAAATAAACAATAATATATATAAAACTTATGCAAATTGGCAATTTCTTACTTGGACAAATTGATTCCAAACTTCAGCATTTTCCACCACCAATCGGTTTTCACTTTCATCCCATTCAAAGCCATCACGTTGAAGTAGCTGATTAACAGAGCGATAAATGCGTGCCCAACCCTTAATCTTCCCTTCAATATGGATTTTCGTAATACCATTTTCAGGGAAAGAAACATGCATCTGATTTTTTAACACTTCCGAGTATGATGGACAAAATCCAAAATCACCTTGCCAAACACCCTCATCAACAAGGGTCGTAAGGTATTGGAGCAAAGTTTGCTCCTCAATCTCGCTCCATGCCCGGCGTGCCATTCAAACCAATTATATAACACTTGTTTTTTTTTTTTTTTTTATAAAAATACCAAGTAAATAACCAAAGGACTCAACTTTGGTATTTATAGGAAATTTTTGAACAACCATTCAAATACAAACCCACCATTCTTTAACCTATCTAACAATCCACCAAACATTCATCAATCATACACCATCTACTCTCCATTCAACAAAAAAAAAAAACATTTTCCCTCCTATAATAATTAATTAATATTATTTTTCTTTTTTCCCGAAATAATTAATTAAAAAAAATTTGCCGAAATTATTATTTTTTAAGTTAAAATTTTCTTTATTAATTTTTATGTATTTTTATATATTTAATTTCTTTATTACGTATTTAATGTAATTGTAATTATATTAATCAATTTTTAATATTAAATTACCAATGTGGGGGCAATTATGTCATTTTTCATCCTATCCTATCATATCCACCCTCCAATTCCCCCTTCTCAAAATACCATCCAAACACCTCATTACAAATCCACCATTCTTAAGAGGTTGGTCCACCCTTCTTACAAATCCACCCTCCTTACAAATCCACCCTCTAATCCGCCCTCCTTCTATATCCACCCAAAATCAAATCCACCAGCCAAACACCCCGTAAACAGCATGTGTTGGATGCCGGATATGAGGCCGAAGATGCCAAGCGCCCTGATTTGTAATCCGATCTCTCCTCAAATCAGGTCTTTGGATGATATTTTATCTACCCGGATATGATTACTGTTTGGACTAGGTGGATTTGCCAAGCCCTCCCCCAACTCACCGCTTGGCAAATCCGGCCTGAAAAGGATCGAAACTACCCCTCCAGATCCACCTCTTCTCTCTCTCATGTTACCCCATTTGACTGGTTTATGTGCGTGAAACAAAGAGAGAGAAGGAGTGTGTGAAACACACACACAGAGAGAGAGAGAGAGAGGAGGAGCTCCTGCCATGATCCGAGTTCACGGATTCGAGCCAACAACTTGGGTACGGAAATAGGTTGTGCATTTTTCGTGTGTGTGTGTGTGTGTGTGTGAGAGAGAGAGAGAGAGAGAGAGAGAGAGAGAGAGAGAGTACCTGATTCCGGCGTCGGAGGAGGAGGACCCGGTTGGTGATGGGAAATGCAGAGATGAGGAGGAGGATTTGGATTTTGGATGGGTTTCTTTGGAAATTGGAAGTGGGTGGTCAATTGACCCATTACTACTTTTTTCTTTTTTTCGTGAGAAATAAAGAGTAAAACACTCCCAATATTTTTTGTTTTCATTTTCTACTTTTTCAAACAACCAGTTTTTCCGCATAATATAAATATTTAACCAGGACATTTTTTAAAAGCTTACGTTTTCAAAGTGTAACAATTTGTCATTAATAGGTTGGATTCACCAAATTAGACAAACAAAGTGAGCTCCGTTCCAAAATGTGTGTTCGGTGTACAAGACGATGTCTCAAAAAAATAATTATGTAATTAAATTTTAAAATATTTTTTCCAGATTTTTTTTTCATCTAATATAGTTTCAATAATTTTATGTATTTATTGAAATTGTTATGTATTTATATATTGTAATTATAATAAAATTAATCTATTTTGTTTATTAAAATAATAAACCGAGGGTAACTATGTCATTTCCCTCTTTATCCTATTATATCCACCTTATAAATCCCCCTCTCAAAACTCCATCCAAACACCCAATATACAAATCCACCATTCTTAGAAGGTGGGCCCACCCTCATTAAAAATCCGCCCTCATTACAAATCCACTCTCAAATTCACCATCATTACAAATCCAGCCAAAATCAAATCCTCCATCCAAACGCCCCGTAACAACCTGTTTGGCTGGTGGATTTGAGGGGGGATTAGCCAAGCGGCCCCCTTACATGTCCTGGTCCCACTCCATCTCCGGTGTTTGGCATCATTTTCGTCCCCCCTGATTTGGTTACTGTTGGGAGATGCAATCCGCCCGCGAGTGGATTTGCTAACGATGGCCTCACCCCTGTCGTTAGCTAATCCGGGCGTTTTTGTTACCAAACTGCCCCTCCAAATCCACTTCTGTCCTTACCGTGCAACAGCAAAACCCAAAACCAAAAAAAACCGGTGAGGAAGAGAGGAGAGGAGAGAGAGAGAGAGAGAGAGAGAGAGAGAGAGAGGAAGAGGAAGAGGAAGAAGACAACCTATTGTTGTGTGACGCTGTGTTTGAACTCTCCTCCGTCGGCGTGGTGGACGGCGTATAAACCTGATTTGGATTTGATTTTGGTGGCGTCGGTGGTGGACGGAGAGAGGGTCAGAGAGTAGAGAAAGGGGAAGAGAGGGTCTCGGGGCGGTGGGATTTGGGAAGGAGTTTGTGATTTGGATGGGTTTCTGTGGGAGTATAAAAATAAAGAACAATTTTGACCTAGTTGTCTGAGAGAGAGAGAGAGAGTAAACACCCCCATTTTTATTTTCAAAAATGATAGATACACTCCCTCCCCAACCACTCCCCACCACTCCCCCTCTCACATGTGGTGGGTCCCACCAAAGGTTCCACATGTGGTGTGCCCTACCACATGTGAGAGGGGGAGTGGTTGGGAGGGAGTGTATGTATCATTGTTCTTTTATTTTTTCCATTTTCTACTTTGTTGAAAACAACTTTTTACATCACATAAGTACATAAAATCTCTAAAAATGCCATGTTTTGCAGTAAAGTAGTACTCTTGTCACACTAAAATGTTACTATTATGTATTTATTCCAATTATTATATATTTATTATGTATTTATTCTAATTATAATAAAATTAATCCGTTTTATCAATTAAGTTAATAAACTGGGGGCAATTTAGTCATTTGCCCACTTATCCACCCTCCACATCCCCCTTCTCAAAAAATCATCCAAACACCTCATTACAAATCCACCCTTCTTAGGAGGTGGACCCACCCTCGTTACAAATCCATCAAAAATCAAATCTGTCAGCCAAACGCCCCGTAAGGGTCCAGACCAACTCATCTCGTGACCAATGGACTTGAATATGGGTCAACATTTAGAATGTGTTCAGCTTCAGCAGCAGGCAAGCCCAATGATAAATGAATAGTTTAGGAGTTCACAATTACCCCCAAACCTAATCCAGATGAATAATAATCTCTCTCTTTTTAATCTGAAGTGAATACTAATCTGCTAAGCAAAATTCTTGTTCATCAATGCCAGTTAAAACTCCACTAATTGCAACAATGGAGACCATTGAGCCTGAGCCACCTTATTAATCCTCTTACTCCAACAAACGCCTACCTCGGTATAAAGAAAACATCAGCAAACAAAGAGAACAGATCGTCATGCATGAGTTGATAAATTCATTTCAACACTGTCAAGCTATGAAGCACTGACACTCCTAGAGGTCGCAATGTCTGAGTATTGGACACAAATGGGCCATGCCATGTGACGTGTTCCTTAAATTAAATTAATTTTTGGAAGGATACATGCGGAAAGACACGGCAGGCTCCTTATAGGTGTCCATTTCCATTTCCAAGTATGTAAAACCCTATAAAAAGAGGGGCGGCCGAAATTTGCATATTGAAGGCTCCTTGTAGGTGGAGGAATCTAAGCGATTCGCCCGACATTTAGAATCATTACAAGCTCCGAGAATTTGACAAAACTTAGTTAATGACAGGAGCTACCTGCAGTGTACAAAACACTGCCAACCGACACCGCATATTGCATGATTCTGAAGGGTATTCTAGGATTGGGAAGGGCTGATTAGACAACAAATAAAAACTTAACATATCATGGAGATTGAGTTTTTATCCTCTGTCAAAATGTATCTCAACAACATACCATGGGGATTCAGTAACTGCCCACGCAGCACCGACACAGACACAGACACACAACACGGCACTTTGACATGCAAAGCTTCAAAAACTAGAGGACTGGACACATTGGGGACACACTTCAGAAAATATGTGTCCTGCTATATAAATACAAAAAGAAAGAACAACCCTCTATGTGACATCAAAAGACTACAACCCTTTTTCCGCTGCATAAGTTACAGAAGCATTTCAAGAAAGTGCCTTAGTATTCAACCAACCGTCTATTACATGAAAAGATGACCCCCCAAGTTTCTTGACTCTTAAGAGCGTCCTAGCGTGTTCGTAAGAGTGTCCCTGGAGTATCCAGATAAACAAAAAGATGAGAAAAGTATGAAGTATTTTATTTGAGTGTCGCAAACCTGTCCGGTGAGTGTCTAGATAAGTGTCGCTATCGGTGTCTGCCATGTGACTAACAAGAGTACGTGACCAGCAATATGTCCATGACATCCCACAACTAAACACACAGTAGCCAGATGCCACCCAATACGGAATGTCTATTGCTTCTATTTCATCTATGCTCATAGAAACCCTAGAAAACCCAATAAGTTGCTAACACTAAAGCCAGATAATTAATCCTGTTCTCGTCAAACAAATTGGTTCCAAAGAAAACTGAAGCAATAAAAGTGCAATGAAACATAGAATCCACATATCAATTGATATCTAATTCGAGAGAAGCCCTACCTACGTATGTTGCTTGTCATCGAATCAGGGGGAAACCCTGGGTTAAAATCTCTAAAATCACAAAAAAAAAAAAAAAAGTTAGTAAATATCTTCTTGTGCCAGAAATGGAAGTGCAGGTATGGTACCTGTCACCTCCTTGGTTGAGTATTACCCCGTCAAACCGACCTCACCGTACCTATGTCGGGACCAAAGTTAAGGACCAATCACATGTAGGTGGTGTTAGGAGCATGTCTAGCCCTAACAAGGAGCTTTTCTTAGGAGTATGTATAATCCTAATAAGGAGCTTTGGGGACTTGAACCGAGGAGTTGGGGACTTGTCCAAGCCAGTTGTTTCCACCACTCTATGAAGCACTACACTCCAAATAGGTCGCCGGATCCGTGTCGGGACACAATAGCATGTGGGGACACGCCACGTGACATGTCCCTTTAATTGATTTTTGGAGGGGGACACGACTTGGACAAGTTTGGGGGCACGGCGGGGGTAGCGCTCTGTGTGTGAGTGTGTGTAGCTGTATACATCAGCATATATATTTGCATACATATCAATATTTTTATGTCTTACTTTCAGCAGTATATACAGACCTATATGATATATCTAAATACATACCATAGTTTAATTATCTCACATACTCATATATGACATATCCATATAGCCTTATAGGACATGTTAATTGTTTGCATTTTGCAATTTAAGCATGAAAAAGTTCAAATATAGATATAGATAAATATGTGTGTGTGTGTGTCTCTCTATTTCCATATCCCTGATGTGTCCTTGTTCCTATTATTTTAGAATTCCCGTGTCCATGTTATTCTCCATGTCCGTGCTACATATCCACCACTGAACCAACCAACCATTATGGCAGCAATATCACACCCCAAAAAAAACACCCAATTTTGGAGCATTAACCAAGCAGAAATATTCACACAAAAAAGAAAAGAAAAGAAAGAAACCAAGCCGATGTTGATCATCAAAGAGAAATCGAGCTCCGACCACGCATTCCATACATCCATTAGTGCATATCCAACTCCCAGATATTATCTGATGATTTCATATTTCAGTCAAAAAGAGGTTACTAAAGGGACGATGAGACTAACGTAGAAGAAAACCCTAGAAAATATCTCACACACAAAAACCCAATTTACGAGCACAAATCAAGCAGATAAATTAACAAAAAAAGAAGAAAGCAAAACCAAGCAGATATTGATAACTAACGAGAAAACGAGCTCCAATTAAGCATTCCATATATTGATTAACGCATATCCAAAGCCCGTGACAAATTTAGATGCAACCCTTGTTTGTAAGGCTTCTCTCCCACGGAGAGGTACCTACAAATACATATGGGACGAGAACCACCACATGTGAGAGAGAATTACAAATACCAGTTGTATCCAAAAAAATTCAGCCCAGAGGAAATTTCATGAGTGCAATTTCATCTTTCAGTAAAAAAGAGCTTACGAAAAGGACGACATGCCTAACACGAAGGAAAAAAACCCTAGAACATAGGACAGACGGAGGACGTCAGACAGACAGATCAGTTGATGTCAGTGTCGTCGAAGTCGTCTTGGAAGGCGTTGAAGAAGTCGGCGTCGGCGAGCTTGTTATCGGAGCCGATTGGACCTTCGCCGAACATCTCGAGTGCTTCGACGTCGTCCACGTCCATAGCCATCGTCGAGTTCGGATCTTCTAGGTCTGCGAACAAGTCTACCGGCGACGGCTTCATCTCTCTCTCTCTCTCTCTGGCTGTCTGATTCGTATTCTCTGGCCAGGAGGAGCGCGAGTACTGATAGGAAAAAAAATTGGGGCTACCACTGAATACCACGTGACCGAGGCTAGATGATACCTAAGTGTTACATCGGGTCGACCGAAATGAACGGCCCAGATCGCACGCGCAGGTACCACGTATTACCCGCTCAGTACTGAAAAATTGCTCGATAGATAGGGTTGCAAGCGAACCTATTTGCTCTCTCGCGAGCAGCTCGCAGTTCAGCTCGTTTAGTAATTGAGTCAAACTTGAACTCAAGTTTTAGATTTATTAGTAAACAAAGTGAGCTTAAACTCGAGTTTTAGATTTATTTAGTAAACAAATTGAGCTTAAAATCCTAAAACTCGGCTCGACAAAACAGAGTTCATTTGTATAAGCTTGGCAAGTTTATAGAGACTCGTTTAGTAAATAAATCTTACCTCAATAAGGACTCATGGCTTATTTAACAAACAAGTTGAGCTCTCACCCTTAGTACCCTTGAGGCAAGACTGAGCACAAATTTACACACGCAAATGTGTAAGGTCTACACACTTGGGAGTGAACCTCACACATTTGTGCAATCAAGATTCATGCTCAACTTTGCCTCACGGGCATTGAATACTCTCTTGTAGTATTTCCTTGGAAAAAAAAAAACAGCAATGCTACATACACAGAAAAATTACCCATAATTTACATAGAAAGTGAGAATGAATGGCTCAAATTCAATTGAGAGAGAATATAAGCAACTCATTTCCACTTTCCGGGTAAATTCTGAGTGATACTTCTTGGCACTTAGCATTTCTATAATTGTAATCCTAGGCAAATTACTTGTAACCCTGTTTTTTTTTTTTTTTTTCTGATCCAAAATTACAAACCTAAACACAGTGATTGAGATATCACAGAAACGCTAGTGGTATTAATTAGAGTATTACCAACTTCCCCTTCAACACACTCTTTTTTCAATCATACAACGTAGGTACACAAAATGCATGTACAAATGGGCACACACAAATGAGGCTACAAGCGAACCAAGTTGCTAGCGAGCAGCTTGAGGCTCAGCTCGGTTCATTAAAGTAATCGAGTTTTAAGTTCATGGAGTTAACAAACAAGCTTGACATTATATTACTCGGCTTATTGATAAGGCTCGTTTAGTAAATAAAACGGACTCGGTTCGTTTTCAAAAGAGTCGAGCTCAAGCTCTAAGACTCATTCCGTAAACGAGCCGAACTAAAAAACTACAAAGCTAATCTCGACTCGTTTGCACCCTTACGCACATAATAATATGAATTTAGGGCCACACACATTGAGCATACTTTGTTTGGGCCCTAAAATTATGTGAGTTCATGTGCATTTGTATGTGCTTTTTGGGTTTAAATGTAAATCTTGTTACTTTTTTAGTTTTTTTTTTTTCCTTGATTTGAAATATATCCTTAATTTGGCCTATATTTAAGTGTTTGCCGACTTTTAGACTTTAATCCTGGTAGCCAAGCTTCCTACCTCAGAAAAAGGTAGTTACAATAAGTTTAAAATCTACGACGAATCGACGATGAACCACGCTTCATGCTCCACCTACATGGCCAGCTACCACCCCCGCCAAGACGACGAACCATTACCGACAAACATTCAACCCTCTCCTCAGCCGCTACTAACCCAAAATCCTTCCGTCAACTTTTCCCGCCCCTTTCTCACCCTAACCGGCCACCTTTCTCCTCCGAATTCAAAACTCTAATTTGGCCACCCCTTCAAAATCACCGCCCCTGTCATTATCACCTTCTCTCATGAAGGATAGAGAGGGAGAGTGAAAGGAGGGAAATGGTGAACATAGAGAGGGTCCCGGATGAGGGTGACCATAATTTAAAGAATAAAGAAAAAAAAAAAAGTGGGTTTAGATGTTCTCTTTAATCGTGGAGAAAGTCTAATTTACTAACAGGTTCATCTTATCATTTTAATTTTTTTTTTTCTTGTCTCCATGGAAGGGCTGCAAACCAACCGAGATGTTCACGAGCAACTCGTGGCTCGCTCATTAAGGTTCAAGGCTCGGCCGAACTCGAGTTTCAGGCTCGTTCAGTAAACGAGCTCAGCCAGACTCACAAAAACTCGGTCTAGATAGACTCGGCTCGATAAGTAAATTACCTTGATTCGGCTCGTTTACGAATGAGCTGAGCTCAAGCTCTGCGAAGCTCGGCTTGTTTACACCCTTAGGTCATATCGTGATAACAAAACAAAAGCCGGAAATTTTTTTACTTTCTTTTCTCCCCCTACAAACAAATTTCTTCATATGATCCAAGTGTTTCTTGCTGCACTGGTAGAACAATAATTCACACTTAAGAGAAATTGTTATTCATAAATTACAAGATTGTAAGAAGATATATTATCTCGAAAAGAGCTCTACTCTATTCAGTTGGCAATCAGACACGGGGTCCTTTGGAAAAGATGCTGGCAGAGGATGATCCGGAATCACGCCAACCTAAATAATGATTCAAAAAACCGCAACAGTTATTCATCATTCCTCATTCAAATGTTTCGTTCAAGCAAGAGAGAGAGAGAGAGAGAGAGAGAGAGAGAGAGAGAGAGAGAGAGACCTTGTCAATATCAGTGTGAGCAGGTGTCTCATACCGAGCAACTGTAACAACCAAGCCAGAGCCATCGGATAGCTCAAAAACTGATTGAATCTTGCTGTAAGAAGGAAAATACAAAGGTCGAATTAGGTATACAAAATATGCCACATATTTCCGTGATGCAGAAGCACAATCAACATTACCCTTTCCCATATGTGGGTTCTCCAAACAGCACTGCTCGTTTATTGTCCTTCAGTGCACCGGCTAAAATTTCACTTGCGCTAGCAGTTCCTTTGTTTACCTAAAAACAAGTTACAATGAAGACCATGGGTAAAAAGAAGTGATAATGATTGAAAGATCCAAAAAAGAAACTGAAATAATGACCACCATAAGAATGTGAGGTCAAACTAAAACATCTTCAAATGAATCAGCAACAGTTCAACCACAAACTAGCTAACTCTGGAGGTGGACGAGAAGCAGCAATGGAACAAAATTTGAACTTCAAAATTAGGTAAAAGAATGCGTAATGACCACTCAGAACATAAACTATAAAAAAACAACAGAACTATATGCACAAATAGTAATTGAGGGTCAGATAGTGGAATCTCCGGCCACAGCAACGATTAGGCTATTAGCCGATGGATATATTACCAACTGAGAACAGTATTTCTGTTTTGCAAGTTTTAATTCCTAATGAAAGACGTTAAACCAATAAAAGGAAGGGAGAGAGTATGTAAATGAAACAGACGTTAAATTCATAATGAAGCCTGAAGACGCAGCACTAGTTCAACATAGGTTCTGTTTCTAGAAGAAGTCACCTACAACATCGTATTAACAAACGATGAGAAAAGACCGTCCCAAGAATCATTAGCATATGATATAACCATCTCAACCACAGAAAAGAAGTTTGCATACCAGCACGGCTAGGGGTTCTGTGGCTGCTACTGCATTGCTTCCATCAGTATCATAGATATCACGGACACCTTGACTGTCACAAATATACACAATGACACCCTTCTCTAACCTGGTTGGCAAAAGCTAAGTATGAGAACTTAGCATTTAAAATTATGGAGCGTCTAACAACATAATAAGATTAGCCAAACAAAGTGGAACTTATATGCACAACCAGGCAACCAGAGATAACCTAAGTCATCATCAACTAGATACATTAAATAGAACAACCTAAGAGGGACCAGTTTGACAAAACTGTTACAATAAGACTAGAAGTTCATAATGCAGATGATTATATTTGACTATGTAGATAAAGTTTTAGCAATCCGCCTCAAGAGACAACCTTGAACTACTCTTTGCTCCAATAGATAAGACAAGATGTGACAGAAAATAAAAAATGATAAACTTTCAACCGTTGTAAGTAAATATGTAAATATTACAGAACAAGTCCTTGTGAACATCGCATTACGGGTAATTAGAAGCTTTCCATCCAGGAATGTAATGTTACTATAATCATTCTACCATAAAAAGAACTGACTACATCTCCCATGGACATCCTAGCACCAAAACTAAGCTTAAATTACATACAGAAATTAATGTGCAAAGGTGTGCGGAGGGGATAACCAAGGATTTAGAATGCTGAGGATTTCATAAAATAACTGTTAAAAGGTCATACATTATCATCTAGAAATGCATTTTGGTCAAGAACAAAGTAAAGGAAATGTTTTCATGAAAATCACAAAAGCTTAATCTTGTCTGTTCATAAAATTTTATGCACACCATGAGTCTGTTTTCTGCAAAATCCAAGGAGTTATGACTTGCAACTTGTGAAATATGCATGTCATTAATTTAGGAGTTTTTCTTCGACAAGGACATGGTATAACAGTTAATCATGAAAATAAGACACAAACTAATTTTTTAATGCCAAGAGGACAAATCACCTACACATTCCAAAAATGCCCCCGCTAGCCCATGAAAGTGCCTAACCCCCCCAAACCCTATGAAAGTGCCTAAACCTAAACCCTAAGTACCCTATGAAAGTGCCTAAAACCCTAAGATACCCTATGAAAGTGCCTAAACCACTAAAAACCTATAATTGGAAAGTGCACCCTAAGTGCCTAAACCCAAAATGCCTAAACTCACTATACCCTACCCCCAAAGAGCCTAAACCCCCTAAAATTTAATCCCAAAATTGAACCCAACCCCAAAATTGAAGAGAGAAAACTAATTGTCCCACCCATGCATGAGAGAGAGAGAGAGAGAGAGAGAGAGAGAGAGAGAGAGAGAGAGAGAGAGAGAGTGACGGGTGGGGGCTTACTCGGTCAGCAGTGCTACTGACATGTCACTTTCAAGATTTTGTTGGTCAGCAACAAAGGTGATGGACGGCCGCGCAAGCACTGTACCGGCTTTTCCTTTGTAATATTTTTTTTATCATTAAGGGTATTTTCGTCTAGTGTTGTCCTTGAACCCTCAAAAATTTCACATCAATGTATTGGAGGCCTTAAAATAAGTTAAGCTAGACTAAACACCATTTAAAGCCCCAAACTTGGCCTTTAGGCCAATTTTCTGTAAATTTAGTTGTTGTCAACTAACCCACATATAGGGGAACGATAATTAGCTTTTAGAATGTAAGAACACAAGCCAACACAACTGCCCAAAGTAAAGCATTCAATTGAAGGAAACCCCAAGGACATTTGAGTTTATAATGTTCAACAAGGTGTTCAACTTTCGTTTTGATCAAACATGCATCCAAATGTATATTCCAAATCATTTGTTAACAAACACCGAGTACACAGGAAATCTGTTGATATATTGTACATGCAATAAATATATTTAACTATGAATATTAACAGAGCTTGATCATCGTTATTTCTTTCTACTTCTTCTCCAAATTCTTAGTTACTATATTTTCTTTTGCGCTTTGCACATGTTTTAGTAAGATGGGAAAATGGATTAATAAGTATGTCTCAGTGATACCAAACTTCCATTGCACAGGATCTTCACAAAAGACAGAGGAGTTCTTAGTTTTACCCCAAGGAAAAACTCAACACAGGTAATTCTTTGTTAATAAACTTATAGTTCTACCGAGAAACACACTCATTTTCCTCAAAATTATTTATAACTAGTTCCTTATCAGCAATGAAAGAACTGTCTTTTCCATTAGAAGTCACCAAATAACATCTTCTAAATGTACACAATAAAACTGTACACAGTAGAAGCTCTGGTACAACATAAAGAATATCACAAATAACTTAGTCCAAAACAAACACACAAAACCTACAACCAATCAAAAATAAAGTGAAATAGAGAAGAAACTAATCAAAGAGAAATAGAGGAAGAAGTATGCGACACAAACTCAAAGAATAACCAAGCAAGAAACAGCACCAAGAAAGGTTATCTTCATGAATTAAATATGCAATATCTATCTTTAGATTTAACTTACCAAATCTTAGCAATCTCAATTCCTTCAGGGAAAAGACCACCACTGCACCAAATTTAATCTATCAGAAATTCTTCCATGGGACAAGTGTAAAATGAAACATGCTGAAAGTATTACCTATTATCTCGAAGGTCCAAGACAAAAGCATTAACATTATTTCTCCTTAAAGTTTCAATTGCTTGCCTGACAGCACCTACAAATGATGCATATTTTCAAGACCTCCAGAAATGCGTAGAACTAAAAAATATACCACATTAATGTTTAACTCATAAAGTACAAGGAAAGTAAAATAAATCACAGTCCAGCAGAAGGGGAAAAAATGTATCTACCGTTAAAAGAATCTAAATTATTTCTCATTGCCAAACAAAAACTAGCATATTTTGAAAGTCATACTACAAAATACGCGCCATGTGTCTGTTAAAGCATCCAACCAAAAATTGACAATGAGTGAAGAGGCCGCCCAGGCTCAAATACTAGTTTCGAAGGTCATAATAAACCTATGTGGGACAAGCTCTAACAATGTATATTGGTATAAAGTTCCTAAACGCGGAATCTCTTAAGATCCCACCTAACAGCCTTTTCGGAAGCCATGTCAAAATTGTGGGACAAGGCATCTCATGAAGAGCAAAGGAACATGAAAACCAGACACAAAGACTCACATATGGCAACTTGGGTAACATGTACCAAATTGCTATCAATTGAGACGCTGCACAGGCGCAAAATATAATAGTTTTGGCGTGACAATACTGCATGAGATAGAGAGAACAGAATACAAACCTAAGCAGTAGGTAAAATAGTCAAATCCTAATGAACCCTAGGACACATAATGTCTAAACCACCCCTAATGAATAGTACAAATGGCAGCCACAAAGTGCCACATGGATTCTGGATGGGCATGTTTGTGATGTGTGCATTGGACCAACACAGACAGAATCCTTTGAACTTGGTTGACAGTAATCAATAACCGCAGAGTCAATCCTTACACATTTTTTGACAAACTGTTGTCTCTTGGTTTCAAAATCCTCTCTAATTTCATAAATGTCACCTCTTTTGGAAGTGACCGTAGAATCTTTTCGACGTAAAAAGATCCAGATGTATAGGTTTTAGGTAGTAGGTACAGGTTGGTCAAACTAATACCCAAAAGGTGCATAAGCCATTGGTGCTATTCTGAGAGAGGAAGAGAGTTGGTCCACCATCCAAGGAGAAGAAGATGCAGAGCAGTCAAATTTGGTGATTGAGGGAGTCGGTGCAAACAGTAAACCTTAAACCCTAATACTCTGATACCATGAATGGTACATACAGTGGGCCAAACCAGAGTACTTGTGAGCTCAGGTTATGGGCTAAGCCCTAAATGGAGATGCGCATGGGTTGACCAGTTTATGATTAGCGTTTTTACATATTTTTATGTAATTTTTAGAGCTTTAAGTATAAATATAACTTGCTAACAATGTTTTAGGGTTCCGAACTATTTTGAGAGGCTACTTTGAGAGAGAAAGCTAGGGTTCTTCACGCGTTCTTCAAATCAAAGCATGTTGATCATCACCATGTCCGGCTAAACCCCTTTTGTAGGGGGAGGATAAAGCTCCACACGAAGTAACCTCGTTTTTCTGCATAGATTGTGGTTAATATTTGGATCGGATTATATGTTAAGAACTCGATTTCATATGATCAATGGAATCATGGTTTTATTCTTCCAACCTATTGCGTATTTATGTTGGTCCGGACCACGCACTGCTGGGCCCAAAAAAAAAAAAAACAAAACAAGAGGGGGTCGGTTTTGTACACCAAGGTCTCTCTCTCTCTCTCCCCCATAATCCTAACCCCTCACCTCTCACTACCCCACCATAGCCACACCCTTCCCCACACCACACCTCCACCAAATCACCACCAATCCTTCTCCCAGACAACTCAAAATCGTCACCACGTCGCCCTCTCTTTGCTTGGACCAACATACCCGAACCACCACCTCTCACATCCACTCAATCGGCCGGCATCCTCCATTGTAGGTGGTGGGTTGTGTCCGGTTTCAATCCCAGATCGACTCCAAACCGTGCGAACCCAAGCCGAACCAATACCGGATTCTTGCTCCTTTCGTCGTGGGCTTTCACCTACCGAGGGCCGTCCATTTTTTCCGGTCGTCTTCTCCGGCCATCTCGCCGGAGCTCCGGTAACCCCTTAAATTTCTTGGTTTTTCTTTTTTTGTTCTTCTTAGTTTATAGTAGTTGCGTGCACCACTGTTCACTCCGAATCATGGGTTGGGCGAAAGGAAAACAAGTTACTAACAATGAGGGGCCTTCTTCTCGGCCTATCCCCAAACGCCGCCGCGCACGGAGTAAGAGTCCTAGTCCGGACTCTGAACCGCCGGCAGCCGACCCCTTTGAGTCCTATGCCACCCGCTCTTATAAGTCCCCTCTTACTTTTGATGTGGCATTCTTTGAATTGAATGATGCCACAAAGGGGCAGTTTCGAGATGTTACCGACCGGGGGTTGACATGCCTTCTTGGTAACCATGCACCAATCTACCCCCCGTTGGTCAGGGAATTTTATACTTATCTGAAAAAGGATACTAAGATTGGGTATTTTAAATCTATGGTTGATCGCCGTGAGTTCCGTTTTGCTGCTTGCGACATTGCCAAGGCCTTAGGTTGTCCGTATAAGGAGACTGTCCCAGCTTTTATTGACACGGTGGCCACTATGGGACTTCATGACATGGCCCGTATTTTCAAACTTGATTTGCCGCGAGGGGACCACTTGCGACGGAGGGACCTTGGATGTATGCTACGGGCACAAGGACCTTGGATGTAAGCGAGATGGACCGGTTCATGACGGGGCCTACCAAGGTTGCAACGCCCCTTTCTTTCAGCCATCTAGTTACCCAGTTGCTCGGTCACTGCACCGTTGATTATCGGGGGCGTCGCTACCACATGCCACCCCATCATCCTTGTGCCCGTAGCATACATCCAAGGTCCCTCCGTCGCAAGTGGTCCCCTCGCGGCAAATCAAGTTTGAAAATACGAGCCATGTCATCAAGTCCCATAGTGGCCACCATGTCAATAAAAGCTGGGACAGTCTCCTTATACGGACAACCTAAGGCCTTGACAATGTCGCGAGCAGCAAAACAGAACTCGCGGCGATCAACCATAGATTTAAAATACCCAATCTCAGTATCCTTTTTAAGATAAGTATAAAATTCCCTGACCAACCGGGGGTAGATAGGTGCATGGTTACCAAGAAGGCATGTCAACCCCCGGTCAGTAACATCTTGAAACTGCCCCTTTGTGGCACCATCCAATTCAAAGAATGCCACATCAAAAGTAAGAGGGGACTTATAAGAGCGGGTGGCATAGGACTCAAAGGGGTCGGCCGCCGGTGGTTCAGAGTCCGGACTAGGACTCCTACTCCGTGCGCGACGGCGTTTGGGGATAGGTTACTATAAACTAAGAAGAACAAAAAAAGAAAAAGAAAAACCAAGACAACGGAGCACAAGGAAAACAAGAATCAGGAAAGAAGGTCACTGAACAGTTTAAACTTTAAAGCGTTGGTAATCTTACTAACAAACAGAAGACTAAAGGGAAAGCGAGGAAAATGTAGAACAGTATCTAAAGAAAGAGATGGATTTAAAGTAACAGAACCCAAACCACCAATCTGTGTGGTAGAATCATCAGCCAATGTAACACAAGAAGATGTCCCAGAAGGACGACAATCAGACATGACAGTAGAGTTACTGGGTAAACCAAATAAGCACTGTCTAGAGTTCGAATCACAATTTCGAGCAGCAACAGGGAATTTCGAGCAACAGTGGAGTTTGTATAGGTCTCGTAGGGGTCGTATAGTGTTCGTATGTGAGTTTGAATGGTTCGATTGGTTGGATTAGGGCTCGACACAGATCGATTGGGGTTTGAATAGGCTCGGTAGTGGTCGATTAGGATTCGTACAGACTCGATTGTGATCGATTGGGGTTCGAATAGGCTCGGTAGTGGTCGATTAGGGTTCGTATGGACTCGATTGTGATTGATTGAGGTTCGATTTGGATTTCCAGAGGTCGAGTTTGGGTATTGAACACGGATTCAAAGAGGGGTTTTGATTTTGGGTATTAGGGTTTCAAAATAGTGACGTTTTAGGGTTTTCTGGGGTTAGAGATGGTTCAATTTAGGGTTTCGAAGTTAACATGTGGTGGCTATGGTGGATTTAGGGTTTCTTGGATTATAGTGGTTATGGTGGATCAGTGTTGGGCTCTGATACCATGTTATGAGATAGAGAAGAAGAATTAGGGTGTTAATTAACCCTAACACGAGAGGGCTTTATTTATATTATCACGAGATACATTACTCAACATAACTAAGCAATGTGGGACAAATACATATAAACTATTCTAACAATTATGTTAAAGCATCCATCTCAAAATCATTTGGTAATGAGTAAAGGTGATAGCATTGAGTGTAGAGTCCCCGAACTCACATACTAATTGTGAAGGTGATAGCAAGCTAATGTAAAGTCCTTGTTTGAGGAAATAAAAGAAGAGAAGCAGGGACTTCAAAGCTGATGATTAATAGCATAAAGACTAACCAGTGCACATCTCCACAGTAGCAGTTTATGTCCGGAATTTAGAAAGAAAAAAAATTACCAGTTGGTACTTGGTACCCATCAATGGGTGTCTGGGAAAGGGAATGTTGAGGACAAGCCTAACCTTTGGTAATAATACGCAAAGTGGTTGTGCTCAGACTCAAAGCCAAGACCTTAAGGTTATTGGGCTGAGTCTTTACCATTACACCACCAATGGTCTCCTGGTCTATAGAAATTAGCAATAGGACATTAAGTACTCTCTCTCAAAATCAACTTAAACCCTTTTAAAAAGCAAAATCATGTCAATCAAAATGACTTAAACCCTTTTAAAAAGAAAAATCATGTCACAAGGGATAAGATATTGGGAGAAGACATCCTACCTATGGTTTGACAGAGACTGATTAAGCAAATTAATGAGTTAACTAATACGGACGTAAAACCAAACATTTTGGAAATGAATGTACACGAATTATCATTGTGACTGAATCTACAAGTTCATAATTCCATAACATGGAGAAAGTAGCAACACCATACGAGAAGCATTTTGGTTGAATGAAGTTAGCTTGATATATCCCACTCTGGAATTCTCTCTCCCCAAACCAGGTACCTCACAGAGCCTTGCCTGCACGGGATTCAAGGAAATTTTCTCCCGCCTGAAAAGCAGCAATTGGTTGATTTTACATTTACTTGTTTAGTTTATCCACATCTGCTTAGTCAAGTACAAACATGCATAGTATACCAATGCAACATTATATAGTCCCTTCACAATCGATCATGCATAACTCCTACATGTCGCCCAAAAATATACTCGAAAACTTGCTAGAAAGTAGCAATCTTTCACATACGAGATAAATACACCAAGGCTTAAATGCTTACATGTGGAAGCATAACCAAGTACAATTCATAAACTACTGGTCCACAAAAATAAATTGAACCACAAGCCTTCTTCAAGTAAACAATATAAGAAAGAAATTCTATATAGACGTGAAGCTGACAGCTCATTTGAGCAGAGAATATTAAGACGATGAACATACGTCAAAGATAAGTGCTTAATTTCAGATCCACTTTGAATAGTTAGTTCCACTTCACTGCCTTCGGGTCCCCTGCATTTCACTCAAAAGTTTAGAAATATCAGAAAGAAATGGTGACACAGAACTTTTCTGAAAAAGAAAAGTACAGAAATGAAATCATATAAACTGATTAACCTTTGAAAGGAAAGAATAATATCGAAGGTGATCAAATAGACAATATCTAATCTACAGAATCAGAGAGAAGGTTTCCAAGAGTGTTTAAGTAAACCAATACGACATGTATTATGCCTTTCCAGCTCTCTATGCTCTCAACTTCAGAATTTATACAGCAACAATAATTGAATATGGGCAAGCATGAAACTGCCAAATCAGCACGATAATAGAATTTCTGTTATGTCAAATAAATGCTGAACCCACCGGATAAAAAAAAGTAAAGAAAAAAACTAATCTCATTGGTTTCTGAAATCCATAAAAAGGTGAAGTCATCAGCAACCAGATTCGAATACAAGGAAAACCATGGGAGGAAAAGTATCAAACTTCTCAACCGTTTACCCTTGTGAATTGTGTGATAACCTACGAGTAGGACTTCCACCGTAATTGACAATTGCCCAATGTATGGTATTCTATGCCAATGTAGCACTGGTCGCGTTGATGGTAATGGAGTTTAAGTTACCAAATTTTAAGGAGTCAGTATCAATTTATGCCTAATTGCTCCACATACAGTTTTCTCAACCACATTTTCTAAACGGACTAAAGCCGAGTTGATCTTGTAAAAGATCTGGTACAGAACGAAATTTATAACAAATGAAAAGGTGAGAACTCACTGCAAGCGTTCTGCTGCATCATATATGCCCATAGATTCTGTGGTGGTGTCGCCAATTTTCAGGATTACATCCCCAGACAAAATTCCAGCCTTATTTGCAGGACCGCCCGGAGAAGCTGAAATTACCATTAGTCCTCCAGGTGATCCATCAGCTCCCGTAGGATAGCCAATTGACAGCCCTACCCCTGTAAGAGAGCCTTGTGTCCCTGACTGCCTTCAAAGGATATATTCATAGATTTCAGGGGGAATAAAAGAAGCCACAAAATTCCTAATAAAATTACTCTCCGTCCCTTTTTAAGTGTGTTGCTTCGTAAATCCAACTTATTAAAGAGACATCATAACTACACCTTTCACATCAACTCTTACCTACCTTTACACTTTTCACATCAACTTTTTACCTCCACTTTTCAAAATTATCCTCAACTTTTACCCATTAAACTCTTTACCCACCAACTTTTCAAAAGGGCAAAATAATAAGTGTACAAACTTTTATCCATTAACTTTTTAAAACACACTTATTAAGGGACAACCCAAAATAGAATAGTCAACTACAAAAAAGGACAGAAGGAGTAAGTCTTTCTCAAGTCAAACTACTAAAGTTGTAAGAAGAAACTGCCTCATACCCGAAGACTTTTAAACTTTTCAGGTTCCAAGAAACGCGTGAACGGATCATTCAGGGTGGCAAGCATTTTCCTGATTGCATTATCTGTTCCCACCTACACAGACTCCGATTTAGAGGGGTACTTGTCCATTTAACAGACCAAAGAAGTAGTAATAAATAGTGTAAATGAAGCCTAGAACAGACTACAAGTACAGGATATTGATAACGTAAGCAAAGGTGGAGCCACAGCTGGGCTGTGGTGGGCTCCAGCCCAGGTGACATCCCAAAACAAAGAAAAATCTATACGTAAATATTAGCCCAAATGTTTTTAGCCCAACCCGTTTTTATTTGTAGTCCAATCCAACAATTGCTCCCAATCAAACATAGCCCAACCCAAAACACCCAAATCAACCCAAATCGATAAGTGCGTGATCCAAATAGTTTTTCAAAAAACTTGACAGGAACTGGTATTCTCAAAATTGTTTGGATCGAGCACTTAGCGATATTCAAATGAGTTAAAATTTTACGGGAATCCTTAAAAACATGTTATAAACAAGTTGAACGGCTCGGATTATTAGCGTGGGACCCCCTAAAACAAATTATGTTTTTTTATGTGTCCCTAGAACCGGCCCAAATATATATAGTTTACTACATTTTAGGCTAGCCCAGGATAAATTAACATCCTGGCTCCGCCCTTGAACGTAAGTGTTTAGATTTTCCACAGCAACAACTTCTGGACCAAAGAAGGATGTAGAAGAAAGAAAAATAATATGACCAGCAGCAGCAAATAAGATGGTAGGAACAAAAGGAGTTTGAATGAAGCAAGGGAAGGCAGAGGAGGGGCTTGAATATGGCTTTATAAAATTTCACCTTGTATTTTGGAAAGGCTACACTTAGTTGTTTTAAAGCTCAATTTCTTCTTGTCTTGCTGGTTCTAAGCTAATAGCCTCCTTATTTTGTGTGGTTGCTTTGCTCTTGGTTGTGCCTCCATGGCACCTTTATATTGTCAATCGAGATTACTTATCATAGTAAACCCACAATCTTTGGTGTTCAGTTGGGATCAGCCTGAAGGTCTTTCATATGGGATATACGTCCAAAACCTTTTGGCTTGTAATCCCAGTTAAAAACTTCATATTGACTATAGAAAGGTTACCTAGGTTAGATCATAAGAGAAACCAATTCAATAACAATAAGAAACTGCATGATATACAAATTAAAAAGGCTGTAAACTGTAAAGTGCACCCCTTCTGCACCAAATAATCATAATTTCTTCTCGTTTTTCATTTGTTTTGATGGGTACATTCTAATCCTAATCGTTTCATTGACTCAATGTAGATGTTTAGACATATAGTTATCTGATGTTTTCAGGACATATTGCCCAGTTAGGAAGATGTTTTGTGTCACGGAGTTTCATCACTGAGCATATAGGTCTTTATGAAAATTCCAATCTAACTTTAAATAATATGCAAAACCCAATGGAGTACATGACCACGAATCACGAGAATCATACATGTCTCCTGTCTGGTGTTCATTGGTTCAGTGCGCAGTGCATTTTCTCTGTACCTAAACCAACTTTGCCCATTGAAAGTTTTGTCGACGTATGCACGATCAATCGTTCTCCAGGCCTCCAAGAAAAGAAGATTCTCTTCAGTCAAGGCATCTGCAAAATGTTAAAGTTCAAGTATCATGGATACATTACAGATGAAAACATTCACAGCAAAAATAAAACAGAAAACTAAATTGCACTCTTTAATTTCAAAGCATATTTAGTTCAGTCAGTGATCTAAAACTTACATGAAGGAGTTCTGCTAACAGCAACAGAAACTGTGGTAACAAGAACCATTCCGACAATGAGGTGGACAAAAAGAACGGACACGTGATTTTTAAGATTTTCTGAACATCTTACTGCTTTCTGAAGACCGATGGTGTACTTCCTCAACTTGGGAAGGCGTCCATTCCTTACTGAGAACAAACCACATTGCAATGTAATCATTCTGTCAAGCCCCTGTAATGGTTGACAAAAGAACCTGCGCCGATAATATCCTACCAAATAAAATAGTGGCTTGCAACTTCTTGGCCAGTTATTTACATCTTTAGTTATACACAATATAGAACTTTGTAATCGACTTTTGACGATCCAACCAGGAAGAGAAGTATGCATCTGCAACAGCAAAGAATGCAATATGAAGAAGCATAAAATGATATGGTAGTCGAATAATCTTCACTTGCACATAAAAACCATAAATAAGTATCTCATAGTTTTAGGAGATTCAAGTTGCAGCAATATGTCTCCTTTATGACAATTAACTATTAAAGATTAAATGCCTATCTAAATATACTTGACATACAAATACAAGGAGATAAATTTTGATATGTCACAGCTGAGACCTAAAAGGAAGCTACAAGAAGCACTTAGCTTATGTTCAGATCAATGATTTGTGAAGGGAGTTATCGAGGGGAATTAAAACGATAGGGAGACTGACGATTGGAGAAGTCCTTTCACTTCATCTTTTTCCTTCCTTCTGTGAATCCCTCCACAAAACTGTAATGCAAGTATGCCTCAAGAAAAAACCAGATATTTGTAGAATTATTGGTTCAGATTGGAGGAGGAAGCTGGGAAGCTTCCAACTCCCAGCTTTCATCCTCCAGCCACACATTGAAGGCTCAAGCTCCCAGCTGCCCATGATAGAAAAACCAAACGAAAATTTCCCTCTCCTCCCCTATAAATAGGTGTGGTCTGGTTGAGGAAGGTGTGGTAAGACGTAGAAATCAGCTGCCCATGATAGAAATTTCCCTCTCCTCCCCTAGGGTTGGTGTGAGTGAATGTAAATCCTCCATGATAGAAATCAGCTGCCCATGGAGTAAGCAGTTTGTTGAACCACATAAAAATTGTTCTCTGTGTTTGGGTGTGTGTAGTGTGGTGGTTGGGCATATGTTTATGGTTGTCCCTGGGCACAACAATATTGGTATCACAGAACAATTTGTGTATCCATAAACCAACCCATTCCTTACTGAGTTAAGTTGAACTGTTAGGTGACAAATTCTTGCATTGAAAGAAAAACCAAATGCTTAAGGCCACCTTTTATTGGTCGGACTAGCATCAAGGACTATATACGTACATAGGATTACTAATCCTACTAGAGGGAAATACAATACCACATTCCCCAATGTACTTCTATATCCCATTTCTTGTGGGATTGGTTATCCACTAGACATGTGGTCCCTCTCCCAGTTGTTGCCTTCAAAATGTCAGACATGAGGACCTCTCAAATTTGTAGCCCAACCCTTATTTAATCAGGCCAATCAAATGGTAACCGAAGATTATTTCAAGGGTTTAGATACAAGCAAGCAATGATTTTTGAATTAGGACAGCAAGGCAACATTTACCCAAGTACGACTAAAAGGGGAATACAACTTGCAGCAATTTTATTTAGTAGTAGCATTTCATTCTTTTTCTCGTTAGCTGTACTGAAGGGTTTGTTGTCTGTTCTGTGTTTCTATTAGTTTGTCTGTTTTGCCCCTTACAACTGTAATTGGTTTTGATCAATGAATTAACTTACCTAAAAAATGGTGATTATTAGATCCATTCGCACAACAATGTGTGCTTCAATCAAACAAATAAACCAGTTCACATATTAAATCCAGAAACAACAGACATAAAAATCGAAATTCAGAATTACAATCACCCAAAGTATTACAAGGGTTTGATACAAGCAAGCCATGACTATGACTAAAAAGGGAACGCGAATTGCAGCAAATTCATTTGAATAACAGCATTGATTCTTTTTTCTCGTTACATTCCAATCAACAAACATAAATTTCTTAGGCTTCCAATGCTTTGAGAAATTGAGGATTAACAACAATATGTGCCTCAAGCAAACAAATAGACCTAGTTCAAAATGATTTCCTGCTTTTTATCTACTAAGGTGACTTGTACCTGGGGAGACAAATTCTGATTTCCGCGTGGGTTGAAGAAGAGGTAGGAGGAGGAGAGAGAGACGCATAAGGGGAGAACAGCACCACCATTAGAGAGCATTTCCCAGATTGAAGTGAGAACTTTATCGGTGCCGAGTGGCTGAGAACTTTATCGGATCCGGAGCCCCACCAAACACTAGTCCATGAGTCCATCGACTCCATTTTTTATCACGTTTTTGGGAAAATTGCCGGATAATGGAGGTAGGAGCAAATTATTGTATTTTAATGGTGTATTTTTTTGGAATCACATATCAATGGGAAGAGCAATAATAATTGTCATAATATTGCATGAGAAATAATGTTGGACGCAACTACTCTCGAAAGATAATAATTGTCGAAAGATATTACTCTCGAAAGATATTATATTGCACCCTTCATCCACTTTTGTTGCACCCTACATGGAAAACGATTGCACTTCTCAACAAAGGGTGATTCTATTAACAACCCCACATTTTCTCCATGTAACCCATTTTCTTCATCCAACCCACACCTAAAATTCCCTCAAACCAATTTACTCCATACAACCCACAAAATACACCTAAACTACCCAAACTACCCTTAACCTTCTGCCATAGCCAGTGTCGCCGCCGCCACCACCGCCAGCCATCGCCAACACCACCCGTCGCCACCACCAACCATCGTCACCACCAGCCATCTCCTCTCTTCTCCTCTCCTCTCCTCTCTATCTCTCTCCACTGTCTGTTTGATAATCTAAAATTCACCATCGCGACCAGTTTTCATACTTTGAATGTCGAAATACAAACCCATTTTCGACAACCACATGTCGATTTATATTGAACATCAAATTTTCAAAAATTGGACCTTGTCTTTTTTCGACGTCCTCGTGTCGAAATTTATGTCTCTATTCAACTTCTTAATGTCGAACCAAATACTTGTGAAATTTGTGAGAAAGGACTCTGTCTATGTTCGACATCATCCTGTCGAAATTTATGTCTATATTCAACTTTCGAATGTCGAACTAAATACATGTGGATAAAATATTGTTGTTTTCGACAATAACATGCCGAAATATAACCATATTTTCAGCTTATTAATGTTGAAATTTGTGAAATCAAACATGTGAATTTCTCAGGTATCGTTTTCGGAATGCAAATGTTGATGTAATGCGTAGAATTTGATATTATGATGATGAAAAAAATAACTTAAGTCGAACATTTATTACTGAACTTTGTCTTGCATAATTTCGGTTAAGTGAAAAGTTTCAACATTGATATGTTGAAAAAGTTTATATATTGTGGACGGTCGGATCCACGCGGCTCGGGCTGTCTTTTTGTGTTTGGAAAAAGTAAAAAGAAAAATGTGAGTCGCCACCCGGGATTTATTTTAGAAAAATGATTTTGGGTACCCGAGAAACCGTTTTAAAAATAAATGATGACTCTTGTGCCGTTTTTTTTTTTTTGAAAAATGATTTGACCTACGAAAAGATTTTTTGGATTCGGAAGCCAGGTTACGAACGGGGAAGGTTTTGTTGAAAAACACCCCGCTCGCCCGGGATATTCCCGGTCTCTACTAAATTTTTGTGGGATTTTTGGAAAATGTTTTTATTGAAAACTTTGATCTAACAGACAAGTAAATAATAAAATTAAATGAAACCATAACGAAAATTAAATTAAACTAAAAGGACTTAATTACAATAATAGAAAAATAGAAGGAAAAGAACGCAACTATTAGTTTACAGAAAATCAGAGAAACAGGGTATGAACAGGGGAAAACAAGGGAAGCTTTTGTGCCTCACGGGTTAGCCGTACGGCTTACATGAATTAACCGTGCGGTTTATTAATGTTAACCGTACGGTTCTCTTTTTGGAACTTTTTTCGAAATTTTAGTTTTCGAACAGAAACTTGTTTTTTGTTTGAAAAATCTGATTTTTATGAAACTTTCAACCACCCGAGCCTAGAAATGACTATTGAAGTCACCCTAGACCCGGGAGGATCCCCTCAAAGAGTCGAGGTTTCGAACTCGGCTAAAGAGATGCGATTTATACCTTACTGGAAATTTTTGGACAGTCGAGAACTTCAGAAACTTTGGGCTTGAACTCCTCGGAAACGAATTCAATATGCACTTAGTGGATCTCAAGGGGGATTCTTACGAAGAAAATAACGAAGGAGATAAAATGGGTTTAAAGTTTCTAGGGGAGTTTGGACGGAATTTCGAACAGAAAACGACCGGGAATTTTATCAGCGTGTCGCCGGAGTGGGGGGTGTTATTGTGTGTTGAAGAAGGAGAAGATGAAGGTATTTTATAGGCGGAGAAAAGGAATAAAATTGCGTAAGAAACCGTCCCAAAATGATGAGATGCTTCTGCTGTCAGGATTTCGAATATTTTCTGACACTTAGCCGTACGGCTAGAAAGGTGGACCGTACGGCTATACTAGGTAAACCGCACAGCTGAGTGATGGAATGGTGAACCGTACGGCTGCGGCAGTGAGCCGTACGGCTAGAGTATTTTTTTGTCCAAAAATCTGAATTCTCAATTAGCTGTTCTAAGGTACTTTTGAGTATTGGGGATGCACAAGGATTAAAATTGGGGTGTCTACACATATTTTGGGGTATGAATGTCAGAAAAAAAACGCAGTTTTTCAGATTTGTTCTTGGTGTTCGAATGTTCAAATGGGAACCCATCATTGATTGGATGTCTACTCCTTCATTCTCCATTGAGAGTGAGAATAAGAAGAAGTTAACAGGTGAAAAATAGGTGGCGGTGAAAGTGGCGGTGGAGGTGAAGTGAAGAAGAAGAAGATGAGTTTGAGGGCATTTTGGTCTTTACACAATAATGGAAATGAATGAGTTTTTTGTGGGTTACATGGAGAAAATGAGGGGTTGTTAATAGAATCACCCCTCAACGAATTCATTGCACCCACACTCCTCAACAAATGTGGTTGCAGTGTGGTCAAGTCACACTTTCTAGAAAGATTTTCTGACCATTGCACCATTTGTCCGCTTTTACTGCACTCTACATGGAAAACGGTTGCATTTCTCAACAAATTCATTGTACCCACATTTGTCCAAATGTGATTGCAGTGTGTGGTCAAGTCACACTTTCTGGAAAGATTTTCTGACCATTGCGCCATTCTTCCACTTTTGTTGCACTCTACATGGACAACAGTTGCACTTCTTAATAAATTCATTGCAACCACGTTGGTCCAAATTCAAGAAGGGTGTGCGTTCAAGTCACATTCTAGGAAGATTTTTTAACCATTGCACCATTCGTCCACTTTTATTGCACTCTACATGGACAACAGTTGGACTCCTGAACAAATTCATTGCACCCACGTTGCTCCAAATTCAAGAAGGGGGTATTTCGGTCAAAATTATTATGGGTACCATGTATGTGCAATTAAAATTGTGCGTGTCATGTTGGGAGCAATTTCTAGAAAGTGGTCCATTGAACAGCAAATATTTGTCCCTACAGCCATTTTACGGCAATTTTCCCATCATTTTTTAGCCCAAATCCAAATTTTGGGTAAAAACAATGGAACCTCATTTTTCAAATGACAAGGGTGTTTGGGAGTCTATTTTTTTAACTTTATTTTTTATTTTTTGACCTTTTGAATTATGATCAAATGTGTTCTGAATCTAGATGGAGTGTTTAGTAGAAATGTGCAGAAAGTATTTTGTAAAGTGTTTGGGAGAACAATGATGAAAATGAGTTATTGATTGATTGTTTACCATTTTGCCCTTGTTTATTAATTATAGTTTTAAAAATGTGTATGAATATTGTTTTAGCAAGTTTTTTTTAAGTCATTTTAGGAAATATTTTTGTAAACGCAACCCGTCCAAATTTGAAATATTTTTTTCTGGAAATGTTTTTTTTATCTTTCTTTTTCTTTTTTGGGTAATTGAAAGTCTCCCGTATTTATTATTTTATGGATATTATTTTTGGCATTTTTTTTAAAGATATAATTGTGAAATATTATTTTGCTCTTACTATTGAAAGTCTCCAACTATTTGATATATTGTTTTTGATAATCAAGAAGAAATAACGATAAAGTAAAATAATGAGGTGGTATAACAATTTTGTGTTTTTGTTGTAAAGTAATTTTTGTTCTTTATTTACTCTTTTAGTAAATGAAAGTCTTCAAATACGTTCTTATTTATTATCAAAATAATGCTCAAGTAAAATCAAACTAATTGTCAAAAAATAAAAAGACTTCGACCATCATTAGTCCCAAAAAAAAAAAAAAAAACTACAAACAAATAAAAGAAACAGACAATTTAATATTACACAAAGACTTCGAGCATCATTGAAATATCGATTAAGTAAAAAAAAGTAAAAAAAAAAAAAAAGACTTCAAACCTTCGTTTATCCCCCAAAAAAAAACCGTATATGGCAATTTGGTTTTCCCCCCCACGTCCAACAAGTGGGAAGTGAATCCGAAAATTTGAAATGCCCCTTGTTGGTTGTTTTGGCTATTTTTGATTTCTATTCTGCCAATCATTTGTTAAAATCAACTCATTTGATTTTATAGAATTCTCATAAAATCAAATAAGAAACAAAGCCTAAAAAACCCAAAACCAATAACGTATTCCACCATTTGGTGCAACCAGGCAAACCCCTATAATCCAAAAAAAAATAAAATAATGAGAAGTGGAAAAATAGGCATCCAGACACCCTCCAAATGCGTGCCCATTTTGGATTTTACCTTTTTTCCGTGCGGATTCTATTCGCAATTTTTCTTCTTCTTCTTCTTCTTTTTGGCTAAATGCAACTCATTAAAAACTAACCAATTTAAGGACAAAAATACATTTATGTGTGATGACTATATTGTCTCTTACATTTACTACATATATACAACCCACAATCCAAAATCCAAAATTACTCTTTCTAATTATTCACACCACTACAACCCACCCATCCCCTTCCCCTTCCTAACCCACACTAGTAACACACACCACCGCAACCATAGCCGACTCTCCCTCTTCTCTCTCCACTGCCAACTCTCCCACTTCTCCCTCCTCATACCTTACACGGGTCATGTAGTGCGGAACCGCACTACAACCCTGTAGTGCTGCATCCTAGTCGTTGATCTGTGTATTCAATGACTTAGATTTTATTTGGACAATGGACGACTCGGATCATGCAACTGCCGAGATGAAATCTGGACTATTGCTTGGCAATCAACGGCTCTGATGCCGTAGTGACTATAGGATCCTCAATTTCCCCTACACCACAATCACTCCCCTCTTCATTCCTCATCTCTCCCTCAATAGAAAACCAAGCAATGGTGGCATGGAACAACCAATGGAAGGTTCTTTCCCTTCCATAGACCACCTTAACTTTGACCCACTTTATCGATCTCATTTTTGGAATTGGAGGAAACACCCATGAGACCCGATATTTCGATTTCAAACACCATGGAAGTCAACAAGGAAGGTAATGGGACGGAAATAGTGTTTTGGGGGCAAAACCGCGGCAAGAGCTAGGCAAGACCCAAATTCGAATTTTTCGTTTTAGTCGTCCGAAGTTCGGGTTTCCAATGTTGAATTTGGATAATGTTTTTGGACTTTAATGTTTGAAACTTGAACCTTTATTTGGATTATAAAACATGAATGTTAAGTTTCAAAATAATACCCATTTAAATTCTTGCCTTTGGTTTCATTTTATCGAACCCAAATTTGTTGTAAAATTTTAGAAGTTAAAATCTAAACTAACACAATAATTTCAAATTTTAAAATCTGACTATGGCCATACGTGGGAGGTGAAAATACGGATCAATTTTTGAAGTCCAAATGTAGTAAATTATTCAAAGTTTAAAATCCGAATGTCAAGTAGTTTTTCAATTCTTTGAACTCGAATTTTAGGTGTCATTTCGTTTTTTTGTTTCCGAAACATGCACAGATTTTTGAATTATCCACTTTTATGGGTTTTGTTAATATGTTTGTTTTCTTTAGCGACGCTTAAATGCATGGTAGACACGTATGCTCATCTTATCCTCTATATGATTATACGGAGCATTTTATAACGGATAAGGTGAGTGTTAACATTTAATTTTTTTAGAATGTGCAAGTCTTTGTGTTGACACCCCATTTTTGCCCTGCCGCTCCGGATAAAGCATCGCACGGAAAAGAGGTTCTTTGGAAGCAGAAATTCACGGTTCAATATCCAGCTAAAATCATGGTTGATTTTGGCAACTGGGTTGCTAAAATCATTTGAAAAACGCAGCTAAGTAGAAAACTTACCAGCAAATAAGATATCAGAAAAAAAAAAATTTTAAAAAACTGATCACAATTGAATCTGAACGCTAGCGCTTTGGCTTTAGGACTCTTTTTTTGGCACAAACAAAAACGGTTTTGGCACAAACAAAAACGGTTTTGGCATTAACACCACCCAATTATTAATTACGAGAAAATTATTCATTGAACAACACAACTCCATGTCTTCATTCAATCTACCAAATTTTCCAAATACTAAATTATGTCACCCCTCAACACATGCAAGACAATTTCCATAGGCCTATTTTAAGACATTACAATGGACATACGTACAACTCAATTTTATGCATCCATGATTATTTACTTTGTTTCTTCACTTGCAAGTCTCTCTCTTAATATCTGGACTCCCATGTACCTGCACCATATATGGCAAAATTAATGTTACATTTATTTAAACCTAAAATTAAATTAAAAAATAAATTCATAGAATTTCATCAACAATAGTATTACCTTCCAAGCATCATGACAGTAGCTTGAGGATTAGTTCCAGGAGAATAATTAAACGTCGAGCCATCGATTACCCTCAAAGCATCCACACCGAGAACCTTATAATCACGATCGACGACCCTCCCCATCTGGCACCCTCCGTGGTAATGCCATATCGTCATAACGGTGTCCTTACAAAATTGTTCCAATGTGAGGGAACCATTGACATGTTTCGGCAACAAGTTCACCGGAGAATTGAAAGTCATGTTGAGGAGTGTTTGGACTGACATATCATTGTATCTGAATTTGGAAAAGGGATTGGACTCGATTATGCTTTCGATGGTTCTTATCCCCTGGACACATCTTTGTAAATCCTCGGACTCTTTGAAGTAGTTGAATGTGACCGAGGGATTGTCGTTAGGGTTTCGAGTAACAAGTTCTAAGTGGCCGGTGGAAATGGGTCCCATGACTTTTTCAAGTATGAATCCGCCTTGGAACGCGATTTGATCAAGAGTGCTCATGGTTTCAACTACTTTGTTGATGGCCTCCTGTGTTCTCTGCTTCGGTGGCACTGTAGATAGTTGGCCAATCTGCAAACAAAATATTTGCGTGACAAACTTTTTCAATATTTAATAAATAGTTTTAGCACTTTTATATAAAATCTTGTTCTTGAATAAACTTTTGTGTTACCACATTTTTTTCTCTCTCTCTCTCTCTCTATACACATGGCCCCAAAGCTTGTGCATATTGGGCCTATCATACAATATTGTTGGTTCCATGTATTTCAATCATAAATAGTGGTATGTTCCAATTCGTGAAATGTAAACCGGGACCGAACCGTGACTCACAGATTGGTTCGGAACCGGATCGTAGGACATTTGGTCCGGACACGGGTTGAATTTTCTTAGAACAGTGAGTTGTTGTTCGGTCCTCGGATTTATAGGAATCCGAACCGATTCAGACCGTGGACAGATATACAATTGGGCCAAGCTAGGGTTATTAGGGAAAAAGCATGCATTGGGCCAGTACACTAATATTGGGCCTATGGAGTAAGGTACCTTAGGAGAGAACATCCCATAGTCTCTAGCACCGAAGTTTTCGCCGCTAGCGGCCTCAATGTAGGTTCCGAAGTTAGTGATGCCGACGACTTGGATGAGAGAGACCTCCACCGGAACCGGAGACGGTATGAAGATGGCATTCATCGGGTTATCAGACATGCCCTGACCAACAAAGGGCAGGTCCTTCACAAGGTTTATGTTATGGGCCTTGAGGTGGTCAGCTGGGCCCAACCCACTCAACATAAGAAGTTGTGGGCTGCCCAATGCTCCAGCGGATACGATGATTTCGTTTTTGGGTCCAACATTTAAGTAGGCTTTGTGCTTAACCCCTGAAGCGTCTCGGAAGATCACCCCGTGCGCCAACGGCCTCGATTTTCCTGCATAGGCAATTACTTACATGGTCATCTTATTTATGAGTATAAAAGAAATATTCCGGATCCTTTCCAATATAATATTTGGACTGAACGAGACAGATCTCATCTACACCGTACATTGGTAAAATCAATGGTTAGAATTCATTAATCAACTCTAACGGGTAAGAGTCAGTTGATTAGCGAATCCGAACCATTGATTACATAAAATAGACGGTATAAATGAAAACTTTCTCCTCCCGTTTAAAAAGTTGGACTGGAGTCCGGAGAGGATCTATTTAATTGGGCCAAATAGACGTCCGCTAAATTTTTCATCAAAAAATTTGAAAAATATAGGGTGGGTTCTCATTACGGTATTCTCAGTATTGTCCCATGAGTTATTGATCTCCTCACATATAAGTGATACATCAAACGACTAATAACTAACTTATAGTACAAAAATATTGAAAATACCGTTGCGGAAACACATAGTATCCTACATAGTTGGTTAAAGACAACGAGACCGAGTTAACCCTAGTAATTGGGCCGAACAGACATCCGCTAAACTTTTCATCAAAAGATTTGAGATTAATTATTCGTGTTGATAAGAAAATAGAAAATGAATTTAAAAATATGAACCAAAATTTAAAATAAATCCAAACATGCAAGAACATGGTAGGTGAACCATTTGACATACCTTTAATTCTAAACAAGATTTTATGAACAGTCGCATGCAGAAGTACAGTAAGTCCACTGGGCCTCGCATACCGTAACAAATCAGCCGCCGTGTGCCTCCTCCCGTTACGGTCAAATATAGACCCACCAACCTTTTTTTTGTCGGCAAAAGAAAATTTCATTAATCACAAAAATCAAAAAATAAAATTCTTACAACCAAAAAATTTGCCCACCAAACCTTAGTCCCCCTCAAATGATCATAGGTGAATCCATTGTCCGGCACCACCCCAGCTTCCACCAGCCCCTCCCTCACCGCGGACTGCCACTCCAACACCGCCGGCTGGAATGCCACGACCCTCTCCACCCACTCGTACGACTCGTTCACCAGCCGGCCATTCCACCCTGCCCCCGCCACGTAGCTCGTGCCGGCCCGGGTGTAGAACCCGGCGTTCAAGCAGCTCCCGCCGCCCAGTACACGGCCCCGGGCGTTTATGACACCGTCCTCGGATATGAAGCGCTGCGAAGGAGAGGCGGGCGAGAGGTCGGAGAGCGCTCGGCCGAATGAGGATAAGTAGGTTATGTTGTCGTTGCCGTAGGGGGAGCCACCGCGTTCGAGGAGGAGGACTCTGGCGTTTTTGGAGAGTGTGGCGGCTAGTGGGCAGCCGGAAGTTCCGCCGCCGACGATGATGTAGTCGTAATATGAGGTGGATGGAGCTGAGGTTGCGTTGTGCATGAAGGTGTATTTCGGAGCTGAAAGGAAAGAGAAAGAATGATTAGTTGAACTGTTGAAGTATGTCACAAAATAAGAGTAATAATTGGAAAAAAAAATTATTGAAATCAGGCAGTTCTTGAGAATCAAAACGAAAAGGGTATGTATACCTGGAAGGACTTTATTTTTTTAGAGGGAGCCCCATGCCTTAGGCACAGCACGGTGGCTATGCCCTAAAAACGGATACGTTCCGAGCTCAACAAAATTAAATCGATTGGATATCGGTAATTTAGTGCGAACCACATTTTTGGGCACGTTGTAAATGTCGGAAATATTACACTTTGGCAAAATGTAATTTGTTCACTAAGTCACTCATCGATATTTCGTGGAGTTAATTTTTATAAGTTTGTTCTACGATGTGATCAAATTTTTGGGCTCGAAACGGTTTTCTTAATTACAATAGCTGTAATAGTTATGAAGTTGAAATAAATAAAATAATCCGTCAGGTATATATTGGAAAATGTAATGCAAAATCGTACGCTATGTGTAAGAACTTTCTTGCAGCAATTAATTTGTTGAAAACATGAAGAAATTGCAATTAATTTATTGTTTTAATTAATGTTCAACCTTATTCATTACTACCTAATTACTACATGGAAAATGCTAAGTGCACAGAAAATTTACCCATAAAGTACACAGAAAAGTGCAATCAATGGCTTAAATTCATTTAAGAGTGAATCTGGGCCACTGATTGTAGTTTTCTGAGTATTTTCTGGGTATATTTTTTGTGTATGTAGCAGTGCTCGATATTGGTCCAAACAGAATGATCAGAAATATCGGTGACATGAATTTAATGGATGGACACTGTTGTACCTATCTTTTGTTGCATTTAAAGAAACGGGTTGTCAAAGAAAAATTAATTGGTAGACTTTGGGCCCGAACCTTATGCACCACACACACGGCACGCTTTTCTAGGGCCTAATACTAAACAAAAATGATAAGTGTACAACAACCAGCTCCAACAAATGGTATGATGGATTTGATTTAAAACTCTTTCGGCTAATAAGTCATTTTGACGTATTTTTTGGTCTTTATTTAATTTTTTTCACATTTATTAGTTTGGAATCAAATTTTTATATATTATTGGTTCGTCTCGACGAGAGAAATTCAAAAAGGTAAAAAATTATGATTAGAATCTCAATTAAAAATTATGATTGGAATCTCAATTTTTTTTTACTTATTTTTGTCTCTATTTAAAAAAAATACTTGAACCATAATTTTTTGATTTTTTTGATTCATGTGTCAAGATATCAATAATATACAAAAAGTTAATGAAAAATTAACAAACACGAAAAAAATAAGTCAAGTAACTTATTAAACCAAAACAGACTTTAGTATAGCCAAACCCATGTTTTGGATTACCCCCAAAAAAACCCCATTTTTTGGAAGATAAATGCTGAAAGAGGTAAAAAATCTGTATATATTATCGACATCGCTATATTTTGATGAGTTCTACAAAAAGTGAATAATTTTGATTAATAACTTGACTCCTGACAATAGCTCTCGACCAGAAAGTCTAGGTGCCCAGAAAGAGCACCTAGAATTTATCCAGAAAGTGAAAATTAATGGCGCATATTCACGGCGAATCTAGGCTATTAATTTTAAATTTTGGATGAATTCTGAGTACGCAGCAGTATTCTTTGTTGACAGCTTGGTGTGGTCCCCGAGAATCCACCTCCTTTCATAAATGGTGGCCTGCGAGTTTAGGTTGGAAGTACAAAGAAATTGAAGGATCGGCAGTTGCGCCGATTTATCGAACCCCCTTGGAATTATTGAGTGAGTAGTTGGGGACTTGGGGGTAGTTGCCAAAATTTATAGCAGTTATGATCGCAAAGTGATCAATTTTAAGGGACCGGGCCCTCGCAGTGCAGCGAATGCGCTACAGGTGGCTTTTCAGTCATCGACAACAGGTGGCTCTTTAGTTGTCTATATGTGGTTTCGATGATTCGAATTTAAATAGAACTCTTCCATGAAACATTTAGACGGCCCAAATTGCGATACACGGTGCAATGCATTTGTTGCACTACACCATCCCCGCTACCCAAATAGTACTCTTCAGATTTTTATTGTGACCCAGCTCTAATACTCAACCTAAATTTGTGTTGTTTTATCTAGCCATTTTCATTTTTTCATAATGAATAGTTTTATTTTACCAAAAAAATAGTAACAAAAATGATAACTTTACCATATGTTTTGCCATTTGTCATTTTCGAGGAAAAAGTTTGGTTTTGGGTGTGACACACTTTTTTGCTATATTTGTTTTTGGCCATTTTAAAAGATAGCAACAATTTTTTTTCATTTTTTACAACGGGTGTGGTTGCTCTTCGATCAAGTAAGAAATTTGATGGATTTTTGATATAATAGTAATAACATAATCAAATACATCAACACATACAAATTTAAAAACAGAAAATTTGAAGGACCTGTAAACATGAGGGGATGCTATTTTTCTTACTAGATCCTAAGCACAAATACCATTATTACATAACTTTAAAAAAAGGCTAAATTTCATTCTTATCCCCTCAATATCTATTTTATTTATCTTTCGTCCTTTATCTATCGATTAAACCTATTGAGTTCTCAAACTATCTAAATTGATATTCAGTTAGTTTAATTTTGGATTCTCAGTATATTTACTGGAATAACGATTCCCATTTGCAAGTGGAGTGGTAGGGATTGGGGGGCTCTGCTGCCCCTTGGGGTCGGCAGGGCCTGCCAACCCCATCTGCGCCGTCTATTTCGCGCATCAATGACTCAAATCTCACCTCTCCAAAGTGTATCTGAGCCGTCCATTGTTTGATGCAATCCGAGCCGTTGATGCACGAAATGGACGGCGCGGATGGGGTTGGCAGGGCCTGCCGACCCCCACGGACAGCAGGCCCCCCGAATCCGAGTGGTAGCCTGATAATAGGTACTATGTCCTCCCGTACATCACTGAGTACGACTAACAAGATTGACTTTCGCCAAGCCAAAAAATAGCTAGCGCCTATTTTGCTACTAGGGTGGACATTAAGGCTAATTATCTGCATGCATTTGACAGAGGTTCAAGCGTCACTGGGTACGACTAACAATTAATGCTGACTTTTGCCCAAAAAATAGCTAGCGCCTATTTTGCTACGAGGGTGGACACTGAGGCTAATTATCGTATCCGATCTACGGTTAATAGGGAAAAAATGCCAACTGAAACGTGCATACATACCGTTTATTTAGTTTATATAAACTATGAACAGGAAGTCTGGAAAATTTTTATCCTGTTTTCATTTTTACTACTACCATTTTATAGTAATACTGATAAGGACATTGTTTCTTAATTTTGAAAAAAAGTAACCAAAAGAACATTAAAGAAGTGTCTATCGTAATGGGATTTCGATGTTAATTAGACCTTCTGTATATCAATTTATAGAAAATTTAAGGACTCGATAGGTTCAATTGATACATGAAGGACAAATAAGACAACAATTAAATAGTTGAGGGGATTTTTAAAAGAATTATGTGTTGTTTTTAACTAGCTAAAGAAGCAAAACTGTAATTAAAAAAATATAAAAAATAAAAAATAATAAAAAAATTGTTCGAACTACATTTTACAATTTACACAAACATCCTACATTCTACCTATTTTCGTGATAAGGACTCAAAACCCATTTTTGGGAAGTGTTTGCAAAACTGTTATTACATTATTAACATTCTGATGAACATTTATTGCATAACACAAAATGAATTAATACTACTTGTTTTGCGAAAACGAGGTGCAGTGAGACGCCATCCGAGCCGTTGACGCACTACAGAGGAGCCTGACAACACCCCGGATCCTTGTTTTGGTGCACATGCAAGAAGAAAACAAAGAGAAGATTTGCGAAAATGAGATGAGTACCTTCTTGAGCAGAACAGAAGCAAAACTGCAGCAAGAGAATTCCAGAAAAAGCAGCACCAAGCAATGATCTTCTCCACCACCCAAAACCCATTTTGCTCAACAACTTTTCAAACAAAATCTAAGCTCCAAAAATATAATGCCTGGCTAGCTAGCTAATTCCTCAATGCTTGGAATCATGCAATTTGCTGTACAAAAAGCAAAGTGTCCGAGCCGTGGTTTAAATAAGAAAGGGAGTCCACCGACCATGGCGGCAATAACTTTTGCCAACAGAAAGATTCATCCCTCGATTTATAGGCATCCAACCATAATAGGAGAGGAACCCCAAGATTCAAGAAAATGTAGAAAGTGTGATTGCACATGCACGAGCTTAAATGACTGTACTTGCATTTCACACCCACCAGTCACCGACAGTTTTACTCCAGATGTTTTTTTGAACTGAAAGACTAGACATTGATGTTTGGTTAAGAGTTTCGAGAAGAATATTTTGAGAAATATTTTTGAGATAGTGTTTGGATGAGTTTTTGAAAAAAGTAGTAATAATTAGAGAGAGGTGTAATAGTTGGAGGGAGAGAGATAGAGAGAAAAATGAGAATAATGATTGGATATAAGAGTATGAGAGAGAGAAATATGATTAATGATTGATAAGATGAGAGATAGGGAAAGAATCTTTTTCAATTTTTTTTTGGAAATGTGAAGTGAACAAAGTGTAGACATTTTAACTTTCTCAATTTTTTATTTTTTTAAATATAAAAGTTACGAGACACACCAAAATGTTACAAATCATATTGATGAAAGATTACGAAAAACTAAAAAATGTTATGATTACCAATGAGGTGGTGCAATATGGAACATACAATAGGTGCATATGATACACACATTTAATGAGTGTATATGGTAGCCATTTTCTGTTGTTAGAATTCATCGACAACTATGCAAAAATAAAATAATACAAAAAATTATGTTGATCGGATACTATTGATAAATAACCATTTGAATCACTTATATCTTGAAATAAGTAGATTTTATCCGGTGTGCAGGGCGAATTTTTTAATAACCATTTGAACATGTGCTGATTTGTATCATATCAACGCGAAATTTTGAATGGTTAAAGAACTCGACGACCTTTACTAAATAAACGGCTCCGATCATCAATTTGGCCCAAAATGGGACCAAAAACAAAGAAGCTGGACGGCCAAGTCCCTCCTTAAAACTGGAGAGGATCTAGACTACGGGAGGTTTGGGTTTTTGGTAGAGCTACTCACGGTCCCGATCGGATCGAATTGGATTCATGGAAATCCAATCCTAATTTACGAGTCACGGTTATTAGAAAATGCAATCCGTATCGAGAACAAAAGTCATACGGTCTGGTTTCAATCCAACCCGTGAGTTACGAATTGGTTCCAATTTTATCCTTGTACTATATTTCATAACGAAAATAGCAATAACCAAGCCAAAGTTTTTTTTACAAGAACCAGTTAGCAGCCATATAAAAAACATTTCATTATATAAAACATTACCTAATGTAATAATTTGGAATTGGATTAAGCATTACATTAAAACATATTGGTTTAAGGTTTCAAACGAATTTCCAATTCAACAAGAAGAAGAAAAAAAAGAATCAGTTTATACTTTCAAATGCAAAGAAATAAGAGCAAGGAACCAGGCTCGTGGTGGGAGCCGCCGAGCCGCCGCTCCATATTCTTCTGCGTTTTCAAGCTAGGGCATCACCGCCTAGGGGGGGAGCCGCCGCTCCTCTTTCTCCTCCCCCCGGGCTCTCCTTCCTCTCTCCCCCCCTCCTCTCTCAGCCGTTCTTCTGATCGCCCCACCTTCTCCCTCCTTCGGTTGGGGTCCCGGCCATGGCCGCGCTGCTGGGCGCTGCCATTATGGTCTAACGACGCGTCGGTTCGGCTCTCTATCACGCTGGTTTTCTTGTTGGAGATCTCCGGTTTGTTGCCTAACGGCTTGTGATGGTTTGTGCGACCGTTGGTGTGGGTTGGTGGCGGTTGCGGAGGTGGCTGTCTTCTTGTCACGCTGTTCTCTGAGTCTTGGGGCTTGTGGCTGGCGTTCGGGTTTCATGGTCGTGGCGCACGTTTGGGCTGGCCTTTGGGCTTCGTGGTTGCCGTCGGGCGGTGATCTGTGGCGGCTGATGCTTTTTTCATCGGTGTCTTGGAGAGTTGCAGACGAGCTTTTCATCGGGGCAGCAACAGGGGCTTGTTCCCCGGGTTCTGGCGTAGGGAAAAAATCTTTTTGAATTTTTTTTTGGAAATGTGAAGTGAACAAAGTGTAGACATTTTTACTTTCTCAATTTTTTATTTTTTTTTATATAAAAGTTACGAGACACACCAAAATGTTACGAATCATATTGCTGAAAGATTACGAAAAACTAAAAAATGTTATGATTACCAATGAGGTGATACAATCTGGACCATACAATAGGTGCATATGATACACACATTTAATGAGTGTATATGGTAGCCATTTTCTGTTGTTAGAATTCATCGACAACTATGCAAAAATAAAAATAAAAATAAAAATAAAAATAATGTTGATCGGATACTATTGATAAATAACCATTTGAATCACTTATATCTTGAAATAAATAGATTTTATCCGGTGTGCAGTTTGAATTTTTTAATAACCATTTGAACATGTGCTGATTTGTATCTGACCAACGTGAAATTTTGAATGGTTAAAGAACTCGACGACCTCTACTAAATAAACGGCTCCGATCATCAATTTGGCCCAAAATGGGACCAAAAACAAAGAAGCTGGACGGCCAAGTCCCTCCTTAAAACTGGAGAGGATCTAGACTACGGGAGGTTTGGGTTTTTAGTAGAGCTACTCACGGTCCCGATCGGATCGAATTGGATTCATGGAAATCCAATCCTAATTTACGAGTAACGGTTTTTAGAAAATGCAATCCGTATCGGGAACAAAAGTCATACGGTCTGGTTTCAATCCAACCCGTGAGTTACGAATTGGTTCCAATTTTATCCTTGTACTATATTTCATAACGAAAATAGCAATAACCAAGCCAAAGTTTTTTTTACAAGAACCAATAAGCAACCATATACAGAACATTACATTATATAAAACATTACCTAATGTAATAATTTGGAATTGGATTAAGCATTACATTAAAACATATTGGTTTAAGGTTTCAAACGAATTTCCAATTCAACAAGAAAAAAAAAATCAGTTTATATTTTCGAATGCAAAGAAATAAGAGCAAGGAACCAGAAGCCAATTTCCAACCCAGCAACCAATTTCCAGACCAACAAGCAAATTTTCAAGGTAATCCATTACAAAAAGCATTACATCAAATACTAAAATACTGTTAAAAATAAAGACCATATGACACTACGGTAAAATGCTAAAATAGTTTAAAATATTTTAACAAAAAAAAAAAACAAGAATTAGTTTCTACTTTCAAATGCAAAGAAATAAGCGCAAGGAACTAGAAACTAGTTTCCAACCCAACGACCAGTTTCCAAACCAACAAGCAAATTTTCTAGATAATCCATTACATAATGCATTACATCAAATACTAAAATACTGTTAAAAAAAAAAGAGACCATATCAGACTAAGGAAAAATACTAAAATAGTTAAAAAATATATATTTTTAATAGTGGTAAAATTATTTGTATTTGCTTATAAATATATATTATTTATATATAATAAATATCTCACGGTCTGGTTCTGTTAATCCACTGTTTAAAAATGAAAATTCATGTCCAGACTGCAAGTCACGATTTTTTGATTTTTAAATATGTGTCCGAACCATTAATCTAAAATTTCAATCTAAAATATATGGATTGGTTCAGTTGGGACCGGTTTCACGATTCAATTATTTTTTTTGAGCGGGCCTAGTATTTGGATCCAGCAGAGTGAGAATTAAGTGTTTGGACCGGTTCCTAGTATCGGGCCTAGTATTTGGACCGGTTTCAAGATTTTAGCAACCCAGTTAAAAAAATTAAGTGTTTCCGTGTATTATTTTTTGAATTTTTTACACCGAATTAAAGTACACGAGTACTTTAATTTGGTGCGAAAAAAATCGAAAAATGATACACGGAACCACTTCATTTTTTGATTTCAAAACCATGGTTTTAGTACCTGCTGAACTCATTTGCTAAAGCCACAGTTTTTTTGCCACACCCTCTCTCTCTCTCTCTCTCTCCCCTAAAGCCAACCATACCCTTATTTCGTGAACCCTTTGCTCCGAAGCCCTCCGTTGCCTCCATAATCCAACTTCCATTGTGGATAGCGATGGAGGATTTGAACCACCATAATTGTTTACGATCCACGCCTTAGGAGGGTCAAATCCATGCATGGAGCTCACAAGATTTTAGGGTGGTTTGGCGACCCCTCCGGTGTGACTAGAGACGTGGCGGCAACTCCAGCGACAGATCCGACGATCGGAGATCCCTTTTTTTTTTCCGTTTTATGTTTATATCGTTGTTTTGCTATTTCTTGTGTGGAATTTTCTCTCCCTTTTCGAGAGTAGTTGTTCTACGTACTCGGTTATTCCCATCCAATCCACTTGGATATATAACCCGATTGTCGGGTGTTTTTGCTTTTCAATGGGCTCTGGTAATCAGGTGTTTTCGCTTTTCAATGGGCTCCAGTTTAGAGTTTGTAGTCATTTGGGGCGGTTTTTTAGTAATCAATTAATTCGATCCAAAAAAAAAAAAAAACTAAGCCGCGGGAATGGGGCCTAAGAATTTAAGATACAGCCCGTAGCAGTGTGTTGGTCTGTCGCTATCCTTAGCTGTAACCCGACCCAATATCAACTGATTTGTTTGTCCGCATAGCACAGAAGGCCCATGTGACCTAGAACTCATTATTCACTAGGGATTTGGATGGAATTACGGAGAGATTATTCGGTGCTCCTAGAATACTGCCACATAGTGTTTCAAATTTAATTTCTACCACAATGTTTTAAGGTAGTCTACACACTTTGTTTTAGACCTTACTGTAATATGTGGCGGAAAAAGTACATGGGCACCACTTGAATAATTATTTCGTCATCTCACCTTGACACATGGAGGGTTATCTAGTTGTTAAGTCCGATCAACTTATGACTCGTTTGGATGAGAGATTAATTTTAGATGGATAAAATATGGAGGGAGTATAAGATAGTAGGGATATTATTTTTGGGAGGTAGGCCTACGTTGATACGATGTTTATAGAAGAGGATATAATATGACTTCGTTCGGTTCTGGTTAATATCAAACCCATATAATTTATTAGCCCTGCCTTTCCCCTTCATCCCCACCAAAACAAAACCAAATAAAACACCACACAGAAAACATTATACGGTTTTACCAGTAGCGGTCTTAGCAGCTCCAAACAGCTCCGGCAATGGCGGTCCGGTGACTGCAATAGTTGGTAACTCTCCTCTCCTTCTCTCTCTCCCCCTCTATCTCTCTAGCCAGCCAAATCTCTCTCTCTCTCTCTCTCTCTGTTAGAAATTAGGGTTAGTTACATAGATGGAGGCTAGGGTAATAAGGAGGGTATAATCGTCCAAATACCACCCTCTACAGTTGGATGAGCATGGGGGGAGAGTAATTTTGGTGTGTTTTTACCGTTCCAAACGGTGGATATGGGGAGGGACCCACCTTTATCTGGGGAAAGGAAATCCAGAAGGCTATGCCTCCATCCAAATGAGCCCTTAGTATTAAAAGGTGAGTTAGTTACAAATTACCCCTTAAGCTATAATGTTGTTCCAAAATCGCCAAATTTTTGGGATTATTTTTGTCAATATTCATTAAAAATTTAGTTTGGTTCATATATATTTTTAATTCCTCTTGTCTAGATAGACTAAAAAAAAAAAAGAATTTACACAAAACTAACAAATGCAAAAAAGAAAAAAAGAAAAAGAAAGAAAAAAGATAACAAAATAAATCAACTTAATTATTATGTTATTCTTTCGTCCATATTGGGATGTTAAACTCCAAAATGGCATGCAAATGTGTGTATTTATCACGCAAATAGCCCCTTTTGTACAATTATTTGGATGACGCGCTCATAGTTAAAGTATTCAATAAAGCTACGGACACAACCAATTTACACTACCAATGCACAACCACTACTAAAACGACGTCGTTTTACCTTTAAAAGGAAAAAAAAAAAACTCAAAACCTTTGTTCTGCTTCCCCTTCTCATTACTCGATAGTCGATACACACAGAGAGAGTGAGAGGGGCGACCAATCGATCGGGCCACCACCACGACACGCCACCGGCGACCACCACCACGACACGCCACCGGTGACCACCACCACGAGATACCACCGGCGACCACCAACCACCTCGGCAAAAAATCTCCAGGGTGACGCCATATCCCACCACGAAGGTATCTCTGTCGTTCGATCGAACACTCTCTCTCTCTCTCTCTCTCTCTCTGCCATTTTGCAAAAAAAAGAAAAAAAAACCTAATAACCAGTAATCGAAAAATCCCCCATTTGCGAAACCCTAAATTGGAGTTCTTGTGGTGATCTAATGATATGATTTGCTGACCCCCTATTTGAAAACCCCTTGGAATTGAGTGTTTGTGATGCTGCTATGGATTGAATAGAAACACGAAAGGCTTTGGCTATCATACTTTAGCATTTTCCATCTCTTTGAACTTAGGCTGTGGTGTTTCATGTGTTTCAGGTTTGCTAATCTTCCAGCAAATCCATTTGTACTAGTTTCTCTTATATAGTGATTGATAAGCCCCAAATGTCGTATATATCCGGGCTTATCTCGCTCGTTGGGATCACACACACGTGCATTTTGTGCCTTTATACAATTGATTTTGCGCGAGTTGTGTTTTTTATGAGTTTCAGAAAATCGGAGCTAAAAGGTGTGTCCAAAGCTCCAAATAATCCCCGGTTGTATCCGGAAGTACCCAAGGTCCCGCAATGCCGTGGAGGACAATCGTCAAAGCTTAGAAGTTGATTCAAGAAGCTTTGGAAGGTTCAAGGAAGGCCCGAAACAAAAGAACAAGAAATTTGGAGTTATGAGCCTCGAGAAAATCTGACCAACTGATATAAAAAGGCTCATTACTTTCAAGATATAAAGGCTATGAATATGAAGTTAATTGGGTTAGAAAGTAGACTCATAGAGCTTTCCAACGGTTCAAGAATCACCTCATTCCGAGTTCGGACGAAGCCGGGGCGTGCCCGTGAAGTTGGGTAAAAAATCTGCCCGAACAGACGAATCTGGATCGATCCAGATCCCTAGTGGATCGATCCAGAACCCTCCAGGCACCATTTTTTAAGCTCTTTTTGCACTTTCCTTTTATGGAAACTTTGGGTTGTTGTGTGTGCTTTGTTAGATATTATGTAGAGAGAGAAAGGGTAGACTATATTGGGCACTCTCCACTCTCCTCTCTCCTTCTCCCACACACTTACTCTTTCTTCCTTAGTTAGTTTTGCTCTCACCTCTCTCCTCCATTGGAGAGAGTTTAAGGTCTCTCTCTCTAGAATTCTCAAGTAAGCTTTCATTTCCCGTTTATTTACCGTGTATTAAACTTGTTCCTCGTGGTTAGCTCTTTCAATATATATAGTTTATTTTCAATTCCCTCAAGTATTTAGTGTTCATGTTTTTCTTGCTATTTCCTTAGTAAACTCTTGTTTTTAGAAGTTGTTTGATAATTTCTCAAGTACTAATATTGTAGGTTAACCTAGGATCTTCATTAAAAATCGGTTTTTAAGTTTATTAAGCATGTTTTTAGTTTTCTTCCAAATTCTAGACTTGTTTTCTAGCATAATGTGTGAGTAGTTAAGTAGGCTTGGTCATGGGGTGATTAACACTCCATGACTTGGGCTAATCCGTTCCTCTCATCTCAAAAGCAAACACTTCCTGTTGATCAAAGAGTTAGGATTAATTTTATGTATCAAAATTTGGATTTGTTAATCTCTTTGATCACACGTAGCCAAGGGCTTGACCACTTGGCACGTGTGATGCTTAGGGCGATGTCAATCAAAATGTTTGTCTAAATGGCACAAGAATCCTAATCTTTGTGAAACACATTTTCTAGTCAAATGGTTTTAATCTCTAAATCTTCCGTTCGGGAGCATCTAACGGTGTCCCGAGCCGGTTATCAAGAGTCGAACGGTTTAGCCTTAGTTGTGGTATTTATGATCCCCTAGACTACGCCTTAGTTTTAATTAGTCTTTTTAAGTTTCTAAGTCATTCTCGAAGTTGAGAGAATTCCACCAAACAAAATCACAAAAGCCAAGTTTGCCGCTTTAAGGCTAAAAACCTACACTTGCAAGACAACTCTCACGCCGGGTGCGTTCGGTCCCTGTGGATTCGACCCGGTCTTACCGGTTATTATGCTACTGCCGACCTAGCCCTACGCTTGGGGCGACACTATCTACGACACAATCTAAGGTCGCAAGCAGTGATTGTTTGTTCAATTAACTTTCTGGGTCAAAGGTTCTACATTTGAAGATAAGAATTTGTGTGCAACTCATTAGAAGCCATGAAGTTCAACATTGGAGATTTAAGTTGGTCCAGCCGTGTCTTTTGTCATATAAAAGCAGATTGTTCCTGTTCTACTAAGTTCAACATTGGGGATTAGCTACTTCACTTCTATTCCATTATGTTTATGTTGGTTTGACTGGATGGACAGTGGACACTTATCCTGTGTATTCAGACCCCTTCAAATCTTGCTCCATCTTTTCCAGTACCTTAAAGCTCTCACAACTTCTTTACTCCAAAAGAAAAGATAACCAAAACCAATGGCTTTTTCATCTTTCTCTGGCGCACTTAACAACTGGATGACCGAATTCCGAAGCGTCGTGCGGCTGAACTTCGCCAATTACGGTATGAATTCCTTATTCTCTCTTCTCCCGGGTACTCTCAAATTGCAAGTTTTACGTGCGGCGGTTGATCATTGGGATCCCAAACTCCACGTTTTTAGATTCGGGTACCAAGAGCTTTGCCCAACCATAGAGGAGTTCAGCGTTCTCCTTGAGTGCCATAACCGAGACTCCGTTGTCATTCCTACTCCACTTGTTAGCGCATGTAAGCTGCTCATGAATTTGCTTGGGTTGAATCGAAATGAAGCCACTAGCTTCGTGAAAGGAGATGAGCTTAACATTTTGAGGATTATAGACAAATTCCAACCCGACGGCAATCTTTCGGACCATAAGCATCAGAGCAGACGCCAATTTGCTATGTGCATTTGCTTGTTGGCTCGGTATCTCTTGGTTTCGAGTGATGGCAGTGTTAGTTCGAAATTGGTGGATGTGGCTGTGCAAATCAAAGAGGGCAATGATTTCATTCCTATGGTTTTGGCTGAGACACTATTGGGTTTGGATAAGGTTCATTCTCAAAGCACGACTTTCTTTTCCGGCAGTCCTTTTCCGGCAGTCCTTTTCTGCTTCAGGTATCACTTCATCTCCCTTTTGAAAATTGTTGTAGTAAATAATACTACAAGATTTTTTTTTTTTTTTTTTGAATGAGGTAAAAACAAAGAGAGAACAAGGTTTAGGATGAGAAATGAGGGGTGAGAAAATGGTAGGGGACAGTAGGGATGGCAATTTCACCCAAAATCAATGGATACCCGAACCAAACCGACCCTATCGGAGCGGTTTTTTATATTTTTTCCTACCCATGGGGCGGGCTTGGTTTTCAAAACATGATACCCAGCGGGTTTGGATTTGGGTTTGGTCTTAGCAAGTATTCGGCCAAACCTAAACCCAAACCCAAACCCAAACCCAAACCCAAACCCAAACCCAAACGCAAACCCAAACCGATCCATATAATATTACTCATATTATATTTTTATATACATGTAATTATTTTTCAATTCATAACTTTCAGTGATTTTTCGTTTCATCTCCATCCTTATTCCTCTCAAATCCCTTAAAAATCTCAAGAGTCTCTATAAGAACCTCTTAAGAAAAGTTTATTATTTAGTTATTTCCTTTGATTATGTTGGAATTTAGATGTTTAATGATAAAATCATATGGTATGTTACTTTTTTTATTTTAATATATAATCTTTTTCCTTCATATGTTCATTAATGGAATGAAAATTAATGCGGGTTTGGTGCGGTTTGGATAAAATCCAAATCCATATGGTTTGGTTATGGTGCACTAAAATTCATACCCGTCGGATATCGGTTTGGATTTGGGTATAGATAAATGCTTTGGGTTTGGGTATGGTAAGCGCAAAAGTCGGACCAAACCGATCCATTGCCATCCCTAGGGGACAACAAATGGTTGGGTATAACACGAGAATGGTACGGGAGAGGAAAATAGCTTGAAAGAGATGGTCAACAATAGAAATGGCTCGGGTAAGAAAAAGGCTGTCGAGAATGTTAAAAAGGGAAAGGCCACATCTGCAAAATTCATGTGAGTTTGAGTTTAAAAGAGAGAAAATGATTGAGTGAACCAAAGAAAAGTTATGCTTTCCTAGCTACCGGTATCCCACTTTGATAAAGCCTTTCCCTTTTTAACATTCTCGACAACCTTTTTCTTACCCGAGCCATTTCTATTGTTGACCATCTCTTTCAAGCTATTTTCCTCTCCCGTACCATTCTCGTGTTATACCCAACCATTTGTTGTCCCCTACCATTTTCTCACCCCTCATTTGTCATCCTAAACCTTGTTCTCTCTTTGTTTTTACCTCATTCAAAAAAAAAAAAAACAAAAAAAAATCTTGTAGTATTATTTACTTCAACAATTTTCAAAAGGGAGATGAAGTGATACCTGAAGCAGTAAAGGACTGCCGGAAAAGAAAGTCGTGCTTTGAGAATGAACCTTATCCAAACCCAATAGTGTCTCAGCCAAAACCATAGGAATGAAATCATTGCCCTCTTTGATTTGCACAGCCACATCCACCAATTTCGAACTAACACTGCCATCACTCGAAACCAAGAGATACCGAGCCAACAAGCAAATGCACATAGCAAATTGGCGTCTGCTCTGATGCTTACGGTCCGAAAGATTGCCGTCGGGTTGGAATTTGTCTATAATCCTCAAAATGTTAAGCTCATCTCCTTTCACGAAGCTAGTGGCTTCATTTCGATTCAACCCAAGCAAATTCATGAGCAGCTTACATGCGCTAACAAGTGGAGTAGGAATGACAACGGAGTCTCGGTTATGGCACTCAAGGAGAACGCTGAACTCCTCTATGGTGGGGCAAAGCTCTTGGTACCCGAATCTAAAAACGTGGAGTTTGGGATCCCAATGATCAACCGCCGCACGTAAAACTTGCAATTTGAGAGTACCCGGGAGAAGAGAGAATAAGGAATTCATACCGTAATTGGCGAAGTTCAGCTGCACGACGCTTCGGAATTCGGTCATCCAGTTGTTAAGTGCGTCAGAGAAAGATGAAAAAGCCATTGGTTTTGGTTATCTTTTCTTTTGGAGTAAAGAAGTTGTGAGAGCTTTAAGGTACTGGAAAAGATGGAGCAAGATTTGAAGGGGTCTGAATACACAGGATAAGTGTCCACTGTCCATCCAGTCAAACCAACATAAACATAATGGAATAGAAGTGAAGTAGCTAATCCCCAATGTTGAACTTAGTAGAACAGGAACAATCTGCTTTTATATGACAAAAGACACGGCTGGACCAACTTAAATCTCCAATGTTGAACTTCATGGCTTCTAATGAGTTGCACACAAATTCTTATCTTCAATGAGTTGCACACAAATTCTTATCTTCAAATCTAGAACCTTTGACCCAGAAAGTTAATTGAACAAACAATCACTATATAAGAGAAACTAGTACAAATGGATTTGCTGGAAGATTAGCAAAGCTGAAACACATGAAACACCACAGCCTAAGTTCAAAGAGATGGAAAATGCTAAAGTATGATAGCCAAAGCCTTTCGTGTTTCTATTCAATCCATAGCAGCATCACAAACACTCAATTCCAAGGGGTTTTCAAATAGGGGGTCAGCAAATCATATCATTAGATCACCACAAGAACTCCAATTTAGGGTTTCGCAAATGGGGGATTTTTCGATTACTGGTTATTAGGTTTTTTTTTCTTTTTTTTGCAAAATGGCAGAGAGAGAGAGAGAGAGAGAGAGAGAGAGAGAGAGAGAGAGAGAGAGAGAGAGAGAGAGAGGTGTTCGATCGAACGACAGAGATACCTTCGTGGTGGGATATGGCGTCACCCTGGAGATTTTTTGCCGAGGTGGTTGGTGGTTGCCGGTGGTATCTCGTGGTGGTGGTCACCGGTGGCGTGTCGTGGTGGTGGTCGCCGGTGGCGTGTCGTGGTGGTGGCCCGATCGATTGGTCGCCCCTCTCACTCTCTCTGTGTGTATCGACTATCGAGTAATGAGAAGGGGAAGCAGAACAAAGGTTTTGAGTTTTTTTTTTTTCTTCTTTTAAAGGTAAAACGACGTCGTTTTAGTAGTGGTTGTGCATTGGTAGTGTAAATTGGTTGTGTCCGTAGCTTTATTGTAAAGTATTTACAAATGCCCTTTTAAATTTTTTTAGGTAAAAATTCTTTTAATTCAATGAACAAACATGCGGGCCCTTCAACGTATTCACAATTTCACATTGTGTTGATCTAAGTCATCGCTTAGGTTATCTTTGTATAGAGAATTAACTAATTGAGCATCGGTAACTATTTATGCAATACATTCATCTTGAAGAAATGAGCAATCATGATTTTTTACCCTCTTATTTTTAAGAAAAATCTTATTCATACATGCCCTAACCAATATCCAATAAATGCGATATTATGAATTTTAATGACTTACATTAATTTAAATGCGATATTAGAGTTCTAGGGTTACCACGGAACAAATGATATATTGTCCAATCATGTTTGTTGAATTGAAGGAGAAACCTTAGTAGATAGTAATTAAAGTGGCGTTTAAAAATATAGTAATATGAGCCACATGATGAATATATAGCTATAGAAAGAGTTTTTGTTATTAGGAAGTATGAGAGAAAAACAAGTTTATTCACTTCAAAAGGTTGTAATTTCAAACTAATAAATGGAAGGTTAGACATTTGGGAATATAGATGATTTTTTCACATAAAAATATAGGCTTTTGAAATTCTTTCTTTTAATGAACAATGTTTTTTATTCGTTGGATGAACTTGATCTATGTGTTGATTAACTTTGCATGGCCACTGGTTTGGAAAATGAAGATCAGGGTCAACCTTGATATTATGGAGGATTAAAGTCAATTTCAAAAATAGGTTTTAGTTTTTTTTTTTAAATTCAATATAGGTGGCTAATATAAGGTAAAAATATCAACATGGTATTTTAGTTTCATAATTTAACTAAAATATTTTTTTAATTTTTTATGCCTTCATAAAAAAAATGAATCAAACATAACGAAATACTGCTCATCTTTTAACTAATTATGTTATTAACACAACGAGTTATGAGCTAGTAGTCGTACTTTTTCGTGAAACAACACCTATAAATGGCTATATTGACTTTCTACACCATTTAGGGCATCTCCTACCCACCTTCATATCTCCAAATTTTCCTCAATTTCGCTATTTTGGAGAAATAAAAAAATCAACCCCTCCACATCCTCCAAGAGGTGTTTTGACATCAATTCCTTCATTTTGGAGAAAATAGTGCTAAACCCTTCCTCTAATATTTGAGGGGAGCTATAAATATGGACAATGAAAATAGTTTGTCCTCCATATTCGAGGGAATGGAGACCAAAAAGGTGCTTTGGAGGATGGATTAGAGCAAACTCATCCTTAAACACACTTGACAAAATAGAGATATATGGAGGATGGGTTGGAGATGCTCTTACAAGGTATAGGTATATGAATCTTATAAACATTATTCCCTTTGTCCATTTTTTAAAAAGTTTCATCAATGCCTTTTTGTATTAAAAAATTGTGTATTGGAGAGCGTGCACTCTTTATTTAATGCTAAACAAATGAGGGATATTATTTGAAAATAAAAGTTATTCAATCGATATATCCCCTGAAAAAGTTAGAATCTAAAAAATGGACAAATAAATTGGGATGGACATAGTATGTTTTAAGGCAATACATTTTTTTTTTAATGGGCTTCTTGTAATTAGAATTGTTAAAGATTCAATAGGCTAGCAGTAGTTTATTTGGTAAATTGTGAAGTACCTGTAGTATTATCGCTATTCTGGATTGGCCATTTGGTCCTTTGAAACCTCCTATTGAGTTTCTTGTTTGCTAAAAGCAAATTTTTTAGCACCCCGATTCTCACTTGCTGGCTAAAAGTGCTGGGGTGAAAATATCTAAAAGTTAAGTTGAGGGGTTGCATATTGAAATAAGTCATTATACGAAGGGCCAGAAAGACTGGGAAAGAGGAAAAGGCAAATATCTAAGGTTCTGAATCTCGTACCGACTTGAGTACCGATTTTCTTACTAGTACGGTACGGTATTAGTACCGGTCGGTACCGGGTTGTGTTTCGAATTTAGTTGTATTATTTGTATATAGGAGTATGTTTTTAAATATAAATTATATATATAAATTGAAAAATTTCCTATACAAATAATAATATATATATTTTTTATAATAGTGGGCAACTAGAGCCCAAATGGATAAAAGGGGTATGGCCCAATTATAAAATAGATGGCCCAATAGTAGAAGTAGCACTCATATAAGTAATAACCCTAACACTAGGTATGAGGCCACGTGCTACGCATGAAGTTAATGCCCGTTAATGTATGCCCGTTATGGAAGCAAATGAAGTAGGTCATAATATAGATCTGCTTGCGATACAAATGTGTGAAGAGCACACGGTATTATTAATCAAAAAATGGCCAGAGAGTACTTTAGGCAGGTAGCATCTATTCACAAACTATAAAATTATATCTGGAATTAGTTTTAGTATGTAATGATCATAATCCTGCTACGCCTAAGAAGATATGAGCAGTAGTAAAGCAGCAAAGTGGACACATAAAAGTTCAAATTAGTGACAACTGCAAGTGACCCATATAGAAGTCCCTTAACAATTACATTCAGATGTTGTGTCCCACGCCCAATTACCAAGTTGATTTGGTAGTCTAGCCCATATGCAATAGCATATTACAATATCGCCCAAAAGACATTCAATTTTCAAAGCATAGGTAGAAGCTAATATGCAAAGTTTCCGATTTACCTAAAAAAGAAAAGAAAAGAAAAGAAGATAATATGCACGGAAGTGGTTCGCAAGTATCTGAACACTAAACATTGGCAGTCAAAATATAAGTAATGTCTAGGCTGCTGGCATTAATTAATTACAAAACCTATGACCAGCAATTTGAGATCTGTTGAGACAGCAACCAAAACTGAATCCATTACATCCAGCTCCAATGCTTCTTCAAGTTGTGCAAACCATTGTTCAGAAGTGGAACATTCCATGTCCGGCGGCCCATTCTTATCGCGCCCATTGTCTGCAAGTATTGGGGCGAGTCCAGATTCAAATTGCTGATGGAGACGAGAAAAATAAAAATATTGAGTCCTAAAGTTTTTTGCTCAGGTAGTATCTCAGGTGGAGGACATCAAAATTATAGGTAAGATTACCTCAACGAGATAAATTTGAGGTGCAATTACAAACATAAACTCCAATTCAATTTGCTGTTTTTCAGGAACCGAAGACAAGCAAGAGGTTACTAAATTACCTATGTCCAATATCAGAGGAAGTAGAACATAAGCTACATAGAAAATACAAAAGTCTCAATAAATTTATCAATAATTAGTTGATCCAGTTACCATGGGTAATGGGTAAAAAGGTTGCCAACCATGATCCGACCTAGACCATGGATATAGGACATTGGTATTGTTTTCATCAGAGAACCAACACTTCAAAGATGTAATAGGCTTGCAAATTGTGGGCATCACTGAACTCTTCCCAGCCGTTAGCCATTTCACGGTCATCAACCAGCACAGACCAAGTTTTGTTTCCATGCTTCAGCAAGATCCATGTCTCTACATCCTGTCTACCAAGCATATGCGACAGACCAAGTCGTATCCTCTTCATAACAAAGGCATCAGAATATTTCACCACCAGAAATTAACCTCACTCCATCTATTAACAAAAATACATGCCAACCATAAACTTAACTATAGGTCCAAGAAATTCAGGACTGGTTATATCCTCAAACCTTAAAGCACCGCCGCCACCCAAATTTATAGTCCTTCATTTGGGTTTTGGATAGTCAAGTCTGATAATGTGGTAAAAAATTAAAGGAAATAAACTTTAAGGCATCCAAACCATTGATTGTTCCTAACTAATTTATAAACATCGGCATGTGTATTGGTTGATATAGATATAGAAACCATACAAAGAGAGAGAGATACTTGCACTATGATCGATTCAAACGTCGCCATTCAACGAAAGAGAGAGAAATGACGGAGGCATTGCTGTGTAAGGTATGCATACCGATATCTGCAAAGGTTGTTACTTCTCGTGTGCTTTAGTTTTAGCATGAACGGCTAATTGATCCTGCAAAAAGTCACAAATCACAAAATCAAAGAGGAAAGCCTAGAGTACGGAGAAAACTGATCAAAAGTGAAATTATAGCTGGTCTAATTTTATTTTCCATTCTCATTGACGTTTAATAAGCATAACAATATAATTTCGTTACAAACAATATCCATGAATTCATTAGATGTCCAAAATCAGCGCAAATTGATCAATATTATTGCACTAACTTCAGAGAAAGGAAAGTATAAGATGAATTTCAGCAGTAAAGAGATGGAGGGAAACCCCAATAATGGAACCAATTTCTTTGAACCTTAAATGTACATAACTTAATCCTTGTTGAATATCAACTTGTAAATGAAAGCAATAGTAATCCAGTGTACCCTAACCTTAGTAAAACAGCCTAATTAGTTATATATTGCGTGATGTGTCCATGCTAAGCATCCTTTTTAAACCCAAATGTATCCTGGAGACTTTCATGAATCTATAAAGCCTAACAGACTATCAAAGGTCATATAATCTGGAACGCGCAACCCTTACTGTGTACGAGCTATATAAGAAATTAACAAAGTGAATGTTTCCTAGATTTTCTCCTTCAAGTCTCTTGCAATTTTAAGCCTCTCAAATCACCAAATATCCCGAAAATGTTTTTCCCTTTCTCAAACCCTGATTTTCTTCTTCAATTCTCTGGCCCAACGATCCACCACAAGGAAAAATACTTAACAGGATACAGGGAAGAAACATACAAAATTCATTCAGAACAATGCTACAACAGTATAAAGCAAGTACCAAATTGATCAGTTTATTTCCCTGGTAATTAAGTGACACAAACCCAGCAACCATACTGACGGATTTGCTTAAACAATCCTATGTTCAAAAGTGGAAAATTTGAAGGCCTGGCTATCTATTTCTCTTAATTAATGGAGTATTATTTCTAGGGTTTCTGCTCCTCTGTGTGTGCGCAAGAACCAGGAGCAGAGATAAAAAAAAATGGAGAATACCTTCTTCATCTTTAGTCATGTTGCCTCCCTCTCCACTCTCTCGATCTCGATTGTGGACTTCTATAGCCCACTGCGGCCTGCATAGCTGCCCTTCTACATACGTGTAAAGTTGGAACCTCCTCGTATATGTGGACTAGCAGATGCCCGTGCCTGAAGGCACGGCTCGAACAATTAGCGTGCACCCTAAAAACTGGGAAAGAATTAACATGTGTAAATTCAATGTGGTGCTCTGAGACTCCACAGGATACACCATTGCCACAGCATTTACAGATATCACAAAAACCATGTTTGGAATTACAGCTCGGTACTTGAAAGAAAAAACCATGTTTGGAATTACAGCTCGGTACTTGAAAGAAAACATTGATCAGGTATATAATACACACAATCAATGCATTCGCTCTCTACCATTTCATAACTCTAGAAGTTAGATATCATATCTAAATTTACACATCATTGATCACTGATGATTCGATTAATCCTACGCCAAACATAGGGTAAACAGTCTATGGCTGCAATGGAGAAACTAAGGGTGTTGAATATGTTGTTCATGTTAGCTCAGAAGAAACCTTACCGTACCAAAAAAAAAAGAAGAAGAAACCTCACAGTGTCTCTTTAACATCCAGCAATAAGCCAATAACAACATCAGAACAGATGATACTGAGTCTTCATCAAGCAAAAAAAACTCGCCGGCAACTCCTCATTGAAGAGCCTCCATCAGAACTCTGTGCATCAAGAATGATAACTCAATTGCTCCAATGGATTATGAAGGTCATGATCTGCCTGCACATCAAGTCAAATTTGGAGAAAAGAATGATTGACTCAGCACCCAAATGCTTCAATTTTTTGTTGGCCTCAATTGCCTTACTTGCAGTACCACTGATGGGTCACTATTATTAAAACTAAATGCTATTGAACCAAATATTGTAAGCACTAAACATTATTTAAGACTCATGGGAGATTTATTTCACTGATGACTGAAAAGCGTTAAAAAGTAGATATATTTCAGGTCTTCTGTATACATGTCATCTTTTGTCGTAGCTGTAAATAGTGGTAGTCCAGCCCCTATAAACAGTTGCGAGCAAGCAGATGAGCGCCACTAAGAGATTCTTGAGGAAAAAAAGTTTCCACAATAAAAAACCAAAAGTCTGGAGTTAAATTTTTGAGTGTTGAAGCTTGAACCAGAAGTTTCAATTCCAGAAAATCCAAAGTCGTAATAGAGGATATACTTTTAAGTTTGAGAGATGCAACCGGCAACCAGTCATATAGCATTTTATTTCAATATCAAAATGAATGCACTGCTCAAAGTCATGGCATCAATGATCAATAAAGAAGAGAACTAATAACTCCAATCACATTTCCATTTTGGTTTTTGGATTAAGAAAGATAACGAAAGAAATCCTGATCACAGATCATTTTAACATGTCAATTTCTTCAATCATACCCAAGTGTTTTCTTTCCTCTTGGCACAGGTTGATTTGCTCAAAGTCAGGTTCATTTTTTTCCTTTGTGTTTGTTGTTTAGTTCTTCTTGCTTTGGTTCTCCTTTCAATAAATGAGTGTCATAATTAGATGTAGATGAATCATTTGCAGTGACTTAGCACACAATGCTCAGTAAGAGAGTCGATGTTTTACCTGTCAAACAATAGACCCGCACAAAAGAAATGCAAGTCGAAATGTGTTCATAAAGCGCCAGTGCTGGGTTCCACCCACTCGAGCAACTGATTTCCCATAGCAAAATACACACAAAGTGAACTTTGATTGTTGATAAAAAAATCAAAGTTCTTAAACTTAAAACAATCTATAACTAAAGTAGTGCAACAAACAGGGGCCTTCCAGACACGAATCAGACATTTTGGAGTCCTAGAAATCATTACCCAAGAACATATATGTCTGCAGGAGGTGATGAATGAAGATAATCATCTAGATTCAAATTACTTGATGGTGATTTTCCACCTACGTTCCACGTACCCACGAATATGCTGCTCAAAGATTAAAATCAATCACTAATTTTTAAGAAAAGAGGTATACCAAAGAGTTCAATCACGAATATGCTGCTCAAAGAGTTAATAATGAAGAAACTAACCTTTTGTTCTGCACATTTATAACTTGAGGATGATCAAGATAAGCCCTGCCCCGCGGGACGCGCTCTGTGCTCTTGCTTAATTTTTCTGAACACAAAAGTTAGAGAACGACATTGTGAATAATAGCACTAACATTAATGGGTAAATAGAACCAATTTTTCCTGAAACAACAAAATTCTCAAATGTTGCAGCTTAATTTTGATCATACTAAACCTGTTCTGAGAACCTCTTTTTCTCCATTCCACATCACCACAGTCGAAGGCCAATTCTGTAGTGCTATACTACGTAGGAGTCGCTTGAGTTCCGGGCAAGGAGAAATTAGTTATCGGCCAATAAATTAGTTATCCGGGAACTTTTCTTTCAAGCTTATGAAAACTTTTGACTTAGGCCATGTGGGTGGGAGGTTTTTAACTATAGCCTTAACCAAAATCACAATGTGTGGCTTGAAGCCTTTTTTCGTTAGATTATGGAATTGCTTTTCCTTGTCTAGAATGTGCTCCCTCACAGTTGAGTTTGGCATCATTTGCCCTTGCTCAAACTCTATCCACAAAGGGTGGACATTACGTTCCTCATACATCAAAGTATTCATTAGATCTATAGCATTGTTTATAATACGATTTTCAAATATTGTCTCTCTGACATGATTCCAACTCGGTGATAGAAGTTCTACTATTTTTCTCATGAGGTATTGTTCAGTGTAATTTTCTCCATGTTTTTGCAAGGCTCGGCATGCCTCTATTTTTTGCTGAACAAAATTTTCAACTGGGAAGCCCTCCCTATGAGGTTTAGTTTCAAAATCATGTATGTCATTCAACATGTTTAAGTAATCACTACGACGCAAAAGTGGATGACGCCTCATGAAACCTGCATAAAATGTTAACAGTGATATATACTATTATAAAAATCTAATTTACGATCTCTGCTAGGAAAAAAAAAAACTCATGCTGTAATAGGTAGAGCTGGTCCATATGAATTGATACCATTCTGCTGTGAATAGTGCACCTCAACTATTGGATTGAATCGATACCATTCTAAACAGAAAATGTTTCAATGGGCCCCACACTGCTGTGAAATGTATGAATGTATGAAAGATATGTAGCATCATACAATGCAACAATGATCACTACATGCTTTTTGCTATCTATGAATTCAAAGGTCCCGGATGATGAACTTTGCAATCAATTCTTTGAATCATATGCAGTAGTCTATAAAGCACTAGTGCTGGGTGCCACCCACTCGAGCAAATAATTTCCCATAGCAAAGTACACACAAAGTAAACTTTAATTGTTGATTAAAAGACCAAAGTTCTTAAACTTAAAAACAAACTACAACTAAAGTAGCCCAGCAAACAGGAGCCTGATATTGATTTACAGAAGAAAAAGACGGCATTGAGAGAGAGCCCAGTATTGATTTACCTAATAATTAACTGAAGAGAAACGTTTGCTATTGCCACTAAAGGGCCACCCACTCGAGCAACTGATTTCCCACCGCTGAAATACAGAAGGAAAAGACGGCATTCAGTAAATCAGAGTCCAAAGTCATGAAGATTAAATTTCTTAACTTTTGGAAGGTTTTCAAGGTTGATGCTTAAATCAAACACAAAATTTATTAGTGAAATGAAAGCTTAGTACTTTTCATTTCTTGAATTGTATCAACCAACATAACATGACTGCTTGAACAAAGCTCCAAAGAACAGCAGCAAACTTTAAGACTGGATAACAGTTTCACAATGTCAGCCTAACAAAGAACAGCAGCAAACTTTTTGATTCCATTTGTTAGCCTCTTTGCCTTAGATTATCATCAATCCAGTATAGTTAAGCAAGAGTGTAAGCAATGCATAATTAATAGTAATGCCCTTCAGCAAAGAAGAAGGAAATACTGAGAGGTTCATGACAACCCATAGCGATCATTTAAAAAATATGTAGCAGCATGTGGCTTTGAACAATGTGATCTAGTAAAGCCATAGTACAGGGCTACAAAAGCCGCACAATTCAAGAAACACTGAGAATAGAAAATGATGCTTGTGTATTCAAGAGTAACACACATGAACACGTTTGTTTGCAACAGCTGCTTATCTCATTTACCATTTACGATGCTGAAAAAGTTAATTTAGCTTGTTTCTCTTATTTAATACTCCCTCTATCCTTTTTAACTGTCCACTACAAAAAGTTGTGCATTTTGCAGTTTTGACTTCCTGATGTCTTCACCTATACACTTTTTTTCCCACAGTTTTTGGCACCTTCCTCACTCCTACAGGCATTTCACTTGTCACAGGCTCAAATGCTGCACAGCAAATGCGAGAAAGAATAATGAAAAGTAACAGATTTCTTTGAAACCCAACTTTGGAGGACATAACAGCAAGCCTGAATAATGGAAGGAAGAAAGCAAGACTTGAAATGTTATAACAGCAATCGAAATGAAGCAAAATGAACAGTGTTTCATGGAAAATTAAGATCAAACTTTCCATTTTCCCAACAACAGGTATGCTTGAGAATTTTACCCAACTGCTAGCAAGAAACTATAGACAGCCGAATGTGTTGCTCATAAGAGCATGCACGTGTCATACAACTATATGTGACTGTCACTTTAAGTTTCCCACTATATTAACCAAGAAACTATAGACAGACAGAAAGATAGTATGAAGGACCTCAACCCTAGTCCCAACCTACAAATTAGCTTAGCATAAAAGATATAGGTTTACAGAATGTGAGCTCTTTGATAACAACTTCTATACTCCACCAAATACTTTACATTCTAGAATTCAAGCTAACTCTGTTTCATACTGTTGGCGTGCTTTATCTAGAGATTTTATTGATCTCTGCTAACACTTAGATGATCTACACTTTTCACAGTCCCTATTCCGTGGGCATTGTGATGTTCTTCTTGGGCCTCTACATGCTACCTCTTCTAACCATCATATGAAAATAATGGGTGTAGAATTCTTACAGACAAACAATGACTAACTACACCAAGTTTAATCCCCACTAATGAAGGAATGAGAGAGGTCAATTTGGTAAGACCAAACTGTAGGCATCGTTATCGCACAAAGGTCCCTAATAAGGCCAGGAGATATCTATATCTATCTATCTAATAAGAGAGCTCAGCTTTCAAATCAATACAAAACAAAAGCACTCTGACATCGAACAGTGTCCGTTTCAACATTTTTAATCTAACCAATTTGAGTGCTAGCCTTGGTTCATCAATTTTCCAAATCAACTAAAAAAACAGTAATCAAGACAATAAGGGGGGACCCTACTGCAAGTTAATGTTTGATGCTACGAAAATCATATTCGCCTACAATGGCACGGAGAAACAGTAAATGCTACAGACATCATGTTCGCCTACAATGACATGGAGAAACAGTAAATAAATTGAAAAGAGCAAACGCATTGCTATAGGCCGGGCCAAGTTATTTAGAGCAATCGATTCATGCAAATCAATTGAGCAAGCAATAGCAACAATTATAAATGCCAATAGAGAACAAAAGGCAGCAGCGGCAAAAACCCGAACACTTGATCAGTTGATATCAAACACATGGAATGCACTAAAGCATCAATTTTTGCTTCACAAAAGCTGAAGGAATATTTGAGTTTGCATTGAGGAAGAGAGGGTCAAAGAAAATTGGAAGTACCTGAATTGAGCGTCTTTTTTGTGCGTTTGTTTTTTGGGAACTGGAATGGAACCTAATCCTAAGTGGAGTTAAGAAAGAAAGGAAGGATCAGTTGAGCATTTTATCAAACACATGGAATGCACTAAAACAATCAATTTTTGCTTCACAAAATCTGAAGGAATGTTCGAGGGTTTGAGACCAAATTCTTTACGTACCTCCACAGTTCCGCAATTCACAGTTTCTGCTGCATTTCTCAGTCTACAAAGATCACAGACGACAAAAAGAGATGAGTAAACCGAAAAAAGAGAGGGAGAGAAGGGAGAACGTAGTCAGTAGTTCCATGGCAGATGACTCACCGGCACTAAATTGTAACTCTGAATTGTTCACTGGCACTGGTTGCGGTGGTTTTTTTCATACCCGACCTGCTGCTATCAATGATGGGGAGCGAGGAGTGGCGTATGAACATCTTGAATATGGGTGGTTTTGATGCGTGAAGGCCATAGGAAGACGGACGTGGGTTGGGGCTTGCGAGGTTCGTGGGAGAGAGAGAGAGAGGTTGTAGAGTTGTTGTTCGCAGAAAGCCTTTGAACTGTTGAGGGGTAAAATTGACCCAAATTGGCCAAATGACCAAACCACTTGAAATTGGAACCCTCCCTTATATAAGCCCTTCGATTCGATTCGAGACAGAGAGATATACATACATTATACACAGTACAACAGCCGCAGCAGAGCATCGCTGCTGGTCTCCTCCGACGAAATCTGGTCTCCACCGACGAAGAGCAAGTCGGCATCTGGTCTCTCTCCCTCATCTCTATCTCACTCTCTCGATCAGGTCGCACTCTCTCCCTCTCTCGATCTTGATTTCACTCCCTCTCGATCTTGTTCTCTCGGCTTGACTAGAGTACTGCTGCTGCAAAATTTCGGACGAAAATCCCGGTGACACCATCTCGTCCGGTATTCTCCGGAACTTCCGGTATTCCGGTATTGAGGCCGGGACGGAATGTAATGTGCTTGGTACCCTTTTTCTTCTAATCCGGTACGGAACGGGATTGATATATTTGAACGCTGCCGTTTTATGGTAGTCCAAAAAAACGCCGTCGTCTGAGGGGAATAAAATTTGCAGTGGAGTTGCTTGCTAGCCCTAGAAGAAGAAAGGTGGCCTTCAACTTCAACCCAGCAGCATGAATTCGGACATGGCATCACAACCTCCGAAGAAGAAATCCAAAAAGGCAAATCGAACCAAATTGGACTCAGAAGAGCTCGAGCGAATCGACTCACTATCATGGAACCCCTCTCTCCCCCACAACGACGATCCATTCTCTCTCTTTACTGGCTCAAACGAACTCGAAGGAGGTTCGTTCGTTCTCTTTACTGGCTTATACTCCGTTGTTTGAAATCTGCTGAAAGTATGATGAAAATTGATGGGTCTCGTGGTGTTTGTTGTTGAACCAAGGCCAATTTTTGGACTTGCTAGAGCGTCAAAAGAAAGAAAAAACAACAACGATTGATTAAAACCATTTTGTTTTTTTAATACTGATCAATTGGCTAGGATTAATGTGGGAAAACTGGCAAAGCTATCATCTGTTTGCCGCCAATGATGGCCTTGCCATTTTTTAGCAGCAACTAGTGATAATGGGTGAACTTGAATTTGGACAAAAATTTTGCTGAATTATTGCTTTGACAGCCTAAATGGCTCATGGATAGACTTGCTCTTGTGGGTTTTAAAAAAAATTGTGTGCACGAGCCTCAGAATTCAAAAGTTGAGTTCTTTTAAGGTCTGTTTGATTTGAGGTAAATAAATTGATAGAAAGTGATATGATAAAAGAAAAAGCGAATGAAAAAATGGTACTTTTGTTTTTTACTAGGATATGTGAATATCGCCGAGTTTTTTCAAAAAATTCCATTGTGCAGTATGGATGTTTTTAATTAAAGTGGAAATGAATTGGTTAAGAGTAATGATTCACGAAGAAAGATGGATAAACTTGGAATCCAAATTTTGACGTGTCCACTTTCCCGGGGAAATTTAGTATGGGCACTCTTAAGTGTGTTGTGTAGAAGAAATCATATTTTCATGCACTTTCATGTTTCGAAGATTCTCTCGTTAATCAATCCCATAAAAGTTTAATGAGTCTTTTCTTTCGATCACTTGCACAATTTTCTTGCTAAGAAGATGGACCCATTCATTCTTGCATTTTTCGCGGGACCAAAAGATGTTACTTTTTGTATTTGATGGAGCTATTGTGAGTGAATACAGGTTTTTTAACGCTCGAGGAGATTGATGAAGCTGAGTATGGTTTGGAAATTCCGAAACCTGAGAGAGCGGACAAGAAGGAAAGACCAACAAAAACTACGAAGTCGCGAAAAAGGAAGCGAAAAGAAGATGGTGACGGATTGGAAATTCCTAAACCTGAGAAAGCAAACAAGAAGGAAATTCCAAGCAGTACTATTAAGTTGCAAAAAGGGGAGCAAAACAAAGATGATGACGGGTCTAGTGGTGGGGCTAAAACTGGGAGCGAGGAAAAGGTTGGTGAAGAGACTAAGAAAGTGAAGAAGCCGAAGAAAAGGAAGAAGAAGAAGCAGAAGAGTAAGAAAAAGGAGGAGAAGGAATCTGAGGGAAGCAAGAAGCCTGCTGCTGCTGGTTAGTGTTGTGCTTATTTTGAATTTCGATCAGGAAGATTCTGTGATATATATATATATTTTTGTATTATCCCAAAATTGATGGTTTCCATGGTCGAGTCAGTATTGATGGTTTTGCAATTATATTGCCTAGAGCATCAACAGGATATATAGGTCCAAATTTAACAGCAAAACTGTAGTTAGATGTCTTGCATGCATTTGAAGTGCAAGGTTTTGCAGTATACTGCAGCAGACTCTCCAGTTTTTTTTTGTGTGCGTGTGTTAAATCCAGAAGTAAAATGTATGCTAGAATGCAACGTACGTTGCAAAAGGTGGAGACCCAACAAGGAACTATTATTTTGATGTTTGAAGATGGTTCTCATTGTTTAGAATTAGTGACTGATTTGATAATTTGTAGTCCAAGAATATCGAAAATATATCAACTGATAAAGTTAGTGAGTAACATGTTAGCATTTGACGACTTATCATTGTTTCATCACTTTCATCTAATTGGAATGTTAATTTTATGGGATATTGTTGTCCGGTTAATTTATTGCTCATATTTGTTTGACATTATGTGTTCTGAACTCAGTTAAACTCTAATCGAGTGATTACCGTGACAGACACCAGTGACTTCAAAGAAGATATCAAAGGAGATTCCGTTGATGAAGGTGACTATTATGACTGGAATGAACTGAGGCTCCATCCCCTACTTATGGAATCAATATACAGGCTTAGGTTCAAAACACCCACACCAATACAAAAAGCGTGCATTCCTCCTGCTGCTCATCAAGGAAAGGTAGGTTTCGTTTAAGTATACACATAGGGAAAAGTAAGAGTAACACATGGCATTATTTTTACCCTAGTGAATTTGTATCACAGGATGTCATCGGTGCTGCTGAGACAGGATCTGGGAAAACACTTGCATTTGGTTTGCCCATTTTGCAACGTCTCCTTGAAGAACAGGAAAAAGCAAATAATCTGGTTGTAGAAAAGGGAGAAGCAGTTGAAAAAAATTCTCCAAGAAGTCTCCTAAGGGCTCTTATCATCACTCCTACAAGAGAGCTTGCACTTCAGGTATTCAAATCAGTTTTTTGGTTGCATGCATTCACTTTTTGCTAACTGATTTGCTTTTCTATTGTCACCATATACCTTTGCAAAGTTGGGTACGTGGCTTATGCAATTGCATAGAACAATATGGAAATTCCAACAGATTGTTTTACATTTTTTGTGCAAATTTTACTCCGTAGTCCGTAAGTTTCTTATGATCATTCTTATTACTTGTAAGAAAAAAGTGTTAGAAAAAGTGTATGTTGTTTACCGCTGCATTTTTCCGGCTATGCTGATATCTTACACCGGAAGATATTTTTTATTGCCATTGTAGTTTGGTTGGGATGCTTGATAATCATAATTTAGTTTCCGACTGGCTGAACTTCTTTCTAGTTAGAAGTTTCTATTTTATAGGCAGGTCGAAGGGAAAAATCTAAATGCTTCTATATGCAGGGTCGGCCCAACCACTTGGGTTGCCCTAGAACGACTCCGAGTTGGTTGCCCACTTACTATTAAGTTAAAAAAAAAAAAAACATACAAGTTAAAAGGCAAAATAAATTCAAGGTTACATTATGCTTTTAGCTTCAATTACATCAAAAAAAAAAAAAAAAAAAAGAAAACCAAAATGTAACCTCGGTTATGGTACTTTATGATTAGTACGGTCCGATTCAAAGAAAACACCTTCTCCTTGCATTTTTTGAAGCAAATTGTTCAATTAAGTTATCATAATTCAACTTATCTAAGAACTCATTTTCAATTGAAATCATTGCAACCCACTTAATCTTTCTTGTGACATGGTAGTCCGAAAGTAAGTTTTAATCAACTTCAACTTAGAAAAACTCCTCTCCGCTGATGCAACTGTAACCGGTATAGTCAACAAAATTTGAAAAGCAACCCATGCCATCCTGAAACCACCCTCTTTCCAATAAGGCCTTATAAAATCAATGATGTCAATTGCTTTTGTCACTTCCCTCGGCAATATTGTTTTCAAATGTCTAAGTTCTTGGAACAACTCATCCCCATAAATATCACCATGTTCGTTGTGTTTCAAGAAACTTTCTAACTTAGTGCAATGCTCCCTCAATTGCTCTTCTCCAACACTTTTGAATCTTGCGTTAAACAAAAATCCAAAAGTTGCTTCATATAGTTCAAATTGCTCAAAGCGATCCTTAAGTGATGTAAGAGCTTGATCTATAATGTGGAGGAAATATGTAACTCTAAACTTACCTTCCGGTGATTGACTTTCATCGGCATCATCTTCCACATCCTCATCAAATTGCTTCGTTCTACGAACAACTCTTTTTTTTTTTGCGAATACCGGATCAATACCAACTTCATTTGCAAGTTCTTTGGCTTCATTCATCAAATCTTCAAAACCATCTTCTCTAAGCTCTTGAAAGAATACAATCAACTCCTTTATTCTTGTAATTGCATCTTCAATAACCATCTCTTCTCGCTGAAGAACTTTGCTAACTTGATTAACTTTGTCTAAAATTTTGTACCAAATACATAAGCTAATCAAGAACTCAAAATCCTCCAAAGCATTCTTGCACAAGCCTTTAGCTTCCGACATCACAACATCCTCTTTAGAAATATTCGCAATTTCAATCAACGCATCTCTTAATTCTAGCGCTTGGCTTCTTATTGCTCTAACACTCTCAACATGACTTTCCCAACGAGTTACCGACAATGCCTTTGGTGTCAAGCCCTTCACATATGTTCTAAGAACATCCCACTGTTGTGTTGAACCCGAAAACAAAGGGTAAACCTTTTGCACATATGCGAAAAAGTTTCTTGCTTTCGCACAAGATTTTGCCATATCACATAATGCAAGGTTTAAGCTATGACATCCACAAGGAATATAAAAGGCTCTAGGATTTACATCGAGTAGCCTTTTTTGTACGACTTGATGTTTACCTTTCATAGTTTAGCCATTGTCATAACCTTGTCCTCTTATATCATCTATGTTGAGTTTTAGATCAACCAAAGCACCTTCAAGTCTCGTGAAAAGCCCACGCCCCAATGTATCATCAACCTTTAGAAACCCAAGAAAGAACTCCTCCACCTTGACTTTACTTTCATCCTCAACATCCACACACCGTATAACAATCGACATTTGTTCTTCATGATTGAGATCCGGAGTACAATCAAGAATAATTGAAAAGTACTTAGCTTTCAAAATCTTCTTCAACATTTTCTCTTCAATCTCTTTCGCCAACAAGATTATCAATTCATTTTGAATTTTGTGGCTCAGATAATGATGTTGAATTTCTTTATCTAGCACACGCCGAAGGTGGTCTCGCATAATAGGATCAAATTTCGCAACAAATTCAATGAGTTGACAAAAAAGCCCATTATTCTTCTCATAAATCTTCTCATTACTTCCACGAAATGGCAAACTATTGCGAGAAAGAGTCTTCACCACCCCAATGATTCGAACTAGTATCATCTTCCAACGAACTCTCTCTTTGTCGATCAATTCTTCCATTTTTTTGTCAATTGTTGCATTTTGATTAAGTCCTTTATGCAAGTTCACCCACCTCACGACATTTGCGATATGTTCCGCATTCCTTTCATGCTCTCTAAGCTTTGTAGGAAGGTTATGCCAATCACTAGTTCCCTCTTCCGCCATACTAGTTGTCATTGGTTTAGACTTGAATAACTTGCAACAAAAACAAAACACCTTGTTGAACTCATTTGAATACACAAGCCACCTCCTTTCTTGCTTCTCACAATTTGGAAGATCACAAATGTAAAGATTGGAAGAAAAGTGTCTCCTCTTAGTATATTTCGGAAACACACCATCTTCTCTTACGATCTTAATAGGACCTCGTTGAACTAACATTACCCTCTTAGTGTCATTAATACTTCCCCACAATCCCGGATCGTAGTTCACATCAATATCTTTCTCAAGGTCAAGCACACTTTCATTTTCTTCATTAATACCACCATCCCCAAGATCATCATTAACACCTTCCTCATTTGTTACATCAACACCTCCACTTAGAGGTTCCTCATTTGCTACATCAACACCTCCACTCGGAGGTTCCTCATTTGATACATCAATAGCTTCTTCATTAACACCTTCCTCTCCTAATTCTTCATCACTTGCTTCTTCAACTTGACTCGAAAGGATAGATTTTTATTTTTTCGCAAATAGGCTAGCAATCGAACCCGATAGTGATTTTTCCATTGCATCTTTTCGTTGTTTGATTTTTCTATTGAGAGATCCCGAATTTTGTTTTCAAAACCTCACTCTATCCTTGTCATTATCAATCTTTATCTTCTTCTTCATTGTACCTATAATAGAAATCATAATTTCGTTCTATAATTAACAAATGCGTAACACAAACCTACTAAAATATACACATCCTTACTTAATAGTCAATCCCTAGAAATTAGAATACAAATATATATAAAGTAATACATAAAGCATTAAAATTTGAATACAAATATTAGATTTTGTGCAGTAAAGTTAACAGGGTTAACACTTATAAAAATTCCCCCATCAAAATGCACTAGATTTAGGGGCTAGGGCCAACAATATTCTATGCTTCTAACAGTCAAATAAGTGAGAGTACTGGATAGAATATTACCCCTTTCTCAAAGAATCGGAGGTTCCAAGCAGTATTTTAATTTGTTGCCGACCAAAACAAACCCAGCTCGTGTAGGCGTGTAGTGGTGTAGACGTGTAGTTGCTTGATGCCTTCCACGAATCACAGGACCACAGTGCCACTCGGAGAGAGAGAGAACGAGAGATTGAGATTCTGATGGGTATTGGGTTGGGTAACCACTAACCAGGGGAAACACTTTGAGAGAGAGAGAGAGAGAGACAAAACCCCCTTTTTGTTCTTTTTCTTGATCGGAACACTTTTCCAAAATCTGATGAGATTCATTGATTTGTAATGGGAATTTGATTTGTAATGGGAATGGGTAATGGGTTATTGGGCCTTTTCTATTTGGGCTTCCAAAATTTTAAATCTTATGGTTGCCCACTTGCCCTCCATATAAAACCTTTGGGCTTAGAACTCTATCTAATTTTTTTTTTGTTGCCCTGGTCCAGGTGGGTTGCCCAAGCCCAGCGGCTTGCTGGGCTTACCCTAGGGCCGGGCCTGTCTATATGTCATTAAAGAGACAACTAGGGCTACTGTGGCTAAGCTGATTTTGACAGTTAGTTTATTTAATTGCTTTTCACCCTGCCCCTGGTTATCCATATCATGCATATGGTGGTTATACATGTTTCTTTTCCAGGTCACTGATCATCTTAAGGCGGTTGCAAAAGGTACCAATACTAGGGTGGTTTCGATTGTTGGTGGGATGTCAACAGAAAAGCAGGAAAGGCTTCTGAAAGAAAGGCCTGAGATTGTTGTTGGGACTCCAGGGAGGCTATGGGAACTTATGTCAGGTGGAGAAATTCATCTTATTGAGGTAAGTGCTGATGCATGCTATAGAGGCATGTATTATATTTAGCATGCCACCCCTGCTAAATTGAAACGCTTTCGTGTTGCACTTGCTAGACAAAATTTTCAGCAAGTGCGCAGAATGTTAACGTTAAGTAAGTTGAGTTTTGTTATGGCAAACTTGAAAAATCTAATTAGACTTCTCAGGTTCCACGAAAGACCTTGTTTTACTCTTACATATGATGTTGTTCTTTATTGCGAGCTTATACATGCCTATAGTCATTATGCCTTCACACATGCATGTACATTTTATGTGTGGACTCCCTTTACATTTCTGCTTAAACTATTTGAGTTTACTTGTGTTGCAAACGATGGCAATTAAGATAAGGATGACATAAAAGTGCCATCTTCACTAGTGGTACACACTTTTTCTAACATATTTTTCTTATAAGTAAATAATAGGTCCTTGTCAAAATTAAGCAAACCTATGCCATCTAATGAAATAAAGAGGTATGAAAATCCAATTACCATCTCCATCTTCGTTGTTCAATTTTACTTACATCCACTTCCAGATTACAATGTAAATATCGCAGCAGTACGATCCTTATGTCAACGTGAGTTATGGAGAAAATATGTAAAAAGAGCTTGTATTTTAATCTATTTCCTTTTTATCTAGTTGTGTCCATACTGTTGGAGTTCTTATTTCTCTCTGAAGATTTGTGGTTTACAATCCTGTTCTAACTTCCATTGTTTAATTAGCTTATTTCACATTGGTCTGCATTCTTGAACCCCCTTTTTTCGCTTTTGCAGTTACATTCACTGTCTTTCTTTGTGCTGGATGAGGCTGATCGAATGATAGAGAATGGTCATTTTCGTGAGTTGCAGTCCATAATTGACATACTACCAACAACCAGTGGCTTAGACGAAGGACATCCTCAGAATACACAGAACTGCACAACAGTTGCAAGCTTCCAGAGAAAGAAAAGACAAACCTTTGTGTTTTCTGCAACTCTAGCCCTATCTGCTGATTTCCGTCAAAAGCTGAAGCGAGGATCACTCAAATCAAAGCAATCAATGAATGATGAACTAAATTCTATAGAAACTCTTTCTGAACGAGCGGGAATGAAAGCCAATGCTGCTATTGTTGATCTGACAAATGAAGCAATTGTGGCAGATAAGCTTGTGGAGTCATTTATTGAGTACGCACTTCTCTTTTTTGCCTGTTTTTTACCTATCAACTCTTTAGTTGCGGATGGCAATGCCATCATGTTTTCCATTTTGAGCTATGTTACGCGGACTCTCGTAATAGTTTATTAAGTACCCGTGTCGGACACTCGACACTCGGATAAGGGTGTGGGATATGTGTCCGATAAGTTTAATAAGACACTTCTATAGAAAACCTAATTGTAATTCCAGTTTAGCATGGAAGTATGCATAAATCTCTCTTATTATCCATGAAATGCGCTATAAAACCTTAAAGCACCAATTTACATAAGAAAATACACAAAAAATAGAAACAAATTTGAATATTTTGCCGTGTCCCCGTATCCTTGAAATGAGAAATAGTTGAATCCGACACCTAGATACATACCCGCACCCGACACCCGTACCCGAGTCCAAGTAACATAGATTTTGAGTGTGGGCTACATTTAAGCTTTGGTTTCTGGGTAAGCTTGATTGGTATTACCATCAAAGATTTGAGGTGCGATTCCATAGGATGGATAAGTAGGTAGCCAAGGAGCCAAAATACCTGAAATCAAAACTTAAAAGAGGGTTAGTTAGGCCTACCTAGAAAGAACGCCACACTAGCCTGAGAGGCTAGGCTTAAGAGAAGATGACCAGTTACAACATGAGAGGGAAAGGCACAATAAACATATTAAATTAAGAATTACAAACGGTGGCTTAAAAATGTGTAAGCATGACTTTCTGCTGCTTGCTCAATCTATGTTTAAGCATGATTTTTTTGCTTGGAAATCTAAGGCTTCGGATCTTCTCTTCAAGCTTTTTTCGGTGTTCATCGCTTGGAGCCGTTGCACTACTCTTTAACTCCAACTGAAATGACTCCTGTACCAGAATTTCATCAATTGCTCTAGTGTTTGCACTCCACCAAAGTTAACATCATCTGTCCCTATACAAGACTGTAGGATGCCAGATTTGATTTGTAGATGATGCCAAGTTTATCGGTTCTTGCACATTAGAAGTGACCTTTGTTGGGGATCCCTCTAGTTTTGAAACACATTCCCTTCCTGTTTTTATTTGTTACCTACATCCATGCCTTCAACTGTCATCGTGGTTCTACCGTTGAATCTTTTCCTTTGTTTGCCATTCTAGTTTTGGAGGGTTAGAGATTTGAATCTTTTGGCATACTCTTTTGGGTGCCCATAGAGTACGCACAAAAGTATCATAATTTGAACATCTTTGAAGGTTCCAGTCTGATCACAGAAGGCTCTCCATATCCTGGATTGACTTTGGTTCCCTCTGGAATTTATCTATGCTAATTCTATTAAAATATTAGTCTACTCCTTGAGAAGGTAGGCTCATCAAAGAATAAACGGTTACCCATTACACAAGCAATATCATGCAAACATGCTCTGTCCAGTGCTCCAATTAGACATGTTAGAGCTTTACCCATGACAACACTTTCGTAGACATTTATAAGTTTTTACCCCGGTTGCCGCTGTTGAATGACTAATAAACAGCACTTTCACAATTTGATTAGAGCTTCAACACTTTTTATCAAAAAAGTACGAAGAAACCACTTCTTCGAAGTTCAATATCAATGTCCCAGTTCATGTTGTATTTTCAAAATGTTTAAAGAAGTCTCTTATCAACAATGTATGCCACTACGCATATTCCTAATGAATAGAACTTTTGTTAGATATCTCGTGAGTCCGTCCATAATCACCATTTTCTATTGTTCCAACTTAACGAGCATTAATCACATATGATGGCATATTTTTAGTGTCATTTTACTGCAATAGAAGCCAGGAATGTGATGCGACTTGGATCTAGGAGCATGAAACCACTGGTTTTGTTTTCTGGATTTTCATGGCTCAATGTTATGGTACTCGGTGTTAGTAGAGTGTTTTTTGTGGGTACGTGTTTGCAAAGTGTTCGTTACTTGATTTACCTGGATGATAGTTTGCAAAGTGTTCAGTGCTGAACTTGCTTGACCTGTGGAGGTGGCGTATATGCTCCTATCCCGTCATGCGTAACTGCTTGGCCATGAGACAGTAGCCAATTCACCTGGATGATAGTTTTTGGTGCTGAACTTGCTTGACCTGTGGAGGTGGCGTATATGTTCCTATCCCGTCATGTGTAACTGCTTGGCCATGAGACAGCAGCCACCACACGATTTCCACCTCCATTATCATTCTGCTATGCACAAAATCTTCTCACTGTCCTCAAAATAGACGAGATTGTCATATCTGTCCTTGCCGGTGCTTCAGAATCAGTAGAAGCTCTAATGGCGCTTTTAAAACATTACTAATCTGCAAATTGTCCTCCGGTCCAATCATAAATGCTCTGGTTTACCAAATTACGTCATGAACACCTTCACCATCACACGGGTCATCTTCATCGGCATTCTTAACCAATCCCAAAGCATCCAGCTCCATCGCACCCTCTTCTCTTGTACCCTTCCATTTTGGCAGGTAGCCCAACAAAATCTCTAGCTAACGCAATTTGGGAGGTTTTCGGAGGCAAACTGATTGTCCAGGGTTCCATTCTCCATTAATCTAAACAATTTCTCCTTGAATTCCAATTGTTGGCTTATGAAAATCTATGTAGTGGGACATCTTTTTAAATTATGGTTGTGATGGTGTGTGTGGCTAATCTACTCTACCTGAGCTAGGAATACTACATCTCTGGCTCCGTTTTAGTATCACCTTGGCTTTATTTCCTGAATTTTTGCTTGTATTGGGTGGAACGACTTTCTGCTACAAAGCAATACTTAAGCCCTATAGGTTGCAGATGCAGGGAAGAAGACAAAGATGCCTATCTATACTACATATTAAGGGTGCATGGACAAGGCCGGACAATGGTGTTCTGTACATCAATTGCAGCTTTACGCCATACTTCTTCCCTTTTGCGCATTCTTGGAATTAATGTTTTGACACTTCATGCTCAGATGCAGCAGCGAGCTCGCTTGAAGGTTTGTACTTTCTGTAGTTATATACTATTTTGGATATCAATCTTTGCATAACGAAGGTTGCGTCATGAGTTCACTAGAATTATTTTAATTTTCATATTGCTAAGTATAGTTAGAGTCTCTTGGTTTTTGTATCTTATTGTCACAACTTTTACGACATGAGTTCACTAGAATTATTTTAATTTTCATATTGCTAAGTATATTTTAGAGTTTCTTGGTTTGTCTTCTAATATGGCACCCATGATCCATCGCATATAGTAAGGTTGATAGGATATTTTGTCTGCCACTATTTCTTTGAATTTGGTACCTCTTGATCCATTGCAGTGAAACTTACTTAGATATCCTTGCTAATATTAATATAGCTGCTGGAAATCCATAGTTTCATTTTACCTCATTTAAAAAGGTGAAATTTTTTTCCTACTGTTGTTCCTGGCAAATAAATTCTTCCATGTTTTTGCTGTTGGGGCTGACTTTTTCAAAGGTGAGCTTTGGTTTACTTATTTGTGCAACTAGTTTAGTGCTATTGTATTTTGGTCAATTTTCGTATCCGATGATCTCCTTCAGTATCACTCGCTTATGGGTACTGATATTTTTCTTTTTATTTCAAGTATTTGAATTGCTTGAAGACAGTATAGGACTAGATGTATGGATATCTTTGATTTGATTCCATTACCTGTTAGTTTCTCTCTTCTTATCTCACATTTCATTGTTAGTTCATGTATTGACCAAGTTGATAATCTGCAAGAGTTAATCAATGTCTGTTCATTGTTCATTTCAAAACGGGGTACATGGTTGATATACACTGGGTAACATGTTTGGTTGTTTTTTTTTTTTTTGGGGTGTAGAGGATGTTACTTTTGGTTTTTGTGAAACGTATTGCCAATGTATCCTTGTCAAGTGCTGCTTTTTGGCTGGGGTTCCATATTGGAAAAGAGGAGAAAGCTTAAAAATTGCTAGCCTGGTTAATTATATCATTTGTTTTTGCAATTGCTCTAATATTATTTTAAGAGAGATCAGTTTCTGTTTCCCTTCTAAGCTTCTACTACTTGTTCATCTAATTTTCTGCAGGCAATGGACCGTTTCCGCGGAAGTGAGCATGGTATACTTATTGCTACTGATGTTGCAGCAAGAGGGCTTGATATTCCGGGTGTTCGAACTGTTGTTCATTACCAACTTCCACATTCAGCAGAAGTAATTGACCTGTCTCTTGCCTCTCAGTGGTTCTGTTTCTTTTTTTTTTGGTTGGGGTGTTGGGTGTGTCTCTTTTTGTTTCTATACTGGAATTTTGTTAAAGTTTGTGGTTGATGGCAAGGAATAAATCCATTTTCAGGTTTATGTTCACAGAAGTGGAAGAACTGCTAGAGCCTCCACTGATGGGTGCAGCATTACCCTAATCTCACCGAATGATACATCTAAATTTGCTGCTTTGTGCAAATCATTTTCAAAGGTAATGCTCTTGTGAAGTAATTTGATAAATCTTGGGACCTGAATATATAATCAGCAAATAGTTAATGTACATGGTTTATATAGTATACCTGATACGAGGCTACAGATTGAAGTTTCTGGAAGTCATCTTTATCTTCCTGATTGTATTTGTGGTTCTTCTCCTATGTTGATTAGTGAACGACCACTATTTAGCTTGCATGCGTCATATTGTTCTTTGCTTCTGTATCCAGGAAGCTTTCCGGAGGTTTCCTATAGAGATCTCATATATGCCTGAGATTGCGAAACGATTTTCTCTTGCACGTCAAATAGACAATATTTCGCGGAGGGACTCCCAGGTAATCATTCCTCTTTTATTGACTGAAGTGTCGTGGTTATAGTAGAAGGGTTCCTGGTGGAATGGTAAAAAACTCAGGCTGGCAAGCATGAGAACTTGGGTTTCAGACTCAGAGCAGCCACTTTGCGCTTGTAATTCCGATGCTTAGGTGTGTGTCCAGTCTTACCCCTCCCACACATTCAAATTCCCAAGGGCCAACACTGTCGTTATGTTATTTACAGAACCACTCAGCGCTTGCAATGTTTCTTCTAATACATTTTTAAAAAGGCTGATGGTGTTATAGGTATCTGAATGGTCATATTGGTGACTTTCTAATTAAAAAGTCCCACTACATTATCGTATCATCTGGTAGCTGCTATGATAATCGATAAGTAATTGTCTTGTTTAGTCTGCAAATTTTTTTTTTCCCATGCATTTTCAACGTAAATACAGAAATTTTATTGAACGTCAATGACCTCAATCTATACTTAACAAATAAAGTTGCAACTTATTGAAGTTGTATGTATTTAAAGAATCTCTCGCAGTGTTCGTTGCATTAATTGTTCCAGTTCGAGGTCCAAATATCAATTTGTTAATCTATATGTATCTGTTGACAGAAAATGCTACTCATTTGGTTTGTATGCAGTTATTTTTATTTCACTATGGTCTTAACATTACTTTTGCTAGAATGTGGTTCAAAATAATGAAGTCATTAATTTGTTTCTTCGTTTGACAAAAATTGGGCCTTAGAATCATAGATTCATGTATGTAACATTGTAATTTAGCGTTATTCTTCTTATGGTCAAAGAGATTTTTTTTCCCTCGGCAAAAGTCAGTGTTGTTAGTTGATGTTAGTGAGGTTTGAACCCAATCAAATTCATGCGAGTACATGGTACCTACCACTGGGCTACCACTCCGCTTGCTAGGTCCAAAGAGAATTACAAGAACCAGTATTATGCATCTTTTACTGACATTTATTGTTGATATCATGTCCTCTCTCTGTATCTCTCTATTAGCATATATGCTGACAATGCTATATGGACTATGAGAATTGTTGATTGAGGGAAAAAGAAAGTAGACTGGGAGAGAGGAAGTGTCTTCCACCAACAAAAGGAATGTAAAAAAGACACTGAGCAAGCTGTCATGAGAGGTAAGAGAGAGGTAAGAGAGATTAAAAGGGGAATGATAAATCTACAGCCCAACAAATAGTAATGAGAAAAACTGTAATAATAGTAAAACATTACTAGTAGTTATTGTAATAATAATACCGCAAAAAGACTCTATGGGCAGCAAGATATAAAATTGAATGAGTCAATATTTCTGCATGATTATCTTTGTTACATATTTTACTGCTAGACTAGTAAATTCTGATTGACATGCAAATGCAATGTGTTCTTCAAGATGTATGATTTCTATGCACATGTTTCTAATATTTGATTAAGATCATTATTTTTATGTTCTAGGAAAAGGCGAATAAAAGTTGGGTCAAACGAAATGCTGAATCAATTGAATTAGATGCGGAAGACAGTGAGAGTGAGGAGGAAAAAGTGACCAATCTTAAGCAAAAGAAAGCCAATTCCTATCATCTACAGAAGCTGCATAAGGTTTATTCAATACTATAGTTGATTTACGTTTTGTTAAGGGAAATTGCGTATCCCATTTGGGAAGCATATGACCCTCTGCAACTTCATCTTCCATAGAAAATTTTATTTATCCTAAACAAACTGACTACATGGAGACTGCAGGAGCTAAATATGCTGCTTTCACGGCCGTTGCAACCAAAAGCATTTTCACAACGCTTTTTAGCAGGGGTAATACTTCTATTTCTGTTCTTCATTTGTTTTCTTCCTCCGTCACATTGACTACCTATTCATTATTTATGACATTACAAATTCACAATGTTCTAAAAGTCCCAAGACGCTAGTCAGGCGGCCGGGCACCTAGGCCGATTAATCAGCTCCAAGAGATTAGTCTCTCTCTCTCTCTCTGATATTCTCCTCCACCTCCCCAAGTTTGGAGTAAGTAGATCAACATAAGAAGAACAAAACATTAAATAACATCCAAGCAGAGGTAATTACACATAATTCCACAACAAACAGCCTACATAAACATAATTTCACAATCAAACGGCCTACGTAAACATAATTTCACTTTATTTCATAACAGAGGAAAAAATAGAAACAAAGCCGAGAAAAGCGATTTAGGTTTAGATTGAAGCACACACACAAGATCATGGGTAGAATAGTTTGTGCCATATTCTCTCTAACATTTGAAGGCAAGTATGAAATTTCAATATGAAATAATTTATTAATGGGATCAGTTTTTTCTCTCAGGCTGGTGTTTCACATCTTCTCCAGCACCAATTTGAAGAATTAGCTTCGCAGAAGCTTGGCGATTTCAAGAAATTGGGGGACAGAGAAAGAGGGAAATTATTGGTTATAGGTCAGGATTGCGTGGAACCACTTCAGGCGCTTAGGAATGCCACTCACGAGGTAACCTTTGGAATTAGTGTTGAAGAGTTTCTTTGGTTATTATTGATCTTTCTCTGGACACAAACTTGGGTTATTGATATAACTGAGATTTGTTTAGTGCACACTCTGCTCAAAATATGGTTTCCCAGAGGCTAACATTGCTGTCTCTGTGCTTATTAGTTTCTTGTTTGTAATTACACTAAATAATAGATCATGACTGAATGATTTACTGTGTCATAACCACAAGTTTACTTAACTCGTGCTCAGAGTCCAACATTCAATTGCGACACAAGTCCTAGTTTTCCATTTAATAAAATGAGAATTCCATAAAATCAATTGAGTTGATTTTAGCAAATGCGGAAACCATTTGCTAAAATCAAATCATTTCACAATTGAATGTTGTACAGTGGTCTTTTTACTTGTCCAGTAAAAAATTCTCCCTCCATCCCTTTTTAAATTTCCCCTTTTGGGAAATGTGTATTTTTGTAGACGTAAAAAATGTATTTCCGTAGAATTTTTTTAAATTTTTTTTTACACCATTAAGTGCTCAAATTTTTTTTTAAAAATTACACAAACATATTTTTTTGGGGGTTAAAATGTACGTATTCCAGTAGCGGACACTTAGAAGGGGACGGAGGGAGTATATGAATTATAGTCCTGGTATTTAACGTGTATTCTGAGATGCAACATTTTAGGCTATGCATTTGCCATTAGTTTAAAAAGATGACAGCATGGATTCTCTGTACTTGTTTGTTGTTACAGTAGCTACTACAGTTGAGACAATGACCTAGTGATTTTCAGTTTCATGGCTAAGAGTTTTACGTTTACAGACTCCACTTGCAATGGAATCTCGAACCTATGAGTATGAGTTTGCAGTTAAAGAAATTAAATATGATGCCGTTGTGTATCATATATTGAGTTTCCTAACGTTTTAATGTGAATGACTGCCTGGATTCTCTGAACTGTGTCATCTCTGTGCGGAGAAAATAAGGGTTTTTTAATTTTTCTTCTGAGGCCAGCGGGTTGTATTCTAAGAACCAGTATTTGTGCCATGCGCACAAGGTACTTACCCTTCTTATCTACCTCTCTTCATGAACGGCCTATGATAACCGACTATATCAATAACCTTTGTTTTGTGTGTGTGTGTGTGTGTGTGCGCGCGCATGCGGCGGGCGCTGGTGTTTGGGGGTGGGTGTTGCCTATTGAGGTTTGTTGTGTGTATTTCCATTGCCAATCCCTTGGCATCTCTGCTCACACATTGGGACTTTTAAGGAGTACCTGCATATTTTAAACTGATTCTTAGTCCTACTGATTCCCAGCCGTTGTGTCTTTATGTTAGAGTTCCGTCCCATAGATGGTTATTCTTGTAGAGGGTCTATACTTTATAGGAGTAGTTACTTTTCAGTCTCATTTCTCCATGATTCTTTGCTTTTAGTGTACTTTCTTTTTTGTACTATTATCTCAGTTCCTTTTTACTTCAGAAATTGCACTTTGAAATTTGAATTTTATGAACTTTATGACAAAAAATGTTGCAAATTGAAACTGAGTAATTGGTTTGAACTCTACAGCTTAAAAATGACGTGACTGCTCTATAAATTGGTACTCGGTAGTTTGTAGTATTAGGAAAGGGTTCAGGGGTATATGCTATATTTGCTTCATACACGTTCAGTGTACATTTAACTGTTCTCGTAGGTGCCTGTAATGTAACTTGCTAGAATTTCACATGCCTATTTTCTCAGTTTTTAGTCGTGAACAGGATCATGCATATAGCTGGATGTTGGCCTATTCAATTTAGCCATACTATATTTGCCGAAGTCTTGAATTTTTACTTGCAATTTGATTAATCAAGACCGTACACTATCGAAGTCTTGGATTTTTCCTGGCAATTTGAATTTATCAAGACCAATTAACATTTCCTTGCGTGTCCAGATGTAATTCGTTTATCTCTTTTCCCTTTTTTCGTTTATTTTTTAAGAGAGAGTTCATCTCATTCATCTACTTAACTCTCATTCATCCATTTATCAACCTAACCATTTTTTCCTTGAAGTTCTAACTTTTGAATTTGTTCTCACTTTCTCAGTTCATGGACCTTAAAGAGAATGCAGAAAAACGAAGGAATGTGGAAAATTTGAGGAGAAAGAGGAAAGAAGAGAAAAAACGTACTTCTGTTCTTACTTGACCTTTTCTGAACAGCTTCTATTTTATTGATTTAGCATAGTTCTTTTACCAAAAGCTGGATTTGGCACTGAAGCAGGGATTCTTCTGATAATTTGAACGTTTTTTCCCAGGTTTGCACGACCAACGGAGGAAGCAGAGAAAAAAACAAAAAGCGGGAGCTGAGTTGGATTGACGGAGTTGAAACCCTAAAATCATACGGAAAATATGAAGCTAATTATCAACAAAAGTATATTATTGCAGACAAGTCGCATGACCTTAGAAGTCCAATTTTGAACATAGTTATGGGTTCTGTATTAGCCTGGCTGTAGTTGTAAAATTCAAATTAATCTGCACCAATGGGTTCAGTATCAAGTTTTGACATTCATTGGGCATTTCATTTTTGGGATTTGTCATCTGTGTATGACTTTGTCAACTATTTAATGAATGTGAAAGGTATATTAGGAGAAATGTCCTTGATCATGTTTGGCTTTTCATGTGAGATTCTATGATATCCTTTTGACATTCAGTTTTGTGACTTCAATAAATGTGGTGTTTTATTTGAATTGGAAGGCCTGAAACAGATGTGAATGTGTTTGGTGTGTCCCAGTGCCTGATTTTGAAAGTTCAGGGTTGTGAATAAGCCTCTGGCATTTCACAATCAACTACATTTGTGATTAATTTTCAACAAGAAATGATGTGCTTGACCATTCCTCTCTTGACCACTGTGCTCTCTTTATTTTTTTCTCTCATCGTACCGGTGTCCCTGCTAACACCACTACTCTTTGACAATATATATTAAGAATTTTTTTTTTTTTTTTTGTACAAAATGTCATAAAGTAAAAGGCATTTATTTTGTTGGCAATTTATTGGGCTTGGTTCATTTTATTTGGTTGAGCCACACATTATTTACTTTTGCTCAACTACAAATGATCTAATGCAGACAATATCAGAGAAAAATTATTGAGCAAACACCATCTGAACCCAGCGGCCCCTCTAAAATTGGAATCAGAAACCCTGTAATGCGAGGGTGCACTGCAGGTTTGCGTGGTGTGGAATATGGACCGTTCAAAGTGTTTTCAATGGCTCAAATTTCAAATACTAGTATCTTTCAACTATGGTAGAGCCGACCCTGACGTAATCTATGAAATATGTTGCTTTTAAGCCAAAATAAAGACACATTTAGACTACTCTATTTTCATAATTTTAGTGTGTTACAATTTTTTAAATAAAAAGAGTAGAGTATTTTCTTTCATTTTTTATATTCTTTGCTCCTTTTTTTTTAACGTTATAAATTCTATTCAAAGCCCAAAGGCATTACTAGAGATTCCATCATATGACATGGGAATGAATCAGAATCACCAATCAGCGAGGAAATAAAACAAGTTTGGATATAAAAGAAGACTGAAAAATAAGTTTTGCACATACTTAAAAAGGAAAGGGGGATGGATCTGTCCCCGAAGCATGGATGCTGGCCGATCACGGCCGTTCGTGGTCGTTCATAAACGGTTCGGATCTAGATGTGATAGTAGGGAGAAAAAAATCCAAATAAGGCCATGTTTGGTTGCCAGAAAGAACAATGAGAGGATGGGGGACTGACTATCTCTTGAAGAAGTGGTGAGATCACTGAGATGGTGTATGGCGAGGATAAGTTAATAATTAATGTGGACAATTTTGTATGCTATCTTATCGCAGGTTTGATTGGAGCTGAGCTGGATATGACTGAAATTAGTGTTTTTTTTTTTTTCCTTCCTGTGAGCAATGGACTGAAATTATTGTGCTCTTGCATTTTTTTGTATAATTTCTATCCTATGCCACCTCCACCATTAGATTGGAACCTTTTCCCCTTTATAAGATCAAAATCCATCCCCAGTTATTTGTCTTGCTATTGTCATGGTTTGGCATATTTTGGCAAAATTATGACCGAAGCCCAATTTGTTTTAGAAATATCTAATTTTTAGCATTTTTAACCGGACTTTTAACACTTTGAACCTGGCTAAAAGTTGAATATTGGGAAAAAAAAAATTTGGGTTTTGGTCATAAGTTTTTACTTTCCAATTACTCTCGTCGAGGCAAACTAATAATCTACAAAACTTTGGCGCAAAACTAACAAAAGTGGAATTTTTTTTTTAATAACGACATCTCCAAAAACCAAGTGACTTTTTCTGGGAAACTATCCCTTAGGGAGTGTTTCAGAGCCAATTAGTTTTTTCATACTAGATTCGCGTGGTTGATTCGTTACTCTACTTTCTAATTGAGAAGTCTTGGGGTCGAGTTCTCACAGAGGTTGCTTGACTTCTGTTGTAACCCTAAGCACTAAACCCTAAGGCTGTGTTTGGATGGCAGTATTCTCAAGGGGAATGAGAATGTGATGTCTTCTACCAATGATTCCAACGTTTGGAACATACAGGAATAGGAATGTGATGCCAGGCTTTTATGATTCAAGCGTTTGGCAGAGACAGGAATAGGAATGTGATTCCTGATGACATAATCAACCAGGAATCACATTCCTAGACTGAGTGGGAATCTGATCCCTCCCTTACCCCATGAGAATCTCAGATTCATGGCTCATTCATTAAGAAAATGAAATGTTGACTTTAATAAATTTCCAAAATAATTGTATCCCGCGTAAGATTACTGAATTAATCCAAACACCGAAATGTCATTCCTCCAGGAATCAAATTCCCGATAATTTGATTCCCGGTAATCATATTCATGTTCCTACCCAAGAAAATTCCCGAGAATTTGATTCCCGGTAATCATATTTTTATTTCTACTCAAGATTCTGGTCATCCAAACATAGCCTAACTCCTGACATCCTATTTTGTGGAAAATTTTTTTTGAAAAATTTCAGATTTTTATTTAGCATTAACATATTAATGTACGACTTTTGTCCTTAAATGTGCAACCATGTACGGCAATTAATGGTCAACGTAGCCTCATCCTTTAGTAAAAGTAGTAAATTCAAACATAACATGCAAACAGAATCGTTGAAAATTTTGTTTGGTGATTAAACTAAGGTAGAAATGTCTAGCAAATCACGAAACAAATTCTTACTTTTCTATAACCCCAAAGAAATCCACAATATCGACTAGGAGAAGTCAACCAATTTGGTTGCCCTAGCAGTTCGGGCAGATCACAGATTTTGAGAGTACTCCTCAAGATTTGGTGTTCGATTTCCCTTTGGGTGAGTACCCTGGTTTAAGTGGGAGGCCGTAGCGGTGTGTTACTGCACTAGTTTCCCCGGAGGTTTGGGTTATGCAGTCGGATCCAAAGGCCTGACTGTAGAATCGTTCCTCAGTCATATAAAAAAAAAAACTCCTTATCCCTTTTTGCAGGACGCAATTCTAACTCAAAGTTGGTAATTGACCTTGATTTTCTACCGTCTGAACCCTCATGTGAGGTCTTTGAGAGATCGAAAGCTTTGGTATTTTAGATTTGTCAAGAACATGCATCAATTTTGTCAAAAATTGTGGCCATTGGACATCATTAAATATGCTATTTCCAAATTCTATTTATCGTGAAATAAATGAATTTCGAGTGCATCAACAATTTTTCAATTATCGTTCCTAATTGATTTTTTTCAAAATAAATGAACCTTGATTTTTTTTTTTTTTTGGATCGGCCTAATTGCATAGATGTTTCAATGACCTATTGATACTTTTATTGTGCATATTTTATACAGCAAAGAACTGTTTTTTTTTTTTTTTTTTGGTGGTAGTAGAGAAATGGAGTAAATTTGAGCCAAAATTAACTAGGTGGTGGAATATTATGAAGAAGTGAATTTTTTTCCCCTCTTTTTTAGTAGTGGGGAAATGGACTATTAGTGGAGTACATATTTGAGCTAACATTTCCAAGACAAGGCCATTATGAAGGTGCATTGGAATAATAAGCTTTTGACTCAACCCACTAATAATTCCAACTCAATATTTTCTCTCACCCACTGAAAAATCAATGCTAAGTGGTAAACTTTATTACTAAGTGGTAAACTTTATTACTCCACTTGTTTGGGAGAAAAACTTGGTTGCCGTATATGCACACATGGTGCCGAGCACGTATTTCAGCCGTCTAAAATACTCGTCCAAATATTTTTAAACGGCTGAAATGCGTAACGGGTACCGTCATGTGGTACTCATTCGACAGCCAAGTTTTTCTCCTTGTTTGTTCATTTTGTACAATCTTCACTTTTTACTCCATAAGATAAGATAAGATTTCAAAAGCAAATAGTTTACCACCACAAATTTCTCTATAAGCTTTGAATCTTTTGTGCCATCTCTTTTCGAGGTTCAGTGAACCCATACAAGAGGCACCACTTGTGTGCATTCATTGATGCAGGAATCAAGATCCGCATGAATACGTATAGTATACATATAATTACTTATTTTCTCCCAAATTTCTTATTCATTTACGTGTATACACGTTACTCCCTCCGTCCCTTTTTAAATGTGTTGCTTCGTAAATCCAACTTATTAAAAAAACATCATCATTACACCTTTCAAATCAACTTTTTCACTTTCCACATCAACTTTTACCTCCACTTTCCAAAATTATCCTTCACCCTTACCCACTAACTTTTTACCCACTAACTTTTCAAAAGGGCAAAATGATAATTCTACAAACTTTTACCCATTAACTTTTCAAAACACACACTTATTAAGGGACAGCCCAAAATGGAAATGTAAACACTTAAAAAGGGACGGAGGGAGTATTTTTTAATTGCTTATATCTTTCAATAGATATTGTTTTTATTTATTTATAATTTAAAAAACTTTATTAAAAGAACTCATCGAGAAAATATCAAACGAGATCCATATTGAATATATATAAGTTATACATTTGAAAATATAAATAATTTCTTGAGGTATTACGAATAATGAAAGTGGACAAAAAAATTTGAGACGGAGAGAGTACAATGGAATTGGTTTTGGCATTTCCCTACTAACCATTCACACTCTTTTTTATACGTCTGTATAGGTGTGAATTTACTATATGGTCCCTTTATTTGTGAAAATATAACTCATAAAAAGGTAAAAATGTAAATTAAATTGTCCCTTTATTTGTGAAAATATAACTCATGTAGTGCGGGTGGTAAATAAAAGGAGCATGAAATTAAATCACTACCACATGTCCACAATTACAATCTCCATCTTTGTACAAAAAATAAAAATGATTGATTTATTAAATTACAATCACGAGTCAAAGGTTGAATATGTGACAAGAATTAATATTGGTAAAGTTTAATTGCAGTTCTTCAAATTAATATTGCTTACACACGAAAAGAATTTATGAAATATGATACTTTGTTTAAAAAATGTCATTTTTTCCGCCTTATGAAAAACATGTTGTTTGTCTGACTATCCATTTAGACAATGCAAAGCTATTATGTAACCTGAGTAATGAATTTAATCGTTTTTTCCACCTTATGAAAAACATGTCGAATGTGTAGAATAAACAAATATTATGTAACGCATTATCGAAATGGACCAATTTAAGTATAGTGCACTGCACCCTTTTCCCAAACACTCAAATAGATGTAAAGTCCCACCTATATATGGTATATTGGAAGCTGCTTAACGTCAGACAGCCTGATTTAGCTGGCCATGGAACCAAGTGGCCTCATAAGATAGTAATCAAGTCTTCTGTATCGTAAATGCTCTGTACTGGTGCATTTTCGGCCGTTGGATAGCATGAAAATTTTAAAACAGAAAACAAAAAACGAAAAAACACACAATCCTCCGACCAAAAACAATTTGATATAGAGGTACACCATTTTTTTGGTATAACGGATCTCATGCGCGTAGGGTATATAGAGTAATGATCTAGTCCGGGAGTTCCGGATCCGGGACTCCACCTTCCCGATATTTTTTTGACGATCCGAACCGTCTAATGTGTTCAAAAGGTGTTTTCAAGGGTCCACACGGGAAATCTTTAAAAAAAAATACCGGGAAGGGCTTGATCCAAGTAGTTTTTCGCAAAACTATAAATATACAGTTTTTGCAAAAAACTGCTTGGATCAAGCCCTTCCCGGTATTTTTTTTTGAAGATTTTTCGCGTTGACCTTTGAAAACACCTTTTGAACACATTGGACGTCTCGGATTTCCCAAAATCAATTTTTAAAAGCATCAAAATACCGAAAAACCCTCAATCCGGGATCCTTGACGGGATCGCCGGTGGGGTATATATCTCAGATGTACGTATCATGCACGTAGATAATTGATCTTGACCAGTGTTTACAAATTTGTGTGTGAAAAATTGGTACAATTTTAGACCTTTGTTATATTTTATTTTTTATTTCCGCATTTCAAATGATTTTAGCAACTGAGCAACTCAGTTGCTAAAATCAACCCCATTTTAGCAAATGAGTTCACTAAGTGTTAAAATCTAGGTTAATTTACAGCCTAAAATCAAGAGGAAGGGTAAATCAAATCGTCAGAGGGAAGAAAATTGACCATGCGAACTTACAAGCCCATATGGCAAGGCTATCAAGCTTTTTCTTTTTAGCGGGCGGGCTATCTCTCAAAAGTTGAAGCCCAGCCCGCCCACGGGACCAAATTTTGAAGCCATTTGGGCGGGCCAAATGCTCTTTTTTTTTTTTTTTTCAGTTGAACCTTTTGAGCCATTTTTTTATAATTACAATCACCTTGTTTACAGCCTGATACCATATCTTTGAACAATAATACACCATGAGCGGTTGTTAATTGACCGATCCAACAAATGAATTGTCAATCAATGCATATGTTCAGACCTTCTCAAAATTTTAATGAAAAATGTTTAGTTTTTTATTAGAACTTTACTGTGAGATATATACACATAGTTACACACATATGTCCAACTGTGTATTATTTTTTTTTTATTTTGGTACATTTGTATTATATCTTTTTGTCGTACATTATATATTATATCTTATGTACATTAACCGTACAATAATGCATTACAAGTGAAAAATTGGTAGTATCTTTTAGACGGGCTATTGGCGGGCGGGTTTATTTATTTTTTAGGCCCAAGATTGGCCCATGGAAAAGTCGGGAAATTTCAAGCCCCGATTTGGCGCGGGCTTGGGCTCGGGTAAAGCCCGATCGGGCCTTGCGGGTTAATTCCCGGGCAAATGGGCCAAATGATGACTAGCCTATATCTAAAATCAATCCAGATTTTAGCACCTGGTGAACTAATTTTGCTAAAATCAAACGAAAAACTCAAACATGTATTTTTCGATCTGGACTTTGTTTTCTTGGCCTAAATGACCCCTTTCTCCCTCAACAATTCTCATAAATACACCCAACCCCTGAGTTCCCACTACCATAAAAGAAGAAGAAAAGTCAAAATAACAAACCATCCCTATATAATTGGATCCTATACATATCATCACCAGTTTCCCTTCCCAATCTCCTCTATCTCTCTCTCTCTCTCTCTCTACTCCTCAACCATGGCGGCGTCCCTGACCTGCTCAGCGGACCAACTCGCCCAATACCTGGGCCCAAACACCACCGTCGCCGCCGCCTACATCTGCTCCCACATCACCACCATCAACGACAAGTTCAGCGACACCGCCTACGCCATCGACTCCACCTACCTCCTCTTCTCCGCCTACCTCGTCTTCTCCATGCAACTCGGCTTCGCCATGCTCTGCGCCGGCTCCGTCCGGGCCAAGAACACCATGAACATCATGCTCACCAACGTCCTCGACGCCGCTGCCGGCGGCATCTTCTACTACCTCTTCGGCTTCGCCTTCGCCTTCGGCTCCCCTTCCAACGGCTTCATCGGCCACCACAACTTCGCCCTCAAATCCGTCCCTTCCGCTCTATTCGACTACAGCTATTTCCTGTACCAGTGGGCGTTTGCTATAGCCGCGGCTGGGATTACGAGCGGTTCGATTGCCGAGCGGACTCAGTTCGTGGCGTACCTGGTTTACTCGTCGTTTTTGACCGGGTTTGTTTACCCGGTTGTTTCCCATTGGTTTTGGTCGCCTAATGGGTGGGCCAGCGCGTCGAACACGGATAATTTGTTATTCGGATCTGGAGTTATTGATTTTGCCGGGTCGGGTGTTGTTCACATGGTGGGTGGAATTGCAGGTACGTCTACAGCTCACTTCACTTATATAATTGATGATTGATTTTGTTTTGAGTTCTTGTTGATTTGGGTCCAATTCTTCTACTTCTTTTTTTTCTTTTTATCTTTTTGAGTAAAATTTTATGTTTTCAATTTTGAAAAGTTTCACCAAACATAAAAAGAAGGAATCGGATTTTTTTTTTTTTTTTTTTGTACTTGGAAAATAAGGAATCGGATCCTTAGACCGGAGAAAATAGTCAAATTTGGACCGTCCATTGCTGCAAAATTCAATCAATAGTCCGGATCAGATTGTGACTGTCCCCTTCGGTCCTTCCATCCAAATTAAGGACCCCAAAAGATCCTCCAATTCCTGAAAAGAAATGACCGGACACACTTTTTGTATTTTTTAATATTTTTTCTTTTTGATAATTTCTCACTAATTAAAAAAATTCACTAAAAACGATAATGAGTCAACTAAAAAATTAATATACTCCAGTACTAGAAGTCTAAAACATTCCAATCTCATTGCTTTGGTCTGGATTTTTTATTTTTTATTTTTTATTTTTATACCCACATGTCTGGACCAATTTACATGTAGGATGATTTCATTTAATCTGAACCGTTGATTGTCGAATCGATGGTCGTGATTGCTCACTACACAAGTGTAGATTTTGCTCATTACAGACACCCGAATCCGATAGAGTTTGCAATTTGCATTGGTTTGGATTTTCTATATGAGTCCAAATTTGTTCACGTGAACAAAACCCTCCACATTGTTTCTATATTGATGGGCGGGGATACTCCATTAGTTTATGTGAGAGTTTTTTTTTTTTTTTTGGGTCACAGCGATAAAAAGAGAGATCAATTACATCACATATAAAGTACAAAATACTAATCCGGGAACTACATGAATTATGAGAGTCCACGAGACAACCAAGCCCAACAACTTAATCAATACAAGAAATAAACCCGTTACAGGGTAGAAACAAAGAAAGGAAAAGCCCCTGCACGCAGACAGGGAGATTCGAACTCCTGACCTCTTAGTGAGATGCAAGAGCCCTGACCAACTGAGCTAGCCCCGTTTGTTTATAGGTGAGAGTCTATATTTGGAGTATTTCATAAGTCTTATCAGTCATCACACATGAGCTACTACTCTATCTCCATTATTGCTTCATTTGCAGTTATTGAAGAAAAAATAACATTGAATCATTTGGACATTTATTAGTTTTTTAAAAGGGTGCATGTGAAGAATTTACCAACATCTTTCCCTAATTTTCTACTCCCAATTATTCTAAATATATTAATTTAATGTTGTTGACTGTCAACAGAATGTAATAATATTTTTGTCATAAAATACCGTTTTGGATTACTTTAGGAAAAATTTCAAATAAATCCCTAAACATACACCTCAAAGGCTCATAAATACTTGAATTTTCATTTATTTTAATTAGACACATGCTCCAATCGGCCATTATTAAATTGGGCACCCGGTGTCAATTTCCGTCCATTTGTTAATGAACAAGTGTGACATGTTTGGACATTTAAATTGCAAAATGAGTTTTGGTTTCAATAATACCTTGGGTTGTTCCATAGAATTGTCATTTTTTTCAAACTTTCTTGTATTGTCTTTTCACATTTTATGAGACAAGTTATTCTTTTACAATATATTATTCAAAAATCTAAAATAAGACAGTAATTTGTAAAAATGACGGTGGTAGAAATGAAACTTATTTTCTCGACGACAAATGAATGGAGTAAAATATTTTCCACACCCCGTGCTTTTGACAAGAGTGGAATATTTTTACGCCATCAATTTATAACTCCCCCCCGCATATTTTCACAAAGATTTATTTAATTTATTAATATCTCAATGATTTTTTGCAGGATTATATGGGGCACTAATTGAAGGTCCAAGAATCGGCCGGTTCGACCACTCGGGTCGGGCCGTAGCCCTCCGTGGCCACAGCGCATCCCTCGTGGTCCTTGGCACCTTCTTACTCTGGTTCGGGTGGTACGGGTTCAACCCGGGTTCATTTGCCAAAATCCTAAGTCCTTACACCAGCGGCAGTTACTACGGGCAGTGGAGCGCCGTGGGCAGGACTGCCGTGACCACCACATTAGCCGGTTGCACGGCGGCCCTAACCACCCTTTTCGGTAAAAGAATCCTCTCCGGCCACTGGAACGTAACCGACGTCTGCAACGGCCTGTTGGGCGGGTTCGCCGCGATAACCGCCGGTTGCTCCGTCGTGGAGCCGTGGGCGGCGATCATTTGCGGTTTCGTGGCTGCATTGGTCTTAATAGGTTGCAATAAGCTGGCGGAGGTGGTCAAATTCGACGACCCATTGGAGGCGGCGCAGCTCCACGGAGGGTGCGGCGCGTGGGGGGTGATTTTCACGGCGCTATTCGCGACGGAGAAGTACGTGAACGAGGTTTACCCTGGTAAACCCGGCCGTCCGTACGGGTTGTTCATGGGCGGCGGAGGGCTGTTGTTGGCGGCGCACGTGATCCAGATTTTGGTGATTATTGGGTGGGTCAGTGCTACCATGGGTCCCCTGTTTTTTATTCTTCGCAAGTTCAATTTGCTTCGGATATCGGCGGAGGATGAGATGGCGGGTATGGATCTGACCCGACATGGCGGGTTTGCTTATGTGTATCATGATGATGGTGATGAGGGGAATAAACATGGGATCCAGATGAGGAGGATAGAACCATCAGCTCAAATTTAGGGATTTTTTTTTTTTATAAATTTTATTTTTCTTTTTTTTAGTATTATTAGATTGTGAAGATTCTGTGTGTATGAATCATAATTATTGGGTTGGAGATAATTGATATATGATCTGGATTCATTTGTTTTTGTCTCAAGCACTTTGTGGAAGAGATTGAGAATCCCATTTCTCCTCTCTTTTTTATGACCCTTTTTTTCGTTTGATCCCGAGATGCAGTGTAGGGCATCTAAAAGTTCTATCGTATGAACTAGCCACCACTTGCCTTTCGTTTGATCTCGAGATGCAGTGTAGGACATCAAAAGCTCTACCGCATGAGCAAACCACCACTTGGCTTTTCGTTGATTTGGTTGGTGAAAACTTAAAAGATTAGATAGATTAGGCAAGTAGTGTTTGAGTTGGACTCATTTGAGAAAAAGGGAAGGAAAAGGTAAGGAGGGTATTACTCCCAATTGGAGGGTTGTTTTGGCTAAATAAATTTTTTTAATTTAATTTTGTCTTTATTCAAAAAAAATTGCATTTGTAGTTTTACGTCGATTTTTTTGTAGTTTATTGATTTGTCTCGATAAGAGGAATCTAAAAAGTATAAAATTGTGATCAAGATTTTAAAAGAGTTCACTAAAGAAAAAATGTATCCAAATTTTTGTGGATAATTTGATTATTTGTTTTGGGTTTTTCTAGAATCCGCCTAGTGGGCGGAGGATGGGGAATGACTTTTCCATTTTCCAAGTCAATACGCCTCAGTCGAAGTGGGCAGTACTTGTCTTGTCCCATCACTTCACGTTAAAAGACCACCTAATCCTCTATATACAATTTGGAGCAGATTTGAGTCACGAATTTTTTTCAAAAATGATATGGGTACACCTAACTTGCACCCTACATGTACACCAAGATAGTGTGGCAGATAAGGAGAAGCCCAATATGTGGCCCACCTGAAATGATGAACTTCTCCTTGTCTGCCATATCACCTTGGTATGCATGTAGGGTGCAAGTTAGGTATACCCATAAAACTTTTTTTTGAGATGTCTGCACTTCTCACTTTGATCTGGGAATTACATAAAAAATTCCTCTCGATTTCGGACCAAAAAAATTGATAATGTTCATTATTTAATTTTCATTTAAATTATAAAAAAACTCCCAAAAAAAAAGTTTAAATCTACAACTTGTTCCACTAAAGTTCAATTTTCAGACCTTTAGTTGTAGTTTAAATCTACAACTTGTTCCACTAAAGTGTTTTTTTGGTTTTTTCGTTGTACGGAGTAGTTTATTGTAAAGGGTAGTTGGTTTTTTTTTTGTGATTTTTTTGATAATTTAAATGAAAATTAAATAATGAACATTATCAATTTTTTTGGTCCGAAATCGAGAGGAATTTTTTATGTAATTCCCAGATCAAAGTGAGAAGGGTAGACATCTCAAAAAAAAGTTTTATGAGTACACCTAACTTGCACCACCCTACATGCACACCAAGGTGATATGGCAGACAAGGAGAAGTTCATCATTTCAGGTGGGCCACACATTGAGCTTCTCCTTCGTAAAGTCAAGTTAAAGCTGGTACCCATATCATTTTTGAAAACAATTCGTGACTCAAATCTGCTCCAAATTGTATATAGAGGATTAGGTGGTCTTTTAACGTGAAGTGATGGGACAAGACAAGTCTTGCCCACTTCGACTGAGGCGTATTGCCTTGGAAAATGGAAATGTCATTCCCCATCCTCCGCCCAATAGGCGGATTCTAGAAAAACCCATTTGTTTTTATTCACAAAAAATTAAAAAATTCTTGCCTTTTTGTTTCCTCCCATCGTGACGAATCAATAAACCACAAAAAATCGACGCAAAACTAACGAATGCCAAAAAAGAATTGAATATGGACAAAAAAGGGGGAACCCCCCCCCGGTTTGTACAATGTTACGAGTGTCTACTTCGGTCCATGTTGAACTAGAGAGAATCTGGATGTTGAAAAGAAATAAGGTTTGTGTAGGGGTCCTCTTCACACAAAGGTCTTAACAAACCGACGTCCATACTAGCCTCAGCCGCTAGGAGGACTCATCCGCCAGGCGGACTCACTCGCTAGGCGCTAGGCGGACTCATTTGCTAGGCGCGAGGCGGATTGATTCGCTAGGCGCTAGGCGGACTGATTCGTTAGGCCGAGTCGGTCACTTGGCCTAACCGGACACTCCTTGTTGAACCGGACACTCCTTGTTGAACCGGACGCTCTGTGCCGAATGCTCTTTACCGAGCCGGGCGCTCCTTGCCGAACGGGGAGCGCCCTTGTTAATCCGAACGCTCCTTGCTGATCCTGACACTCCTTGTCAATCCGAGTGCTCTTTCTCGAACTGAGCGCCCTTTGCCGGATTGATGGGTTTTGAGGGGTCCTTATCACGCGTGCCTGACATACCAGATGTGACGTTAGGTGGCATGTGTCAGGCGGCATGTCTGGTGGCGTGCTGCAAAAGTCGTGACAGGTGACAGGAGCGACGTCTTCCGAAGCGACAGGGTGCAGGCAGCGCCCTGCCTGGGCCACGTGATTTGCCTAGGGAACCGATGGCGCGTGAGGCGTGTGGAGAGCTCGGAGCCCAACCAACTCCTCACCTATAAAAGGCAGACTCCCCCAACCTGAAGAGGAGAGAGTTTTCACAATGCTCAACCCTTCTCTCTCACTTTCTCTCTCTAGAAACTTTGGAGCTCTTGCTTCCTTCATCTTCTTCCTTCTTTGACTTGAACATCGGAGTGCCATCCTGGCCGGAATCCCCGGTCGGTTAGGTGTTAACGATGTTTTGTCACATGTGCAGGTCATCTTCTCAGGCGAACTTATTGGGTCTCAGGCGAGGCTAGGTGGAGTCCTCAGGCAAACCAGAGACTAAGAGAAAGCCTCAAGAGGAAGAACCAAACGAGAGCGCTAGGCGAAAGCCCTAGGCGAGGTTCATCCTAGCCCCTCGGCTAAGCAAGAGCGCTAGGCGAAGTGGCTCAGGCGGAGCCTCTACGCACTTAGGCGAGGTTCATCCTAGCCCCTCGGCTAGGCAAAAGCGCTCGGACGGAGCACTAGGCAAAAAGGTTCAGGCGAAGGCCCTACGCGCCTAGGCGAGGTTCGTCCTAGCTCGTCCGCTATGCAAAGAGGGCTCGGGTGGATCACTAGGCAAAAAGGACCAGGCGGAGCCCTTAGGTGGCTCAAGAGGTTCACTGGAGGTTCACCTCGGAATCAACACTCCCTCAGTTTGCTTTTTAAAGGTAGCATTAACATGCATCCCATTTGATACTTTAAAAAAAGTTATGTTACACGACAAAAAATTTACTTTAACAAATATTTGTTTAAAAGTATGTTCCACGACAAAAAAATATTACTCCCTCTGTTCCCAAATATTCTACATTAGGATATCCCTTGTGTCAATTTTTAAAACTTGCTCTGTGTAAAAGATTGTACAGTTATCGTGATTTTGAAAAAATTAACATGTAAGAATTAATAAGTAAAAGTGAAGGATAATATTAAAAATCTATGATAAAAGTTGATGTGAAAAATATTACGATAATGTCACTTTAATAAATTAAAATTATGAAACTGGATACTTAAGTAGGGAAAGACCAGGGACGGAGCTTAGTGCAAGAAATAATTAACCACAAGACCACCTATTCGCACTCGACGAAATTTGAACATGGCCAAGACCTCTATGACCTCAATGTTAGGAGACTCTAGAGAGTGTCAACTGAACAAAAGCCACAAGCGAGCAGATCTCCTATGAAGAAAGATAAGAGATTTCTTTTTTCCTTCTACGTCAAAATATTATGTAAGGGCTTTCTTGGTATTTTTTAAATTTCAAGATGAGATCATAACAATTCGAATTCATTAGGATGAAATCATAACGTTTTTTTTTTGTACGGGTCCTCTAATCAACTACCCCTAGTAGTATTAGGTTGTGAAAATTCTATGTGTGATAATTATTGGGTCCGAGATAATAATGAAAATATGTAGTGGATTCGTTTTTTTTTTTTTTTTTTTTTTTTTGTGTCTCTAGAATTTTGTGGAAGAGATAGAAATAGAATCCCTTTTTCTTTTCTTTTTGATGACCATTTTCGTTTGATTTGGTTGGTGAAAACGTTACGTAAAAGATTAGATTAGGCAAGTAGTCTTTGAGTTGGACTGGACTCACCCGAGAAAAAGGAAAGGAATAGGAATTACTCCCTCCGTTGTACTCCGTAAATTTCTTTTTCACTTTCATTATTCATAATAATTAAAAAAAATATTTATATTTTTAAATGTATAATGTTATACATATTCAATATAGATCTTATTTGATAGTTTTCGATTAGTGCTATTAAATAAAGTTTTCAACATTATAAAAGCATTGTGGATCAGAAGATATAAACAATTGAAAAATGACTAGCATGCCGAAAAATAGACAAGAAATTTGGAAAGGAGGACGTATTAGATACATGTGAGGACTAATAGAATTCACAGTGAATAAAATGTTATGACTAAAATGATCCGGATCATCTCCCGTCTATGTTTTGGATTGGAGGAGACAATCCACTTCTGGACGGTCAATTAGTATATTTGATGGTTTGAATTGGCTCATAAATTCTTACGGGGAAGAAATGCACCATGCAAAACCATTGAATGCACTGAATGGACGGTCTAGATCACAACTCTCTCCTCTAGTCAATGTAGTCATGTTGGACTAGAGAGAACCCGGATCCGGTTGAAAAGAAGCCGGGTTTACTTTTTCAAAGGTAGCAATAACATGCATCCAATTTGATACTTAAAATATATTTGTTTAAGTTATGTTGCACGACAAAAAAATTACCGAAAAAAAAATTTGTTAAAGATATGTTACACGACAAAAAATATTACTCCTTCCGTTTTAAAATACATAGTCTAGTATTATATTTTAGGATGTCTTGATAAGTGTTCATTTTTAATGGGTAAAAAGTTGCAATTATTGTCATTCTGAAAAATTAACGTGTAGAGAGTTAATTGATAAAAAATGGAGGACTGTATTGAAAGGTTGAGGTAAAAATTAATGTGAAAAAAATAAAGATAATATTGACTGTGTTCACTTCACATTTCCAAAAATATTTCCAAAAATATTTTTTCCTCATCTCTCATCTCTCCAATCATTAAGCACATTTATCTCTCTACTCATACCCCTTTCTCCAATCATTAATTCTCATTTATCTCTCTATCTCTCCAATTATTACACCTCTCTCTAATTATTACTTTTTCCAAAACCCATCCAAACACTATCTCAAAAATATTTCTCAAAATATTTTTCTCAAAACTCTCAACCAACAGAGTGAAATGTGTGTGTAATTCTATGCTACCTTGGCGTTAAAAGTACGCTAAGACGAAGCAGAGTATATTACATTAAAACCCCACCACTACCACTCAATACGCGTCTCTTCAATAACTTTGGAATTACGAAACTAAACACTTCTTCAATAACTTTGGAATTACGAAACTAAACATTTAAACGGGGACTGAGCTTGTTGCAAGGAATAATTAACCACAAGACCACCTCTTCGCACTCAATGAGGTTTGAACATGGCCTAGGCCTCCATATTAGGAGAGTCTAGAAAGTGCCAACTGAACAAGAGTCCAAAAGCGAGTAGATCTTCTATTAGCATATTAAGAAAGATAGGAGAAAATTTTGGGTGATGGTACGGACAGATGGGCGCTGCTGTCCCCGGCGATTCCGGGGAGTTTCGGTCTCGTTTCGATGATCGGAAACGTTCACTTTGAAGAGCTCGTTGAGTAGAACAAGTGTACAAAAAATTAGCTCAATCGGATATCATTTAGTACCTAATCAGTACACATATCACTCGGCATAACTCGGCAATAATGGATTTGAGTGGGTTTGATCTAGTGTTTTGGATGCATTCTCTTCAAGATAAAAATCTTTCGATCAGGTACTAAATGATATCCGATTGAGCTAATTTTAGGTACACTTGTGCTACTCGGCAAGCTTTTCGAAGTGAACGTTTCCGATTCTCGAACCGAGACCGGAACTCCCCGGAATCGCCGGGGACAGCAGAGCCCCTCTATCCGATGGTACCCAACGCGCATTTTGACCGTTTAATAGTGTTTTGGAAGGTCGGAATTTTAGAGAGAGAGAGAGAGAGAGAGAGAGAGAGAGAGAGAGAGAGAAATTTGGACCGTCAAAAACAATTTTGGACTACGGAAATACGCGCTCAGGCACACACGTGTGCGGTATTCTATTTTCACCCAGAATTTTGACAAAAGATAGGGTTTGTGGTTGCTTCTTTCAACTCTATTTGCTAAAGGAAACAAACTTCCAAAAATGACTTTTTATGTTCTTCTGAGAAGAGCCCTCCTCTTCATAAGAGGCACTTGGTAAAATTGAGGCCCCACTAGGAACATGTACTTGTGAACAAAGTGGTTCAAGGCCCACAAGTGGCTTCAATTTCAAATGCATAATAATTTGAAAAATCATCACATTCTGCTAGTTGGATTATTCTAACAAAATGTCAACAAAGAAAATTATATCTACTTGTGCAACAAATTGGAAGTTTTGTTCATCCATGGGAAAAGGAAGATTACAAAAATAAGGAATATAGTAATTATTTTCTAGTACTGCATTTGGTGAAATTGAGAAATCGGCTTCTGTCTAGAGACTCTAGAGTCTAGACCTCTTTCAAAAATAGGGACAACAATTTCTTTTGCTCTATCCCCGCCTTTGACCACCCTGCCCTAATTCGAGCTATATTGCCCGATCCAAAGAGGAATCAGAATGGGGTGAGGTAATATTTCCGTCTCCTATCCCATTTTAACCTGATCCAACTCCGATTTTAGTTTTTTTTTTTTTTTTTGGATAATTCAGCTTCTCCGATTTTAGTTGTTACTCCCTCCGTCCCTTTTCTTAAGTATATCCTATTGTAAGACGTGTAATTTTTTGAAACAAAACTAAAGTACTTTCATACAATTTTTTTCCCAGTTTCTTTGTAGCAAATCAAAGATCTAATTGATTTCTCTCGGTTGGTGCAAAGAAATTGAAAAACTATGCATGAAAGTATTTTATTTTTATATCACTTTCATCTATTTAAACATAATAAAAGTAAAATAAACAAATAAATAAATTATTATTTCAATTTTTTTTTTTTGCTTGTTTAAGTCGGCATCACTCATTATTATTAGTTTTTCTATCAAAATCATTTTTTTGTTGAATGACTATAAAAATCATTTGAAGAATGAAGTTAGTGATAATTACAACGGTGAAGGGGGACTCGATTGTTCCCATATATACTCTGAAATCTCTCTGGTTTAGCCAGCTTCGACTCCAACCCAATATGGAAGGGGATGGGAAAAAGGACTACAAATTCGAATATAATCCACCCCATGGTCCCTATTTAGGAGCGGACAGACGTTTCATCTCATGGAGTCCACCATGCTCATACTTTGTTTTTTTTTTTTGGTACAAGGAAATTCCGAAATTCCTTGCTCATGAGAGATGGGGAAGAGGCTAGTGAGTCGGTGAATGGGGACTCGATTGTTCCCATACTCTGAAATCTCTCCGGTTTTGCCAGCTCCGACTCCAACCCGATATTGAAGGGGAAGGGAAAAAAGACTACAAATTCGAATCTAATCCACCCCATGATCCCTATTTAGGAGCGGACGAACATTTCATCTCATGGAGCCCACAAAAGCTCATACTTTTTTTTAGTTTTTATTTTAAGTACAAGGAATTCCTTAGAAATTCCTAATTTCCTTGTTCTACTCAAAGCTAGAGAGATGGGGAAGAGGCTAGTGAGACTTGAAACCAACACCACATGAAATGAATAAGATCTCCCTTGTCGAGTGATGTCCTTTGTTTCGTAACAACCGGGTATGTAGATTTTGTCAATTTATTAATTAAGCATTCGTATTAGTTTAATCGAGCTATATATATATGCCTTGGAAAATAAAAAAGATTGTTATTTTTTTCAAGACAAATGTGATCTGACCATAAAGTTATCGACATTTGATAAGTTTGAGTTTTTACATAGATAATTCCCACATCAAAACTTACAACGAAAAGTGTAGTCTAATTTTTCAAGAATTTACAGGCAACACTGTTTTTTGGACATAAAAGTGTAGTCCGACTCATTTTTCGCGCCCATTTGATTGAATATCTGTGTACATAGGCGACTTCAGAATTTTCATCAAGCAATTACAAAAATTTACAGTGCTACTATGAAAAACTCTGTGCAAAAAAATAGATCTAACTTAACGAGATATTATATGCAAAATATTTTTTTTTTTTTTTTTTTTATAGATTTTACTGTTATACAAAAACCTACTCTATTTCAACCTTCACTGTTTTACAATGTCCCAAGACGAGCCTTCGTCTTTTAAAATCGTTGAATTTAGATTCATTATCAACACAATTAAACATATTCTTCTCAAAAAAATTGAGGCCTAAACTAAATATATTCAAGGCGTGGAAGTGAAAATCAATTGAATACCTTATTTTGAGTATCAAATTGTTGATCAAATAATTGGCTTGATAACATGCCACGTTGATATGTTATGAAGTACTCAACGCTTCATCTGATTCCTTATTGCACTTGTGTCTTAGCCAGGAATGTGAGAGCAAGAGAGGAGAGTGAAAGCTGAGTTCCTTTATTTAATTAATAATTTTAGATTCCCTAAATTTATTAGGTTGGACGTTTTGTTGGGCTATATTGTTAATTTGTCCAAATTTAACTTGAGTTTCATACTATATTTTAACCCCACTCATTGTTCCACTGTTGACGATACTTAAAAACGTTACACTTTATAGGTAAAAGAATAAAATTCAATGCATTTTCCAAATCCAGCAAAGTTGCATGATTTGCTGAGTTTCTACCTGTCTCCCGACCGTTCGCTTTTTAATTCTCATGGGTCTCATTAGCCGAGCCAAAAAATTGTTTTGGTCAGATATTGTTTGATAGTAGAGGAGCTTCACATCTAGTTCTGCCCTTTTCCGGTCCATACTGAACCCACATTGACTATCGGAATAGTATATTATTTAGATTTCATCGAGTACTTCAAAAATTCGCTTACAGTTTGATAACTATTGGATCACATTAATCTTAAAAAATGTACTGGACAAATTGGATCGAAATTATTTTTTCTCACTTTTTCAAGATGAATGCTTTTCGATCAGGTATTGAACGGTATCTGACCAACACAAATTGTGGTATAGTTGAAGTACTCGACAGGATCTACACAACGTATATTCCGATCATCAATGCGGATCTGATATGATGAGTCGTCCTCACATGTTTCTTTAAAGTCCTTTTGGAAAGAAATTGTAAACAAATCATCACACACTCCTTTTCCAGAACCACAAAGGTTGATGAGTCAAAATCAACATAAAAGCAAACCAGTAGTGGGTTAAGTATGCATCACTGTCATCGGAGACTTGAAGGTAGCTGCTTTCTGGTTCCAGATAGGAAATTTCCTAAAAGCTTCACGGAAATGCTCCTTTTGGCAATCTCTACGGCAGACAGCACAGGTCGGATTCAGAGTATATACTCCCTAGGCCCCTCCTTAGCAGAATGATAGTCCGTCGTAAAAGGACCTTGTTACATGTACGGAACCAAATGCACAGAGAACGTACAGAGCATGCTCGGGGTCGGCAAGGACGGAGCCAGAAATTTAACTACATAGGAGCGAATCTTTTTTCTAAAATATTTTGCAGGGGCGAACCTATATAATTCATAGGAAAATTTCTTTTTTTCTATATAATACTAGAGATTTTTTCCTTTTCTTGGAGGGGTGACCGCCCCTACTGGCCCTCTCTAGCTCCATCCCTGGGGGTCGGATCTACTTTTGGTTCCCACACGAGTGATCCGAACTGTTCATTATTCTTAGAATATTTTTCCGAGAGGCTCCACAAAATTTTAGCTCAATCGGACAGTTAGAAGTGCTTGAACCAAAGTTCCACCGCTTCAATCAATCACTCGCGTGGGACCCAAAAGTATGCCCCGAGCATGCTCTGTACGTTTTCTGGACATATGAATCGGTACCCATCGGTTTTTCGCTCGTAAAACCTATAATTTTCGAAAAGAAAATGCTAAAGGAAGTTCAATGGGCTTATGTTAATGTTTAAAAAGTATATAAAAGTGTATTGAAAAGTGTATTGGAAGATGTGTTTTTTTTTTTTGGTGCTTAATGAAAGCCTTGTGGGTTTCCATTAGCAGGACCGTTTTTTAAATAACCAAATACTTTCTTTTATAATTTTTTCGATTATTGAACTAATTGAGATCTTTAATTTTGTGCGAATAAACTAAAAAAATTAAGTTTAAGGTCATTCGTGGGAGAGTATCACTTGGGGGCCAATGGAGGAGTAAATCTAATCCAAATAAGTGAAGCGGCTTATCAGAGAGTTTTGTATTTTTTTTTAATCAGATCAGAGTAGTTCATGTTTTTAAAAAGGAAAATTTTAAAAGATGTCTAGTAGGCTTATGTTAAGGTTTAAAAAATGTATTGAAATATGTGAAAAATAGGTGTAAATGTATTAAAAAGTGTAAAAAGTACACTGAAGTGCGTGATTTTTAAATTTTTTTTTTCCTATACTTATTGTGAGCTAGTGGGCTCACAATAGCAAGACCCTTTTTATTTAAAAAATAACGTTTACTTGTACCTCGTAAAAAATCAGCTCAAATCAGACGTCGTTAAGTGCTCCATCGGTTCATCCAGTGTACCGATATATTATGCCTTACGAAATAGTTGCTGCTACTTCTTTTGTCCCAACTTATTAGTTTTTTTTGGGGATTCTGGAGGACATTATCATTGCTAACCACAACCGAATTACAAAATAACAGGTGAAATTTCTAATCTGTTCAAAAACTATACTCCCCTGTCCCACATTGTTGTCCGATCCGCAAAATGAAAACTTGAAAATAATACAAAATTTTCAATAAAAATTCCATATTCTTTTAACAATTTACTAGATATCAATAAGTACTTTTAATTTATGAAAAAGGTTTGAAATTCTTCTTTAAAAAGATATTTATTTTTAGGTTCTTGTTTTGTGGACCAGACAAACATTTTGGAACGGAGAGAATAATAAGTAAATACTGGTCGTTCCTTTTTCCACCTTATAATTTACACGAAAGCCGAAAGGTATTACCAAAGGTGAAAAATAGAAAAGATGGCCTCGATAGATTATGGGGAAACCGTTTAAAGGAGGATTGTCCATATTAGCCAAGACAGTAGCAATACAGTACATAAAAAATACTCACTCCAAAAACGGATGAGTTCTATAATTTGATGTGGAAAAGATTTAAAAAATTATGAACGAAAATATTTTATTTTTTATCAGAAAAATGCAAGCCTTATCGTATGGGGCCATCATTTTGGAACGGAGAGAGTACACCGCTTTCTCTTGGGAGCTGACCCAGAACCTCTTCGCGCCCCTTTCTTATATGTGGCTTCAGCACCCTTCGAGGCCGTGTCTATTTGAATTAATCCCTACAGAATTCTGACAATACAAATATTACAGTTTACAAAGGGAACCATATTCAAATTGTCAAGTGTGCACCCCTATTCTCGTCCATTTTTCCCTCTTCCCACACCCCTTCGGCCCTTCCCAATGTCTGGGCAATCAAAATGAAGATTCTTCATTTTTTTTTTTGGGTAATTTAAGATTCTTCATTTTCCTCTGTCTGAGCCCGGGGCAAGGGAGGTGCCTCAGCCAGATTGTATGGGGAGTCCTCGTCGTGAGTCGTAACCGTAAGGGTCTGGTAGATAAACAGGAGCACCAACCTTTTGAATTAAGACTCTGTCAATCCAATTGTGGCTTTTCCTCACTGGCAGCGTCTCCTGGCAGTCACCAAAAGCATGAAAAAAAAAATATACGAAAATCGAATCGAATTGAATCACCACACTAACACGAAGACGAACTTTTAAAGACGTTGGGTAGTGTAACTAGAATTCATTCGGCATAATGCAAAGAGGACATCGAAGTAGTAGAGGATCAGATGGCCTTAAACCATTCAGTTTATAATTGTTATCCAGAGAATTGTTCAAAACGTATTCCAGAAAAATGCGTAATTTTGCAAAGCATCGTGAATCTTGGGGAAAAGAGATTCAAGACGCGAAAAGTTCTCCCACTAAACTTGCGAATTGTTGGATACTTGGATTACAACTTTACAGGAGCCTGCAACCTTTAGACTATGTAACGCCCAACAAACCCGTAACTGAGTCTAATAAACAAACACTGTACCCAAGTCTTCTGTGTCCGAAGAATTCTTTTCATTTTCTGCCAGTGCATCACCATTGTCAGCAGCTAATTCATCCTCCACTGGTTCTAACATTGCTGCAACCCGCTTTTAGGCGCCTTTTTAATAGAAGGTTGATTAAATCAGCAGTCCAAATAACAAGCGACCTACCTCCTTTGTTTTGCCTTTGTCAGAGCAGCTTTGGTAGCTGGCTGCATGCCATCTAGCAGATTTGGGTGTCCCCGATGCACGTATACCAATCAGATCAGTAGGGACTAGTAAGTGACAAGAACTGTTCTGAGAAGATGAGTGATACCCCCGCCTTTACAGAAGTACCTTAAATTATGACATCTCCAAAATAGAGTCAAAGTCCTCTTGGCTTATAGAGTAGAAATCCATAAACTCCACGGCCTTCTGGACTGCTTCATCTTGCGGTCTGTGGATAAATACCATACAGAATTATAAACATTCAACCGAATTCAACCATCATGTAAAATCTTTGTATTTCCACCCTTAGGCAGCACTTGGAGGGGATCAATCAGTTGTTTCAGAAGACGAGTAAGGTAATAAAATTGCAGGGTTGTCCTGTAACATTTAAAGCATCAGAGTAATTAAGTAGCATGAAGGAAAGAACGAGACAAGCATAGAGCACATGGAAGAAGAGACTAAAATCAAATGTGTCCACCAAAGAAGCAGAAAAAGCATGTGTGGGTGGCGTCACAGTAATTAAGCAGGTTGCTAGGAAGAATAAGATCAAGCAGTCTGTAGCCCCTCAAAAGAAGTTGGAAATTGGGAATTCATCCAAAAAGCTTAACAAGAATGTTCCAGCTAGGTGGGTGATGTTTTGGCTATTGTTTCCTTTCTATGTAGGTGGTGTTGAGATTACTATGCGCCTTCTTTTATCGTTAGGATACAAAAACCACCAGTTGCGCAAAATTGTTACACTGGTCTATAAGAGTTGAACCAAGAAAAATCCTAGAAAGAACATGTCGGTAAACCTAGATCCTTGCCCCTGAGAAATGAATCAATACTTTCTACTCGAGCTTTATCATAGACTTACTTACATTACGCCATATTGTAGGGTGAATCTCTTAAGATATTTTATCAAAGTCTAATTTCTTCTATTCTCCGTGAAGAATGGGAGGATTTTTGATTGGGTGAATTCATAGGGTTTTTCCCGATTCATTTAAGACCATGAATTACTAAAAGCAGAAAGAGGTTTATCAAAATTTAAGTGGGGGTGGAGCTCATCCTATCGAAAAAGGGTTAAATGGGTTTTTGTTTTGTTACGCTGGACCTAGCTTGCCCCTTCTTTTTATTTACTTCAAGTTGAGAAAAGAGGGGTCCAAACCACAGGAACATCCAACACTTCATATTTTCTAGAATGCTATACAACCTTGCTGAAAATAGACAGCAGTCCTCATACCTGTCTTTCTCTACTAATTTGAAAAAGAAAACAATGACGCAAGTAACCACCAAAACCCATCCCCGAAACACAAATCAAGAGAAGGGAAGAAAAAGATTCCCCCCATAATCTAAGTCACTGACAAGCAAAAGAAACAAGAAATTAATTACAGAACAGTATCCAACTTGAATGTGTCCTTTTCATAGTGTTTCATAGTTGGATTCTTTGTTGTTCTCCGATGGCACTATTCCATGTCAAAGACCAAACGTCTATACACAACCCTATTCCCAAAGCCCACTATGTGGGAGTTTCAACGAACGCACATCATACATACACACTCGATGAACTCACATCATATTTATGCATACTAAACGCACAGACAGAAGAATACATTTGATACTTGTTTAAACCGAAGGGAGGAGAGAAGAAAAACCCAGTTCTCTTGTAAATCTTCTTTTTTTCGATATAAGACTAACAACATTGCTTACTCCCAATCTTTTTTGTCATGGTTTATTGCTTAATTGATTCACTATTGAATCCAGTTTTTCCTTTTAAAGATGAAAAAAGAAGAAGCAAATCATTAAGCAACCTGCGACAACATAATGCCATAAAAGTTTCATTGCATTATTCAAAAAACAGAAGGGAGGACAGAGAAGAAAGCTTTCGCTCTTGAATCTTGTTTGTGAACACAAAAACCCTATTACACACCCACATGTGAGGCTAAGATTTGTTTGAAAAGGGATTGTTTGCCTACAGATACAAACGTTTTCCCATCCGTGCATAATAATCATTCAAAGATTAGAAGCATCAATAATTTGAGTATTGAGGTAAGATTTCACAAGAAATTTGCGTACTAGCAAAGATTATTCCAAAATGGCAACAGGGTTCGATGGGGACTGATCCGATATTGCTCTCTGTATAAATAGTTTTATAAAAGAATGAATTAATTTGTACAAGAACAAATAATTGGATAGGAGAATGATTTGTTAATTCACAAAATCTTACAAAAGGAACCAACTTTATGTGACGGAGGAGTACATCTAATGTAACCATCCGTGCTTCATGGATGGCCTAGTAAACCTTTTTGAACGCCTAGTAAACTTGGTTTCCAGTTTATGATTGTACCTAACGTACAACTCCGGTGGGTCCATTTGGGTTACTTGAAGGTCTGTCCCAAAAGAGAGTAGAGATCAGCTCAAGCCTCCGCTCCGATGAGCCACGGGACAGGTTAGACAAAAACATGAAACAAAATAGTCCACAGATGAGTTTAGGTTCGGAGCAGCACAAGTGCAGGGCCACAAAATATAGAGTTAAAAACAAGGTCACAAATGTACCAGCACATGGCAACAAATGTAACCCAGAAACTAAAATACGAGTATTTAGCGAAACAAGTTTCGATCTAAAACAAAACAAGATAGACGAAAATCGATGGTGAGAGAGAGAGAGAGAGAGAGATACCTCGCACTATCCGTAATTGGCCGATTGATCGCACATAATGCATTCTGTGGAGAGAGAGAGAGAGAGAGGAGGGGGAGGGGGATTGTCGAAGTGGGAGGGGAAGAGTTGTTTGGAGAAGAGCAGGCCCGGCTCATGGCAGCCGTCGTTCTGGGCCCCCAACAAAATGTATTAATGTTTCGGACATCATAGCCAGAGCATCTCGGCTCTAACTCGGCTCTAAACTCTTACCTCAAATTTAAATTTATGTAAAAAAACACCAAAAATCTCACTCTAGTCCTTTATCAAATCCTTTACCAAATCTGATATTACTCAAATTCTTCACTAATTGGTGAAAACCCAACCCAACATCAAATTTTAAAAGCTATTTTCTACCCCCTCAAATTTACAACAATGTCATTACTAATGTTTTTACTCAAATTTATGCTTAAATTTGCTTTTGTCCATTGGAGTGCTCCATACCGAATTAAATTTTTACTCAAATTTGCGTAAAAATTTGGATAAGGGGTGAAAATGCTCTTATATGTTAAATTTTAAATTTTGGTTCGTAAAGGAAGAGGGGTCGCTGCACAGTAGCACCCGCACAACATGATGCCATGCACCAAAACAATGTTGTTTTGATGGCTAAAACGTAGGAGAAAAAATGCAAACGGACATTGTTTTGCATCTTCCCCTTCAAATCCCAAGTCGATCCTCGACAACAACTCCGCCACGCTCGTCGAATTCGATATCATTCACACTGCCCTCCACACCTACGCTAGGTCCCCGCTCGACACCACCATCGGGGGCTGGTAGCTTATCCCCTTCTACGCCTTCGCCAGGTCGCCTCCTGGCACCCCCGTCGATGGCTGTTAACTTATGGCCATTTCCGCATTTGCTAAGTCCCCGCCGGCCCCACCGTCAGCGGCTGGTAGCTTATGCCCCTCTGCGCCTTCGCTAGGAGCCTAGGTCTCCGCCCGGCACCACCGTTGGCGACTGGTAGTTTTATCCCGCACTTGAACCTTGTCGGGCACCAGTTCACGAACTGGATCATCCACTTCGTCTTAATCATGGCAACGAAGGCGTTGACATCTTTCAGAACCACGTCTCTGTTGTACATCAGCCAGCAGGCCATGTGCTTGTCGTGGTGTGGGTTAAATGCACTATTGGTGATTTTGGCCACAGAGAGTTGCTCGTGGTAGGCCTTTTCGACAAATATGACGGGGGCGTAAGAGGAAAGCATGAAGTGTATGCGAGAGTATGGGACTAAGTTGGTGTGGAACTCGTTCACGTCAACGTTTAGGGCTCCGTCGAAGCGGAGGGAGGCGATGAGGGATGAGATTTCAAGGATTTGGAGGGGAAGATGCAAAATGACGTCATTTTGCATTTCTGTTTTTTCCCCTTGCATTTTAGCCATCGAAGCGACGTCGTTTTGCATTCCTTTTTTTTTTCTTGCATTTTAGCCATCAAAACGGCGTCGTTTTGGTGTGTGGCACCATGCTATGCGGGTGCTGCATAGCAGCGACCCCGCTTCTGTTCATTTTATGATTTTGTAATTGATGCAATTGGCCGATTTTCTATGTTTGTGACTTGATTCCTTTTCAAGGCCCCAATCTCTATCTAAATTTCTAATACATGAAGGGAGAAGTCATTTTTGTTGTGACTAGTTTTTTGAAGCCCCATCGCAAATATTAATTTCCATAATTACCCCTCCAATATTAAGTATTACAACAATTTTTAACGTGCCATTGAATAATCATTGCGGGCAAAACAGTAAAAGCCACCCACCATAACTACCACCCCACTAGTGGAGAGAAAGCAGAAGCCCAGATGACACTCGGGAAGACAAAGAGTAGATCAAGGCCGGAACAATGAACGGACTATGGCGGGCCGTGCCGTATTTTGTATAGTTGATGACTACTACCGAGTTCCATTAACATACTGTGCATAATGTTTTCCACGTGTTACTCTTGCTTAGTACTTTTTTTTTTTTATAATCGAGGAACAGCCCTACAATATGCCAATAATTGGATCCACTTTATGATCCAAACCTCGGAGAAAGTTAGCGCAACTCACATCAGTCACAGCCCCCACTTAGGACATGATACTCACCCTGCGAGAATCGAACTCCTGACTAAGGGAATTACCCCCAAAGTAAGACACTCGCTCTGACTAAGAGAATTACCTCCAAAGTCAGACACTCGCTCTAACCGCTGGGACAACCCTAGGTGTGGAATTCAATCCATTTCCAATCACCACAAATAGAGATCACACAAGCAGTAAATTTTTTTTTTTTCAACAGGGGGCCAAAAACTCACACTTGGGGGCCAAAAACTCCACATAATAATGCCACTGCCACCCATCTTCACCTCCCGACCTCTCTCCTTCTTCCTCCTCCCCAAAAGGTCATTTCCATCCATGTCCACCCTACCCTCCACCACCTCCGTCACCTCCAAGTCCCGCCTAAGGGGCGTGGTCTTCGACATGGACGGAACCCTAACCGTCCCTGTCATCGATTTCCAAGCTATGTACAGGGCCGTGCTCGGCGAAGAGGAGTATTTAGCACTCAAATCGAGAAACCCACCTGGAATTGATATACTGCATCACATTGAGAATTGGAGTCCCGATAAGCAACAGAGAGCGTACGAAATCATAGCCGATTTCGAGCGACAGGGCCTCGATCGCCTCCAGATTATGCCCGGTTAGGCGTTCTCCTAGTAGAAAATGATTTTCCCCCCTCCATTTGCTTAAAATGCACTCCGAAATTTGTCTTCATTGTTGAATGTATGTAGTTTTAAGCACTAAAAAAGACAAATTTTAGAGGGCATTTGGAGCATCAGCATTTGATCAATTTTGATCACTTTAGAATCAGTTTTTTTAACTGGCTATCAGTTAACAATTTTTTTTCCACCCCATTTGATAACTTTAGGAACTTTACTGGGTAACAAACCCTCCCTCGATTGAGCACTATCTCTACCTTTGGAGTAGAAATTTTCTCGGCCGTTTAATAGTGTTTTGGATGATCGAGATGCGTGGTCGAGATGCGCATTTCGCACCACTTGGGCGGTGCCCACTCGGCACTGAAAAATTTCTCGCTGTGGAGAGGACCCAGCGCACATGAGAGAAGAGAGAAGTCAGGACGGCAGAAGAGAGAGAAAAGAAAGAGAGGGGAGAGAGCATGGATCCCACTTTAATTATTTTCTTAACTTTAACAAAGTACCTAATGTCAAATGGACCTCTTTTTATTTAAACACCTAACAATCCTTTAACACAAAATTTTTGGGTCTCACTTTTAATACTGTGTCATCTAACAAATATTTTTAGAAAACTCAAATGCGGATGCGCTAACTTATAAATTGGGAGCCAGGCCTAGAGCGTCTTCATCTCTATACCTACTCTTATTTACTGTAAAAATTCTATGACCACACACAAACACAAACTCGTACACACTCAAGTCACAAGACATGTGGGACCCACACACTGCATCCCGTTTATGGTCCACATGTCTTGTGAATAGTTTGTGATGCAGTGTGTGGAGCTCACGTCTTGTGAGTGTTTTTGTGTGGTTGTAGCAGAGTTGATTTATTATGACTTATATCAAGCATTTGTTTGTGTTGGCATTTCAATTACATATTTTGCAAAATTGTTGTGTGTATTGTAATACCCCTTAATTTTTTGCAGTTTTTTGGTTATCTTTATTCGGGTTTCGGTTATAATAATTTTGTACTTTTCCGATTTCACTCGTTGAGACGAATCACCGAACCTAGTTTGACACAAAACTAACAAATGCAAACTTTTTTAATGAAGAATAAACCAAAAAGTGCAGTAAGTGACACAAATAAGTTAAGGGGAATGCCACCTAAATATGGTGTAATGTAGTAATGATAAGGCAGCATAGGGGTAGTTTTATTTCCATGGAGATGACATAATGTTCGTTATAGGACAGAAATGCAGTGCTGGGAGTGTTTAAGATCAATTTGAGTTTTAGATTTGATGTCAAGCATTTTAGAATTTAGAGTAAAGTGATGCATGGGCCATGTACACATATGCATGGCTTTGAAAAAATGATCATTGATGCTGGGAGGTCGGATAAATTGTATCCATGGAGATGGTGGATTAGTTTGGGCTGCAGCCCTTTTAAAAAAGGGCTTCATACAGAAACAGAGCTTGATCTTCTTTGAGAAATATGCAATTTAATGTTCTTTTCCTTGCAAACGTTGGCTTTAGAATGCTTTCATCAACCCATTTAGTTGGCGAAAAGCTTATAGAAAAGGACCAGCAAATGTTTTCTTTTCTAGATGTTATTTTTTTTGTGGTAGGCTTTCTTTTCCAGATGTTAAGCAACTGGGAACTTATTATTTTTTATCCAATGTTGCTAATATATCTATTGTGTACCATATGGTTGTTGTTGGCTTTATTCTTGCTTTTGAAAACGTTGAAGGTTAAAGAGGTTGAATCAAGGAAACCGATATCGAATACTCTGCTGATGTTCATACAAAACTTTTTTTTTACACCCTGAGACTTTTGAGATGTTATATTTTTTGGTGATGATAAAGGATTATGCTGTAATAACTAGGACTCAAAGATGTTATATTTTTGGATGCCGGTCCTGGCACGAGGGCTTGGGCTTGCTGTGGCTGTTTTTTTTTTAAAATCTTTTTGCAGGTTTTGTTTTATTTCTTTAGGTGTTATCGGCTTTGTCTCAATGGGTGTTACGGGCTTTGCCCCAATGGGTGTTTCCTCGGTTGGCTTCTTACCAATCTAGGGATTGGGTGTCGGACTGGGCACATGATTGTTCTTAGCTGAGTTTAGGAATATGATGTTGTTCTCCTTGTCCTTTTTTTTTTCTTTGTATCAATATCAAATATTAATAAAAAAAATTCGCTGTTCAAAAAAAAAAAAAAAAACTAGAACTCAATGTACCTCGTGTGAAAAAGGTTATGGTTGAAGTTCTTGTGAACTTCTGGCTGAAAAATATGAACATTTTAAGTGTGTATTCGATGACCACACTAATTTGGATTGTGCAATAGAACTATAGAAGGTGTTTTGGTGTATTTGCTCATATTCTCAACGAATTGAGCTATTTAGGACTTTGTTTTTTGGTTAAGAAGTCTGCTGAAAAGGCTTCAAGCGTGGATGTTGCTATTATCGCTATCCTATAGTTGTTCTTGTCTTTCTTGTTTCGATGTGATTTGAGTGCAAGAGAAGAAGTACTTCAATGTACAAGCTTCTCCATTAGACAGGTAAAAGGCCTGTTACTGCATAAACTAGGCCTGCTGTTCAATTTTGGTTGAGAAGTGTTTGGAGAAGCACCAATCTGGGATGCATCTTTAAACATTATCATATTGATATGCTTGTTGTATCTTGATGTGAATTGAGTATAAGTGCAAAAGTATTTCAACTTTTGAGTTATGAGCTTCTCCAACAAGCTGGTAGAAGGCCTGCTATTGCCTTAATTTGGCATGCAGCTCAATTTGGAGCTCTCCGATGGCTAGCTAAACATCCTAATCAACTTTAGCAGTATTAAACTTCTTGCCAAATTTCGCCCAAGGTCTAGTAATAGGTAAATTCTGGATAGTCTCTTATGTTTCTGTATCTCTGTTGATGGCCCAATATAGCATTCCTTTTGGAATGTTTGAGAAAAGTTGAAGAAATAACATTTGCCCAACTTCATGTAGCCGTTTTAGCAACTTATCTTTGGAGATTCTCTAACTGAGAACTTGTTACATTGTTGGTAGGATGGGATTTTAGATTTTCATGCAATTACTTCTGTAAACATTTTCTTTAGCACAAAACCATGTTTTTTAATTAACATAGTTCCTTTGGTTGCCACCATTTCATGCCTAAATGTTCTAAGCTCTAACTTATTGATAGGTGAATTATGGTGCAGGTGCATTAAAACTTTGTGGGCTTCTTGATTCAAGGAATATAAGGTAAAAGTTTCCTACTGATGTCTCAGTCTTTCACAATATCTTCTTTTCTTACAGATGTTGGCAACTTATAGTTGCTTGAACTCGGCCTTTTATTTTTTGGTTTAATTCTTCCTGCAGTGGCACTTTTAAATTCTTCTTCTTTTCTTTTTTGGTGATAAACTGATAATAAGTAAATGAAAGGATGCCAAAATGGGCACACTGCAAAGAGGAGAACGCCATTTATTAGTTAATTGATGAGAACGCTACCAACTAGTTCCCGAAATATTCATACTGCTCTAAATTTTCAACCCAAGAATCAAGACTCCTAGTCCGTACACCAAATATACTCAAGATTTAAGATTGGTCCGTTAAAGTTGTCATTCTTTGTCTGAAGTGAATGCTAGATTTGGTTGTGACCGCAGGAAGTTGATTGTTTCGATGTAGGGTTGTTTGGGTTAAAATCAGTATTTGCATTTTAACAAGTATATACCACTGAATATTGCATGTTTCTTTTTTTTTTCCCCTCTTCGAAGTGAAGCATTTTCTCACCTTTTTATCTGTGCCAAAAAATTCGGCTAGGTGCACAATTTATAAGCTCTATTCGATTTTGTATTTTGTCAGTTTCTTCTCTGTTGAGGGTAGCTATGGTGACACAATGTTTTCCTTTCTGTCAGAAGGGGATTAATCACTCGGAATGTCAAGGCTGCAGTTGATTTGTTTCACTCGAGGTTTGGGGTAAGTTTTGTACTGTATTTTTGAGCTTGCTGTTTAACCATGAATCCCTCTATAACCTATACAACACTGTATTTTTCCCCTTTATGAACTCTATTTTCTCAATAGAGGCAAGTGTTTGAAAATATTGTACAAGAAAGAGAAGTATTGCTTCATAGGGTTACACTTGCACCAAGCGTAGAACAAGTGCTACTAGGTCAGGTCATACCTCTTGTTCCATGAGGTAGACTTAACAACACGTGTTTAAAGTCTTTTCTTTTTTTGAACTTTTTAGGATTATATCGCTTCAAGCTGTTTCTAAAACCCCCAGTGGTTACAGCTGAGATTCTAAAAGAGTCTCCTGTTAATAATAGGTGGCCGATCACTTCTTGTCTAGTTTCTAACTGATAATTGTGAGACGTAAATTATGTCAAGGTCTGTTTGCTGTTTGAACTTACCACCTCATCACCCCAGCGGATTGTTTTGCATGCAAATATGATACACCTCGCAAAGGTCTTCTTTGCTTCAAAAAACTGTTTATCCTCTTAACAACCTCACAAAGGTCTTCTTTACTTCAAAAAACTGTTTATCCTCCTAACGATATCTCGTGGGCATGTGGCTACAGATCACATTTACTCCTGCCCTAAGCAGGGAATTCCGTCCTTGTAAACCAGATCCAGCTCCACTGCTGCATATCTGTTCTACTTGGGATGTTCTGCCAAATGAAGTGATGATGATTGGAGATAGCCTTAAAGATGATGTGAGTTCATTACTACTCTCTCTCTCTCATAGAAAATTACAAACCCTAACTAGCAAATCATGTTACTGAAACTAGAGAGAACAAGATGAGAGAGAGAGAAGGATTTTCATTTCTTGAATTTCTGTTATGAGTACAATCAAAGGGGTAAAACCCCATTTAAAGCTAATCACCGACTTAAGCCCCCATTAGAACTTTAACGGAAACTACTTATGAACTAACAGAAACTAACTACTCTTAGTTAACAGACTTGATAACCTCCTTAACCTCCTTCACACCCCCTTGCAAACTCAGGGCAAGGAACGAACCATGAGTTTGGTAGGGAGAAAAAGGAATCGAGCAGCAGAAAGAGGTTTAGTGAAAATATCTGCGATCTGGTCTTGTGTACCTACATGCCTAATAAGAAGCTCCTCCTAAACAACCTTGTCATGTAAAAAATGGTAATCAATCTCGATATGCTTTGTCCTAGCATGAAAGACTGGATTATGAGCCAAGGCAATGGCAGACAAACTATCGCACCATAAGGACAAAGGACGAGGAACAGAAACACGAAGCTGTGTCAAGAGTTGTGTAATCCAGGACAAATCAACAACAGTTAGAGCCAAAGCTCTATAATCAGCTTCAGTCGAAGATTGAGCCACAGTACCTTGCTTTTTGGCAGACCAAGAAATAGGTTGGAGCCAAGAAAAACACAAAAAACCAGTAGTGGAACGTCTATCAACAGCATCACCAGCCCTGTCAGAATCAGAGAAAGCAGATAACTCCATCTTACCAGGTCGAAACCAAAGGCCTTGATGTAAAGTACCCTTAACATATGGAAGAATACGTTTAACAGCTGTGAAATGAAGCAAGGTAGGACTATGCATATGCTGACAGACACATGCTGACAGACACTATTCACAGCATGAGAAAGCTCAGGTCTTGTAAAATTATGAATTGTTTTTGATACCTATCGATATCTGATCAAGATAATTTTATTAGTGAATGCTTATCTCAACAAGCGCTGTGATATCTACGGTTCATATCAAGGGGATACCGAGCACACAATTATATAATTTTTTTTAAAATTCTTTCAGATTATAATGTCCTGATTCAGAATGAAAAATTGAACTAATTAGATTAATTGCTTATAAATATCCGATGGGACTCATTTTTTAAGGACCACTTAATTATTTATTTTAAAATTATTGAACGGTTAATATCATTTGTGTATGGCCCCGAAGTTGGCCCCACAAGACAAACCTTTAATGAAGAAATTTGGAACCATGACAAACCCACAAAACGACGTCGTTTTCGGAGTTTCTGTTAATTATTGGATGGAAAATGGGAAGAGGGGGGAAATTGATAACGGAGTGTCAAGCTCGGGGGTTTAGTTGACGTTTTTAAAAGCTCAGTTGTTGATGTGATAAACGGGCCAAAGGGCAGGGTTTTTTTTTTTGTTTTGAAATTCTCCCTTACTTTATGATGCACTTGCTGAGTTCTTTTATATAGAGTTTTGTAATGCGCCACATTTGGGTTTTTTTCTTGGTATTTGCAGGTCGCTTGTGGAAAACGAGCAGGTACATTTACATGTTTGCTTGATGAGACAGGAAGGTATGACACTCCTGAATATGATAATGTGGCATTTAAACCAGATTACAAGGTGTCCTCTCTTGCTGAAGTTTATTCTGTACTGGAAACGAATTTTGACCTGATTCCGTGATCCGTGATTTCATTGACAATCGAATAAATTGGTAAGCATTGACTTGTGCTTTATTGTACATTTCGGGGATTCACTTATTTCTTGATGAGAAGCCTTGCTGAAGCGTGGTTATGGGACATGCGAAGCGATCCTTTTGCTTAAGCAAAGGAAAGGATAGTTCTTGTGGTCATATTGATGTGATGCAGTGTTACTGAACATGTACACATTCTTGGCAGAGTACAAATTCATCTGGGTTTGTGTAGTATATCAGTTTCGGTCGATGTAATCTTCCTTTTGAACTAAGTCAATGTAATCTTCTTATTCGCTGTGACATTGCATTTTATTTCTGCCCATTTGGGCAAAACTAGTGTTGTCAATTCCGTATCTTGCCGGTTACTACGTGCTGTCCCGACAAGAAAATGGTACACAAACCTTACCGTGAAACGCATCTTAAAACTTCTTTCTGGTTGTATTAAATTAGAAAGAAATATAACTATTTTATGCATCTTAAAACTCTTTTTTTTTTTTGGTTGCCGACAATGGAGTTTGGCTTTTGCCCCAACTAAAACCTGAATTAAGGTCACCAGAGCATCTCCAGCCCTTAACAAATGTTTTAATCAGGGTTTGAGTATAACTTTGAGTAAAAGCTCAATTTGATATGAGCCTCTCCAGTCCTATACTCTGTTTTTCTAGGGTTCCGCCATCCACAACCACTATGCTGCCCCTCGCCACTGTCTTCTGCCGCTAATCAAGCCACTCTCTTCTGGGACTCCTCAAATGCCACCGCCAGTACTATTGCTCATCACCATCATCCACCACCATTGACTTGCAACTCGTTCAACGACACCAGGAGATCATTACACCAGACGAAGCCAACTGGAAACCTTCAAAGACCCTTGATTTGGCTTCGTCGGAATTTTGTCCCCTTTTTCCAACCACAACCGTTAGCTAGAAACATTTGACCACCACCACAAAACGCGGCGACCACCACCATCAACCACCCATTACCACCAGAGTATAGCCGTTGAGAAATCTGAGTGTGTTTTTAGTCCTCCCTTGGTTTGGGAGAAAAAAAGGGTCTAGTCTCCCTTGATTTGATATAGAAAAGGGGAAACGACTAGAGGAGAGATTTGAGGGTTTTTACTCAGTTTTGAATTTGTGTATAGGTAAGGATTGCAGTTGCTCCCATAGGGTCGAATGGCTTGCATGCAGCTTTAACGGAGCAACAAGTTTTTCATTTGAAGATTCTATTATATATAGGGAAAATTATTGAAATGGTCCTTGTAGTTTCACCCGAGTCTCGATTTAGTCCCTCTAGTTTCAATTGCACTCCAACGAACCCTATAGTTTCAATTTTGGTCGAATTAAGTCCAATCGATAACGGACGTTTGCGAATTGGACGGAAAACCCAATTTGGGGGTTTTTTGAGGGGCAAAACTGACCCTAATCCTTTGCTTTGCAAAAATAAAAAAAAATCAAAATAATTTCCCGATCTCTCTCTCTCTCCCCCCTACACATATCCTCTGCCCCACTTTTCACTTCAAAACTGCAACAAAAAATGGTGAACATTCTGCCTTTCTTCATGGGCCAAGAAGGGATGAGCCAAATGGGCGTGGGCATGGCAATCGCGGCATCAATGGTGGTCCTATCCATGCTCCAACAATTCCTGCTCACCCACCTCCGCGGATACATTCAATGGTTCATTCGAAAATTGTTCAAATCAATGGACCCCAACGTCAAAATCAGATTCACCGAAGACTCGACGGACGGCGGTGGTCTGAGAAACTATGAGGCCTACGCCGCACATAATCTATATTGCGATTCGTTCATGCATGCCCAAAATTGTTATCATAAAGGTACCGCGCAAGACCAATTCAATCAATTAACATGCGCCCAAATTAACTCTGCAACAAAAACTACAACCCCTGCAATTCATACTTCTACTGGATCCAAAAGTGCAACGACGGGATGATTAAGGGTTGTCAAGTTCACCCTGACCCGCCAACCCAACTGAATTATCTGGGTTGCAACTTAACTAACCTGCTGTCAACCAAACAATATGGTTGAAATCGACCGAATCGGTCTGGGTGAAAAGGGCTTGTTTCGGTAAAGCCGTAAAGGTATGATGGAGGGAAGAGACGCAAATTTGTGGGTGTGTGCGCACGTATGGGGGAGAGAGAGAGAGAGAGAGGAGGAGAATCATCTCCGCAAGAACGAGAGTCGAAAAAGGGCTTTGATTTGGTTGCCATTGCCTACCACTACCAGTAAGAGAAGGAGAAAGACACCGTCATGGTCAAGTAGGGATAGCGATACGACCTAAACAAGTCAACCATATAGACAGTAGGAAGAGAGGAGGTTTTATAGTTGTGTGAGAGACAGTAGGAAGAGAGGAGGTTTTATAGTTGTGTGTGTGAGTGAGAGAGAGAGAGAGAGAGAGAGAGAGAGAGAGAGAGATCAGGAAATTATTTTGATTTATTTATTTTTTTTTGCAAAACAAAGGATTAGGGTTAAGGTTTCAAATTGGGGAAGAAGGAGGGTTAAAAAGTCAATTTTGCCCCTCAAAAAACCCCCAAATTGGGGTTTCTGTCCAATTCGCAAACGTCCGTTATCGATTGGACCTAATTCGACCAAAATTGAAACTATAGGGTTCGTTGGAGTGCAATTGAAACTAGCTAGAGGGACTAAATCGAGACTCGGGTGAAACTACAGGGACCATTTCAATAATTTTCCCTTATATATATGTATGTATTATGTTCTATTTTCCACTTTAGCTGTTACTTTTAGAAGGCCGCCAACTCAACAGCATAATCCCATTTATAAGAATAACAAAATATAACAAGAAAAAAAATACAACAAAAAGATTTTAACGACGGTGTCGAAATCTAAAGAGGTGGGTGGAGAATTCATGGAATCCAGAGTGGTAAGTTTGTTCCCCTTGCAATAGATGAGATGTGGACCAGAATTAGCCGCACATAGAGGTGGCAAATAGGTAGGTTTTGGCGGGTCGAAATGGGTCGTGGGTCAAATATGGGTGGGTTGTACATGGATCAATGTTAGGCGGGTCGGATATGAGTGAGTCAAGTACGGGTCAAGCCATACCGAAACCCAAACATCTGTGGGTTTAACAAGTTGGGCCAATTAGAAACCATATTTGGATATGGGTGGGTTTTGGCTGATTAGAATTGGATGGATTTTGGCAGGTCCATAAAAATGAGTTCAAATTGCCACTCTAGTTGCACACATCTCCACATGGCTTGAAAATAAGTCATAACAATCCGTTATTCAAACTTGAAAATAGTTACACAAAAATTAGATGAGAGATTCCACACTACAAAATAGCTACAATACACACTCATTAAAGGTGTGTACCATATTCACCTATTGTGCCACCTCATTGACAATTATAAAAAAATCGTTACAACAATATGATTCGTTACATTTTCTATGATTCGTAATATTTTGGTGTGTTTTGTAACTTCTATAAAAAAAAATCGTAACTTTTATAGGGGTGTAGCCTTTTCCTTAATAGTTTAAAAATTTCAAAATAAAGAAAAATATATTTATTCTTACTCGAAGAAGGAATATAATCCAAGGTCTAGGCATTTATGTTTTGGGCCCCATAAGTTGGGTATACGAGTTGGCTAAAGACTGGATTGATGGGAGACAGGGAGCTAGAATTTGGATTGGGAGGTGGTGATATTTGATGATAGTCCACTTATATTGCTATACATTGTTAGTATTAAACTGAAAAAAAAAAAAAAAAACTCAAACTTTGTCTTAAGTTTTTTTTTTTTTAGTTGAAAAAAGAACAAATGATTCAACTCTCATGTGGTCCTTAAATGAAATCCATCGGGATATTATTTTCATGATTTGAAATTTTCATTCTTCAAATTGCTATTTTTTCATCTATTAAGTTTTTCGGACATCGATAATTACTTAATTGACTTCCATTCATATAAAACCGGGGTGGCATGGAGGTGGCCGTGCCACCCCCTCTGTTTTAGTTCTATCGCTTGGACTTTGGAGGGCTGGGCATTTAACCCCATTTGCCCAAACCCAGCTCGTCACTATCCGGTGGACCAGCCTGCCCGACAAACAGGCTTGGTAGCCCGATGAGGCCAGGCAGTCTTCGTAGTGATTAAGACCAATTATCTACAACCAAAATTTGTGGTTATTAGGGGTGAAATCGGTTCGGTCCGGTTTTTCGGCATATTTGAGTGAACCGGACAAAATCGGTTAGGGAGAACCACAGAATCGAAACCGGTTTTTAGAGGTCGGTTTGGTTCCGATTCGGTTAGTCACGGTTCGGTCCGGTTTAGAGGTCGGTTTGGTTCAGAGAGAGAGAGAGAGAGAGAGATGATCAGACTCGACGAAAGAATTTTAAATAGTGAAAAGGTATGACAAAAAAATTCCTGAAGAAAAACTAGTTCACTAAAATTGAATAAATTTAATTTTTAATGGGCTTTTAAAGTTTTTTGTCATAATTTTTTTTTTTGTTGAGATTCCTCTCGCATAGACGAACTAATAATCTAAAAAAAAAATGATGCAAAACTGAAAAAACTTATAAAGACCAAACTTAATCCCTGCTTTATTGTCTTGAATGGTTGCTTGGATTAATTGTCATTACGTAAAGTGCAAAATTAGCCTAATAACAAATATTGTTACCATGTTTCTGTCTTAGATTTTAAAGAAAAAACCGGCCGCCTCGGTTCTCAACGCAGTATTGGCCCAAAGTAAAGCCGAGCAAAGCCTCGTCTTGGCCTCCCAAAATTTTCATAAAACAAGGAGCCCTAAAAAATTTGTGCAGTATTCATTAAATATAGGTCTATGAAATTATTTACATTTAGAATGAGCATGTCAAATAAATAAAAATTGAGTAGTATAATTAGAACTTTTGAGTCAAAAAAAAAAAAAAAGGGGCAAAAAGAGTATTTTTTAATTGTTTGTTGGGAATTTTTGTACTGATATGCACAATTATGAATTTTATTTTGTTGGTCCTTGTATCAACTTCCTGAATTTTATGTTGTTTTTTTTTTTTTTTGAAAATGTCAAGTCAATTCCATTCAGGAATATGCTCGAGGGCAGTACAGATTTCATCAGAAACAACAGGAAAGAACCAAAACTATCAAAATCTAGACGGTGGCACCCCTGCCCGAGGCAGACCAACAACAAGGCTGGGCTAGGAACTTGTCCACGATCTGCTAGTAGAGATCCCAAAGGAAAACAGCTCAAACCCTAACACTAATCACAAGATGAAATCCCAGAAACAAGCACCCAAAAGGGGCTAATGAACCACCTATGAAAAGAGGTAAACAACCTAACCAAAACAGAAAAAATAAACTGAAAATAAAATAACAAAACAAGAAAAAAAGAATTCAAAGACCTCCGGCTGGAAAACCTTGTCACCATAGCCGCCGTTACTAACGATTTTGTGTTTTGAAGAAGCCTTACATTTGCCTTGGGAGTTGGGTCCCTAAAATGTCAGGGTTGCCCGATAAAAAATAACGAAATAATAAAACTCCAGTTGACCATTTTAAGGCAATTTGAGAATATTTTCACACATTCTTAAAAATTATATACAAGCGAAAAGAATGAAAAAAATTTGTGTGTAAATTAGGTACTGCACACGTGTGCTTGAACGCGCATCTCAGCCGTCCGAAAGTGTTTTGGAAGGTCCAAATTTCTCACTCTCTCTCTTCTCTCTCTAAAATTTAGATTTTGAACAGCCGAGATGCGCGCTGAGTACCGCGGACCAGGGGTTGATGTTGTGCATCTTGTGTAGAGCAGCTGCTGCGCATAATCTGGACTGTCCACAAGTGTTTTCAATGGTTCGGATTGAAAACAAACTATTCGCTCAAGTGTTTTCAACGGTGGATTGAAAACAAACTATTTGTGCGAATAACCCTATTTTGTTTGAAATCTGCGTCGTCATCCATCCAAGCAACGGATGGCCTGGACCTTGCGCAACAGCTGCTGCGCACAAGCTACACATTAGCAACCCCCGTCCGAGTATCCGTGTACTGCCACAAGGTATTCTGCATCCAAGTTTTACTTGAAAAGAATATAGCACCTTGTTCAGTTTGGGTCTCAAGACCCACGAGGTATTCTTTCTATATCTTTCTACTCATTACCCCTAAAAACCTCCCTCAAAACCCAAACCAATCAAAGCCCTAGGAGTATTACTTTTAACAACCTGGTGGAATGTTGTCTGTACTTTATGTTGATTTCGTATCTGCCTTATACGAGTGACGTGTCAGTAAGGAAAAAAATTAAATATACATACATATATATACCTAGGGCTTCTAGTCCGGACCCCCGGATTGAAGCCTTGAGAGTGTTTTTTTTGTGTTGCAAATTGTTTTGGGAAAATCCGATCCGTCCAATGTGTTGAAAAGGTGTTTTCCAAGGTCCACGCGGGAAATCTTCAAAAAAAAAAATATCGGGAAGGGCTTGATCCAAGTAGTTTTTCGCAAAACTGTAAAAAACTGCTTGAATCAAGACCTTCCCGGTATTTTTTTTTGAAGATTTCCCGCGTGAACCCTTGAAAACACCTTCTGAACACATTGGACATATCAGATCGTCAAAAAAATGCTCGGATCATGGAGGTCCGGATTCCCGGAGTCCGGAGGAGAAGCTCTCCCTATATATATATATATAGAAAACTTCTAGTCCACACCTCCCGAAAATAAGAAAAAATTGATTTTTTTTGTGTTGCAAATTATTTTTGGAAAATCCGAGCCGTCCAATGTGTTCAGAAGGTGTTTTCAAGGGTCCACGCGAGAAATCTTCAAAAACAAATAACGGGAAGGGCTTGATCAAGCGTGCAAAACGCAAAAGCGTAAAATATATATTTTTTTATAAAACGCTTGGATCAAGCCCTTCCCGGTATTTTTATTTGAAGATTTTCTGCGTGGACCCTTGAAAACACCTTCTGAACACATTGGACGGATCGGATTTTTAAAAAAATATTTGGATCATGGAGGTCCGGAAACGGGAATCCCATTTTAGAAGTGCTCTCTCTCTCTCTCTCTCTCTCTCTCTATATATATATATATATATTGTTGTCATTCGTTATTGCTAATCTATACTTTATTGCAGTAAATTATTTTGGTACTCTTGGATAGGATTGCTAAACAAACCAAGCTACTAGAGTTCGATCGTGTTTGTTTGTTTGTTATGTTTCAGTAAATAAACAAACCAAGCTTGGACATTTTTTGAAGCTCACTAACGTTTCAAACCAAACTTGAACAAGCTACTACTCCAATCGTTTGGAGTATGAAGTGCAAAAAATTCAAACTACTGAAGATTGGCTTGTGTAATTGGCTTGATTAAAGCTCGTTTAAGATCGATTCGTCTCATAAACAAGTTCGGCTCAAACACTTTTTTAAAGTTCATTATATTTTCAAACCAAGTTCGATCAATAATCTACTTAACTCGTTTGTCTTATTTATCACCCCAACTTTGGGAATGTAATCTCAACAGCTACCCTCACCACACGTTGACCTCATGCATAGTTATGATAGAATCCATTGAAATCCGTAGTGATAAAAATGCGAGGAGAGCTTTTAAAGCAATTGCCGTTTTGCTAACTGTTTTTGGGCTTAAAATTTAAGCCAGAAGTCATATAGTTCCACTAAATTACTACACTTCAGAAACAGTCATAAGTCAAGTTGTTCCACTATCAAACTTCCCAAACAATTCTGTAACTAGCATGAACCCGTGCTATGCACGGCACGGAGACATGAAATAAAATAATGTGTTTTATTACTCGATCACTTCAATTATATTTTTAACCGGAGAGTGTATTGAATTACTCGATCACTTAAATTAAAAGAGTATAACAATTCTATTTCTTATCTGCTCCTCTTGATTCTAATTTCCCATGGTGATTGAATCGGCTATAAAAACATAAACCATGCATGTGATAGAATCGGCTATAAAATCATAATCCATATATGTGATTGAATCGGCTATAAAATCATAATCTATATATGTGACTTTTCACAAAATAATTGAAGTCAACATCCTAGAGGGAAAATGTGCCATAATTTTTTTATGATGCATGCAATTGGAATTATGAACGTTAAAAGAGTGTTTAGAGTTTCTATAAATCTAAGCCATTTATTTTTGCTTCCAATAGTAGCTTAAGGAACGGCTAGGATTAATTTCTGAAGCACAGCAGAGATCACGACCACTTGTTTTCTTCTTTAATGTCCCCCCAAATTTCACAATCTGCTCCACAATTCTTTCATGTTCGTTTGAATTATGGAAATCATTTGTCTATTTCTACAATTCTTCTCTTATTGACTCCCTAATCTATGTGTAACCCTCGCATTTCAATTGTGTCAAAATATCCCATAGTGATTCGCCTCACTCCCTAATCATGCCTGTGATATGCCCTGATGTGGGAGTTTAGAGGATATGTATATTCATTGTGATATAAACATTGGTGAGGTTTCTATTTTGCTAATTATTAAATTTTAAATTTATATAAAAGAAATAATTTAATTTTGCTGATTATAAATTTTAAATTTATATAAGCCTCATTTGGGAGGTTATATTTTCATAGCGCAAGTTATATTTGACTGATCTTGGCAATTGAGATTGAACCAATTTGAATTTTGTCAAGTGATCCAATTTTGCAAGAATTTATTTTCTTCCAAAACCATAGATAACTGATTTCCTCTTAATATTGTTATACTTTAATTTCAGTATATATACCGATTACCTTCTATAATAAATTAAATAAGAATCGTCATAATATATTCAAACTCTCTATTAGTGAATTTACATTTTACATTTTTATTTTCTAGTTGATAACTTATTGACTGGAACAGAATACAGAATCAAAGATTCTTTGTTTTTTTATGTAAGGCAAGATATATGAGTTTCAAATTTAAATGAGATTCATAACAAATCTTTGATGCAAGTAATCAAGTCACATGCTTCTCTCAAAACCCTAAACGACAAATAAACGAAAAACCAATCAACTCATGCCATTTGTCGCTCCCACGATCCTCCTCGCGAAAAGTCATTCTGCAATAATATATAAGATACTTTCACGTAAAAAGACACCTCTCGGCCCACTAGTTAAGTTAGTGGAACATCTTCACTTATTTCCCAATTAATATCACAATTAAAGGGCAATATTGTCATTTGTTAAAATAAGAAAAAAAAAGAGCCACAAAGCCACTAGTCAAGTTAGTGGAACACCTTGGCTTATTCTTCTACAAAAACTACCCAAAAAGTCAAAAAGCTAAAAAGCTCCTTAGCGGAACGCCCTCGGTCTGTGTCAAATATAGTGTCTTTGTTTGTTTTTCTAGTCATCGTCATACTCTTGTAACTGATTTTATAGTGATCAATGAAATTTACTTCCTTAAATTGCTTTATTGTCGTTACTTGTTAGCTATATTGTTGCTTGTTTGTTATTGAGTTGAATCACAGTGTTAAGCAGTCATTGCAAAGCAAATGGCTTTGAAGTTGTTGGGAGCTTGGCGTGCCTACAAGAAATTCTTGGTAGGAAGCCACACGTGGTGCCTCGTAAGCATAGCTCTCTCTCTCTCTCTCTCTCTCATGAAATAACAAACTTCTTGTGCATTCATTACACAATTCAGAAAATTTCCGTACTACTAAATGAAAAAAATCCAAGTCAGAATCATTGTAGTTTTTTTGAACAAGTCAGAATCATCTTAGAGCATCTTCAATAGTGAGTGTCATTTTTGGATTGCCAAACTCAAATTTGGCACTGTTAGAGTGCTTTTTTTTTTTTTTTTTTGCAATAATTTGACCAAACTGCTCTAATGGTGCTGGTGCCAAAATTTGGCACCCTTCTTCAACTACAAATTTTCAACCTACCAATTTTCAACTAACTTTTCAATTTCCAATTAATATTTTATATATTTCAACTATTGTTTAACCACCTCCCAATCACGATATTAATTAACTACTAATCAATTTATTGGGAGTTCAATATAAACGTTAGAAAAAAAAGCACCAAATTGCTCATTTTTTTACGGTAGGGAATAATCACAACGGTTAACTCTGGTGATTGGAAATAAAATCCGACGATTGGAGGTCCGGCCACTTGAAATCATCTTTTCTATCTATATCTCCTTTCATTTCTTGTAAGTTTGAAATCATATCTGCACTTTTTTTTAGGTAGAGACTCGTAATATTATTAGACTTTTGAAAATAAATTTGAGGAATGGTGTGGAATTGATTTAAATGTTTAAGTATAGGGTCAATGTGAAAAGTTCTTTAAGCTAGGACCCATTTGTAGCACTTAAGTGAGTTGAGGGGTACTAGTGTATTTTAACCCTATATAAGGGTGAGAGAGAGAGAGAGAGAGAGAGAGAGAGAGAGAGAGAGAGAGAGAGAGAGAGAGAGAGAGAGAGACCCATTTTCTCGCCCCCCTCCACCGGCTCACTCTCTCTCCTTTATTCTTTCTCTCGGCTCACTCCTCTCCCCCTCTCCCACTAAAAATCAGCCACAAAACCCATCAAACCCTCATAGATTGGCATTGTAATCACCATGTATTTGACATTTCAACCCGGGAATCGCGTGTTCAAACTCGGGGTTTGGTGGAACTCGAAATTTTGGAGAGCTAGGGTTTTCTTGGAGCTAAGATTTGAGGTCTAGCATTTGAGGTAGGAGATTTTCTACTATCTCTAAGTATTTATAAGTGATTTGTTGCATACATCCTTTGTTTTTAATCTATCTCTTTGAGTTTATTAAAACCCATTAAAAACTCATGTTTCTAGTGATTAAGGGTTGTTGCTTGTTTTGATTCTTGTTCTAGGTTGATTATTTCTTGAATTAGTTGGAAAATCATCTCATTTTACATTAGTGAGTTGTTTAAAGTATAGTCTTTCACCTTGAATTAATCAAGTTGGTGACTAAGTTGAAAACCTAACTTAGAGTATGCTGACTGTTGTTGTTGTTGTTGTTGTTGTTGTTGTTGTTGTTGTTCTTTTGTTGATCCTATCCGGACGAGGGACACGACTTTCCAGACGGTTTATCTAGTATAGTCCCCTATGTTGTTTTTGGTCATGATTTCATTTGGTCCTCTTTTAGTCCCTAATGGCATTGTTCCTCCGAGAAATAAGTGTTTCAACTTAGGGATAACTTATTTAGAGGAATTAAACTTTCATATGGTTTCATAGGATTGTTTCATTGATTATTCGAATATTTGTTAGACACGAAAACTTTGATAGATTGAATCTTGAGCTTTGTCCTTGGAATGTGGTTGTCCCTTGGTCCTCATTTGGTTTCCAAATGCAAAATCTACTCATACAACTTGACATTTTACATTGAGAACTAAACACAGCTTGTTTGATTTTATGAAATGGGCATTTAACCTATCACATGGATAATTATTAAAGTAGAATGGAGAACTTGCCTTATAAACTTGATTTGACATGTCCCAATGTTATACGACGGACACATGGATACTTTTGAATAATGGAACGAAGGACACTTGGGTAACTTGTAAAAGATGAGTATTTCACAATAGGTTTTGACACAACAATCTCATTGCCTTTGTTTGGCGATTATGATCCTCCCTTGAAATCCGTTTAACTCTTGTTGTTTAGCTTTACTGTAAATATGTGATTTCAGCTTAAGGATTGGTCAAAGTACTTGTAGCGTATGATTAGTTGTTATCGACGTACAATTGAGAAAATGTCTTGTGAATGCCCGTAGACATGTGGAAACCTTGTGTGATGAACACTTGGACGAAATAGATACAATATGAATGAATACTTGGAAAATGGAGGAATAAGAGAAGGTCATATGAAAAAGCATGGTGGTATGTCACTTGGGCCATTAATAGGTGTGCCACTAGGAAGGGTTTCACGGGATCCATAAGATTCAAATAGAAAATGTACGTTTTTCATTATTAAGAGGTTAATATAATAAATGAAAGAAGCATGAAATAGTGAATGAATATTTGAGGGACACTTGGGCATTTGTATGACATATAGAGACTTGGGAAATGCGAAATTTGGTTAACGAAGTATGGGGTCACACATACCCGAAATGTTTGTGGTGAAATTTAAGGGTACTTGACCGTGTCGTGCTGAGTCAAAAATAGATTTATAAAAACAAGAAATTAACTTTTACTCCAGAGAATAGCGGTTAAGTTTGAGTGTCGATTCACGGAGACAGATTGGCTGAGTTGCGTTAATTTCAATTGGTTTCTTATTTAATTTGGTAAAAGATTGGTTGATTGTTGTGAAAATATTAAACTAAAGAAAAAAAAACAATAATTAAATTGGGTAAAACAATAATTAAATTGGGTGAAAGTGGTTGGGAAAAGATCTAGGGTTTAGAATCTACCCCAACCGCATAACCAAGTGTTGTATAGAAAGGATAAATATTCGAATCACAAAGGATTATCGCTAGAAGTTGCAAACCCTAACAGTAATCGTCAAGAGAATTTAGTGATTGTTAAAAGACATGGACTATCCCGCATCACGGACCTTCTCACAATCATCAATGAAAACAATTATACGATCCATTTACAAACGAGCAAAATCCATCTCAGAACTCCAACCACATCAATGAAAACAATTATATGAACAATATTTGAAAACCGGTGTACAAATACTCAACGAATTGGAAGAAGTAAAACAATTCTATTGATATCCTTAGAATTTGGTTCTAAACATATGATTTGATTCGATTAAAAACCCTAATCTATACAGAAAAGCTAGCTTACTTGGTGTAGAGCTTTATCCTCCCCTAGAAAAGGGGTTTAGCTGGCCATGGAGATGATCGGATGATCGGAATGCTTTGATTTGAAGAACACGCGAAAAACATGAAGAACCCTAGTTTTCTCTCTCAAAATTGCCTCTCCATGTGATTAGGAACCCTAAACTAATGTTTTGATGTTCTATTTATACTAGGAGACCTAAAAATTACATAAAACGCGTCCAAAATGTTGATTTTCGTGTCCGTTCAAGTGGGACCAAGACATGGGTGGTCGGATTTAGAACTAGGAGACCTAAAAATTACTAACCCGCTAGGGTGCTTCCAAGACCAAGCATTTTCCTAGTTTGGACAAAGGGTGCTGCAAGGTAGGTTTTTGTTGTGTTAAGTCTTTGGTTCGGTCAGGAAAGTGTTGGACCGGAAGAGTGTTGCACTGAGATGTTGCGACTTAAGTTTCTCTCTCTCTTTTTTACTTTTAAATCTCATTTCTCATTCTTGTGTTTTAAATCACATAAAAAGCGCTAATAAACTAACTACGTAAACGAACTAACAAGACATGAATTGGAAGGATTAATGGGTACTTTGAAGTGGAATGTTGCCAAGGTTACTAATGGAAACATAACAAAAATCATTGAAATGTTGAGTTTTGAATTGCCAAGCAAGAGATAAGTAAGTTTATGAAATTGGAGTGTAATGGGATACGTGGATCTTTATAGAATACATCGGCTACTTACTAAATGTTGGATACTTCGGTGATATCCCGTTTACTTGAGAGCTCGTGTTGTTCAAGCATGTGACTGCGCATTTTATTTATTTATAAATTTCCGTTGATGTCTTTCTTGTCTCCTGGATATCCTATATCATCTCATTTGTGTTTAGAGTTTGTTGAAGACCTCCTAATAGGCAAAGTGAATGCTTACCTCTTTATTTTTAGGTATCAACCCGAAGCATGAATGAGAGTTCTTGAAGTGCATGGATTTCTTTGAAAGAATACATGACAAGTTATTTGATTGATTCATGAACATCCTTTTGAGAGATAAATTTGTAACTAAATTCATTTAGTTCTCTTTGACTTCTGGAAGAATGTAATAACTTTTAAATTATTTTCATGTCTTTCTTATGGGATATAGGTACTTAATTTAGACTTGCTCTTTGCCATGGATGTTGAACTTTGTTAGGTGACTTGTGGGAATGAATGTATGAAATTTATGTAATTCCCTTGTGAGAAATCTTTATTTTATTAAGTTAAAATCGAGGGCGTGACATTTTAGGATCAAAAGTTTATTTTTATGTATTTTTAGGGTTTGAAATCAAATATGAAAAATTGGGGCTGAAATTTTGTACGTGTATGGGGCGATTTGTATTTTTTTTAATGTTTGATTGGTTGAAAGTGGGGGAGAAAATCTGATGTGGCACAAATGGCTTGAGCCATTTCCCCAACCAAATTTGGCCGAGATAAATAGCTTCCCGTTGGGGGACGCAGAAACTAGCAAGGGAGCCAAAAATGGGTATGACTCGCCATGATGGCTTCGCGTTGGATATGCCCTTATCTCTGAGTTGTCTCTTTTAAGTACTTGGCTTGTATGGGCTCCTCATTAGTTGCTTCTCCAGCTAATTCAATATTTTTTGTAATGCAAGACTACCGATTTTAGAGTTCCGTAGTTAGTTTCGGCTATTTAGTTGCACATCGTTTAAATGTGCCACAGAGCTCTCGACTATCGGTGCTTGTATTAGTCAGATCCTATTTGGTTTCAACATCAAGCATGGAGTTTCTCAGACAATTGACAACCGGATGCGTCCTTAAATTTCTTTGGTTGTTTATCTGTCTTAACTGCGTGTTGGGAAAATCGTCATTCATGGAACTACCATGACACATTAGTGAATCGACATCATATATTGATCACGGACATCGGACGGCCGAAGCAATTTATTGCTGGGTGTATCATTCATTTATTTTGGCTTTGTCTTGTGTTCTTCTCATCTTTTTTTTTCCGGTGCAACGAAATTCATAGAACTAGAGAAAGGAAAGTCTTACAACAGAAGCAAACATAGAAAACAAATAACAGAACATAAACTAATCCCTATAGCGACCAGCGCCCATGACATCCTCAATCACGAAATGGCGAACAGATTGAGGGGATTCCTCTGTGACAACGAGGTCTTCTACTTGTTCAGCTCCCAATCTGGCGAGGTGATCGGCACTTTGGTTGGCTTCCCGGTAGATATGAGTCAGGTTTGCACGAGTGCGGTCAAGAAGGATTTTAGAATCCGTTATTAGAACATGGTGTGGATGATTCTCCGTCGTACCATCATTTATCAGGTTCACCGCCTCCTGGGAATCAGATTCTACGTTGACATTTTGGATACCTTTCTCAAGCATGATTGTTAGGCCTCGATAGATACTCCAAAGTTCAGTTTGAAGGCTTGAATTGCAGCTTAACTTGCCGTAGTAGCCCAACACCCAAATTCCTTTATGATCTCTGAAAATTCCTCCGAATCCTGCTTTGCCCGTACTCTCGTATCGACAGCCATCAGTGTTTAATTTCACCCCAGTTGTAGAAGGAGGAAACCAACGTATAAGAGCAAAATGGGAACTGTCATTGTACAGAGGGGACTTGAAAGCCTCAGAAATTTCAGATGCATAGGCAATGATATTCCCGTAACTAACATTAACATTTGCCTCAATATTGTCAAAGCTTTTCCTATTGCGATCTTTCCATATTTGCCAAATGATGATAACAAAAAGAAGTTTATAGGGAATACCATTACCAATATGAGATTTACCCTTTAATTTAAGATTAGAAACAATCCAATCTTTGACAGGACAATCAAGTCTACTCCCGTACCAATGGCAGTTATGAAAACAATTCCAGATTTCCTTAGCTTTAATGCAATTACAAAAAAGATGATTTAAGTCTTCAGAACTAGAATCGCATCTCGGACAACCACCATCAGTAATGATATTTCTATGAGCTCTCAGATGATTAGTAGGTAAGCGATCATGCAAAATAAGCCAAATAAAACCTTTAAGTTTCTGTGGTATTTTGAGCTTCCATATCCATTCCCAACCTTTTTGATCTGTTTCCTCTTTGTTAATAAAATTATAGGCAGCAGCAGCAGAAAAAAATACCATTACTAGATTCAGACCAAAAGGGTTTATCACAAAGATCAGACAAATGAGGTAGCTGGATACTACATATTTCCTCCATAGTTTGTCGAGATAATAAATGCCCAATCTTAGAAAGATCCCAAGCACCATTCCTATCAATTATCTCTTTAACTTTCATTCCGGAATCAATATGAGGTCCAGGATAGCTGTGTTCCAGAGGGTTGGATCCGCACCACCAATCCTTTCAAAGATCTACAGTATTGCCATCTCCAATGGTCCATTTAGTCCCTTTGGCAATGTAATGTCTGGTATGAACAATGCCTTTCCAAATATGTGAAGCAACTCTATTTAAAGGCCAATTGGAGAATGAATAGTTTTGGAGGTATTTATCTCTAAGGACAGTGGCCCACAGATTATTAGAGTTAATAGCCATTTGCCAGCTTAATTTGGATAAAAGAGCTAAGTTTTGCGTCCTAGCCTTTTTTAAACCCAGACCCCCTTTGTCTTTGCTTTTGCACACCTGATTCCAGTTCACAAGATGAATTTTTTCCTTAGTGTCCGTATCCCCCCAAAGGAAATTCCTATTAATTCTATCAATTCTATTACACACAAAAATGGGAAGTTCTACTGTTTGCATCGTGTAGCTAGGAATTGTAGAAGTGACAGATTGGATCAAAGTGGCTCTACCTGTGAGAGTCAAGTTATTGGATTTCCATTGAGGCAACCTCTTATGCATTTTCTCAATAATGTGATTAAAGTGTTGCTTACTAACTCTAGAATGCAAAAGAGGGATTCCCAAGTATTTTCCAAGATCATAAGTACGAGGTATGCCACTCAAGGAACTAATTCTTCTAGCTTTCCTCCTACTGATATTAGGAGACACAAAAACTTTGGATTTATTAAAATTTATGCTTTGGCCTGATATGGAACAGAAATTATTAAGAACATCCAAAATAGCAATGCAAGTACCTTTACTAGCTTGGCCAAAGAGAATTAAATCATCCGCAAAGAAAAGTTGAGTTAACGGAGTAGAAGATCTAGATACAGGCTCCACTTCTCATCTGTATTATATATATATATATATAGACTGCACTTCTCCTCCGGACCTCCATGATCCGAGCATTTGTTTGACGATCCAAACCGTCCAATGTGTTCAGAAGGTGTTTTCAAGGGTCCACGCGAGAAATCTTCAAAAACAAAATACCGGAAAGAGCTTGATCCAAGTAGTTTTTCGCAAAAACTGTATATTTACAGTTTTGCGAAAAACTGCTTGGATCAAGCCCTTCCCGGTATTTTTTTTGGAGATTTCTCGCGTGGACCCTTGAAAACACCTTCTGAACACATTGGACGGCTCGGATTTTCCAAAAACAATTTGCAAAACAAAAAAAATACGTTTTTTCTTATTTCCGGGAGGTCCGGATAAGAAGTTTTTTGTTTACGGTAGGTTCTAATAGTCATTCTATGAAATGCAATTCTCTCTCTTTTGCCAAAATAAAAAATAAAAAAAGACTATCTTGTCGGGGATATAATCTTGGAAGATTCATATTTTGTGAGACAACTCTAACAATTGTCCGGAACAGTTATCCCTTTTTATTGCAATTGTGTATGTTGCTAGATGGCGGGAATAGGAGGAAAGTAAAAATAAACCTTATTGCAATCGTATGTGTTATTTAATTAACCTAATTGTCTTATACAGTAACAATTTATTTTTTAAAGAAAAATAATTGTTCCACTTATGTTCAAATGCTTTAGAACTTATCTTATGTTTAATTTTAAATACCAGTAAAAGAAACATTTAAAGTGTATTTATGAAAAAGTTGGGTAAGAAATTTGTTTTCCTTAGTCAAAACCAATTACAGTAAAAGAGTTCTATGATTCCTTTTATTTTTATTTTCCCATTCTCTCTTTCCATGAAGTCCTTTAAGAACACAACTCAAAACACAATTGTGTCCAGAACTGTAATCTATATTACAACGGAGAGCGGTTTTTGTCCCAGTCATATTTTTTGTCATAGTCATCGTATTACATTCTCTCTCTGCCAAGTCATTCATCTCCCTCTCTCACTCTATCATTTTCCTCCACCGGCCCACCACACCCAAAATTTCAAACCACATTCTCTCTCTCTCCCATTTTCGAAATTCAAATCATATTCTCTCTCACTACCTCTTCTCCTTCCCCCTCTCTAAAATTTGAAAGACCATAAAAAATTGACACGGGCACGTGCGTAGATTATTCAAGCTGTGCCTTTAGGCACCGGCACATGCACTAGTACTATATATAGGCTCACATATACTCCCTCCGTCCCAATTTGTTTGCTCAATACGAAACTACGTGCAATTTTCAAACTAAAAAATAATGTACTTACAAAAATAATTTTCTAATCAATATGGATCTTGTTTAATGGATCTCATTGAGAATTTTAATACGGTGCAAAAAAAATTTAAAAATTATTTTGATAAATACATTATTTTTTAGTTTGAAAATTGCATGTAGTTTCGTAGTGAACAAACAAATTGGGACAGAGGGAGTATCAAACAGTTCCAGATATACGATTGTGCCGTTATTTTTCGGGAGGAGGATTCTCGATAGTCCCTTTACCATTACCAGTCCCTTTAAGAGCCTAAACGGTCTTGTCTTTGACTCTTTATCTAGTGTTGTTATTTTTTCTACATCCTTTTTTCTCGCTATAAATGTGATTGAGAAATACATTAAATGGTATTCAATTAACGTGAATTTCGACATGCCTAAAGTTATCGATGATGTCTAATATATCAACGGTCACCCTTGTTCAAAAGGGACCCGAAAAGGGCCCAGAAACCGGATGGACCAGCCCCATTTGAGATTCTGACGTTGCTTGGACAATCAATACACTGGTTGGCCCCTCCAAATCTCCACAAGGAAACAACAAAACAGGAAAGCAGCGTCCCACGGCAAAGGTATCAGCTGGAAGATCCTCTCTCTCCCTAATTGGCTAATTCTACATAGTCGTATTACCAATTAATACACTGGTTGACACTCTTCTTTTTTTTTGAACGGATGGTTGACACTCTTCTAGATCTCTCTCTTCTCTCTTACTCTCTCTCCTCTAATTCTACACAGTCGTATTACCAATTACTACACTGGTTGACACTCTTCTAGATCTCTCTCTTCTCTCTTACTCTCTCTCCTCTAATTCTACACAGTCGTATTACCAATTCACCACTCTCTCCCACATCTTCTCTGAGGAATTGAAAAGCCCCACCCAACTTGGGTGTTCTTCCATCTTCTCTCTGTCCCTCTCTGCTCAATCTACACCAAAAACCACACTGCCATGATTTACCCATTAGTTTCCAATGTAATTCCCCTAACCTTATCAATCCAAAATCTCCCACAAAGACCATCATCATTTTCCACCTTAAGGCTAATCTGCTGTTCTAACAATCCAAACCCAAAAACCCAAATCATAAACCCTATTAGAACAAACCCAAATGAAGTCCCACCAAATAGCTCCAAGAAAAACATGGCTTATCAGGAAAAAAGAGGGTTTTCCCAAGTGGGTATCAAGAAGATGTTGGTTTTGTGTGGATTTGGGTACTGGGTGCAGGGTTTCAGGGGATTCCCCTGGCTTGGGCTTAATTTCCACATGGCCCACAATCTTAATTTCGACCCATCAACTTTGCAGCTAGTGCAGAACACTGGAAACCTTCCCATGGTGATTAAACCTCTCTATGGAATTTTATCTGATGCTCTTTACATCGGTGGTGCTCACAGAATACCCTATATTTGCATTGGAGGTCAGTTGGCATCCCCATATTATGTTTTTTTTTCCCTATATGGTAATCTTTCTTGTTTTATTCGTTCGAGCTCCATTGTTGAATTTTACCAGTAAAGTTTGTTTACAATGCTTGGTTTCTATGTTTCTGAAGCTGTTTTGTCATTGACTTTGTCATGATTTACTCCGTTTCAGTTTCGTAATTCCAATTTATTATGGAGACATCGTTGTTAAACATTTCATGTCAATTTTTTTCTCCGCTTTTTTAAAATTATCCTCTAATTTTCGTTAACTTTACCCATTAATTTTTCAAAATGACAAAATGATAAGAGAAAACATTCTTTCCACCACCGGCGAAAACAAATGTTTCCTCCAAATCAATCACAGCGGTCCATGTGATTGTGTAGTACGCAATCACACGGACGGACTGCTGTGATTGATTTGGAGGAAACATTTGTTTCCACCGCCGGCGGAAATAACTTGTTCTCAAATGATAATTGTACAAACTTTTACCAATTAACTTTTTAAAATAGACACTTAATAAGCGACAACCCCCATTAACTTTTTAAAATAGACACTTATTAAGCGACAACCCGTAATGGAATTGGTATTTGGGGATGAGGGAGTATTTTTATATTATTATATACAATTGAAACAAAGAAATAAAAAGTTATATTTATATATTATTGTAGTTATAGGATCAACTTCTAATGAGGGATCCCTCATTTTAAATAAAATGAGGACCAAGCAATTTTTCCACTTTCCGAACTGAATCTTGACGATCCGAACCGTTAGATGTGTTTAAAATGTGTTTTTAAGGTCTACCGCGAGGATTCGTCCTAAACAAATACCCGTAAGGGCTTCATCAGATTAGTTTTTGTTAAAAACGTTATATATAGCGTTTTTAACAAAAACTGATCGGATGAAGCCCTTACGGGTATTTTTTTTGGACGAATCCTCGCGGTGGACCTTAAAAACACATTTTAAACACATCTAACGGTTCGGATCGTCGAAATTTGGTCGGGAAGCATGAGGTCCTCATTTTAAATAAAATGAGGAATCCCTCATTAGAAGTTGATCCTGTAGTTATAAATACAAATATTGGAACTAACTTGGCACAAGATGAGCATCCAAATCCCAAACTGTTGAAAACCAACACTAACTTAGCACAAGATGAAGATTAATACTATTCTAGATAACCAAGAGAAATCTATGAAAAGACAAACCCCGATGCGCAAGTGACAAGTTAGTTTTAAAATTGAACACTTGAAAATTACTTTTTTACTGTATGAAATGTACCACGTTGTGTCTCTACACGTGTCTCATTGAGAAACACATTCTCATTTTAGCCAGATAAGAAAATAAGAAAGGACAACCAAACGGACCCTATACTTGTATCCGTATCACCAGAGCTTTGGGGCATAATCTGAGGACATCTAATGTGTTTTCTAAGTTTGACCTTTTTGGCATTATCAGATCCTGTGTTACTTGAAATCTCTAATACCCTTTACATTCCAAAAATCCTGTTTTGAGACATGCTATGGTACTTTCCAAGATGGTGTATTTAGCGATCCAAAGCTATTCTGATGTTTTCCCTATTTATTTTCTTAACCTTTTTCTACTAGGAAACAAGAAAATGTGAACAACCAAAAAATGGAGCTTTAATAGACAAATGTATAATAAGACATGCCAGAATGCTCCTAGAAACGTGTTTTACAGCCATAGCAAGAAAGATACAATGCTGAAGGGATTTCGTGAGTGCTGAATCGGTCCAGACCGTTGTGATGCAGAAACCTCTGTCATATGGACTTGGGCATTGTTGTGGGATGCATGAACGTGTTTTGAGTGTTGGATTCATTTAGTTTCGGTAACTTTTCCATTCATCGGGATACATAGGCTTGACAACGTATGTAAATGACTTGTGATAATCCCTTGACTTTATCATTGTAGTGGTACTTAAAATGTTTTAACAAATCATTTCATGAATATTGTTGGAGTTGTATGCTTGTATGGTAAATTTGAACTTTGGAATATGTGATGCATTGGATGCCCTGTTGCATGAATCTGACAAAGGCAGTTACTGATACATATGATGCTCTATAGTCCTTTTGCAGATTTTATCTTGGGGGTCATTGGCACTGATCCCCTTTGCTCGAGATGCCCTTCCTACTCTTATGGGGTGCCTACTTCTTAGTAATCTTGGGGCATCCATTACAGAAGTTGCGAAAGATGCTCTTGTTGCCGAGTATGGCCAAAAGCACAAAATAAACGGTCTTCAATCTTATGCGTTTATGGCCTTGGCTGCTGGTGGAATCCTCGGTAACCTATTAGGTGGATTTTTCTTACTGAAAACACAAGATCCGAAGTCTATGTTTCTTATCTTCACTTTGTTACTTGCCCTTCAATTTGCAATTTCTTTGGCAAAAAGAGAGGATTCCCTAGGTTTGCCTCAACCATCTTCCCAGTCTCTTGCACAGAGATCGATTTCTGTTAGCATGAGGAAGCAGTATTCCGATCTTTTAGTGGCAATTAGTGATGAGAGTATCTCCCTGCCTCTTATTTGGATTGTAGTTTTAATTGCCGTAGTTCCAATTCTGTCGGGCTCCATCTTCTGCTACCAAACTCAATGCCTTCATCTAGATCCTTTCATCATTGGGATGTCTAGAGTGACTGGCCAATTGATGCTTCTTGCAGTAACTCTACTCTATGACCGTTTCTGGAAAACTGTTTCCATGCGAAAACTGATCGGTTTAGTGCAGATTTTGTATGCTGCTTCTCTCCTTCTTGACCTTGTCTTGGTGAAGCAGATCAATCTTAAACTGGGTATTCCGAATTGGGTTTTCGTTCTTTGTTTTTCTGGAGTAGCGGAAACTATTACCCAATTTAAGCTCTTGCCATTCCAAGTACTTTTTGCAAGGTTGGCTCCACCGGGTTGTGAAGGATCACTCACTTCCTTATTGGCCTCAGCCTTGTGTCTAGCGTCCATAGTTAGTGGGTTTCTGGGTGTTGGATTGGCTTCTCTTCTTGGAATAACATCAGGTGATTATTCAAGCCTGCCTTTGGGAATTGTCGTACAATTTCTTGCGACGGTAGTGCCTCTGGGATGGATTTATAATGTCCGATCATCGCAACCTGTTGTTGCCACGGAAAAGAAGACAGGTAGGAGTAAAAGAACTCGAAGAAGTAGGAGAGTTGGACGAGTGGTTTTTGACTTGGTTTATGACTACCGAAGAGAAAGAGAAATGGAGGTGCAAAAGTAAGATATCTGATCCAAATAGAAAGACGGTTGAGGTTAAGCACAACATTTGTCCCCCCTTCATCTATCTTAGATGGCAATTCTTCGACTGCCTGTAAAAATGGATTTGATTACCATGATGAATCCCTTTTGTATTCTAGCCAACGTGCAACTATTCCGTTCCAGAATTGTGCAGTTCTGCAAATGTACATCACTACAATTTTGAGCTATAAGCACTCCAGATTTGTCATGAATAATCTGTTTGAGGTTTTCATGAATATTCTGTTTGAGCTGTGGGATTTCTTCAAATGGATGGTCTGGCACTTATTTGAGGAAGTTCTGTTTGTTTTGATAGGCATATTTGAGGAAGTTCTGTTATTAAATGTTGATGTCTTGAAATTCTTCCATACCTTGTAAGATTTTGTTGATACAGTGGTTTACGGTTGAAAACCTGCGGGAACTCGCAGCATGATTCTGTCTTTTGCGATTTCATCTCATCAAACACAAATTGATAGCGCGAAAGTTTAGTCAGAACTCATCTGTCCCTAGTTGAAACTCATCCATGGGACAAAATTTTGCTAAGAACTACTGCAATAGAAAACACAGAAATATTTATCTGCGGAAAGCGACAACTTGACTCGTTTGGGTTTTATATAACAGACATAAATCTTGTAATGTTTCAATAAACTTAGTAAACTAAGGTTGCGTTTTGATTATAGATATTGCAAAGACGATTGCTAGAGGGAGAAAAAGAAAACACAAACGCAAATTCATTTTCCAAACACAGCTCACTAAAGACTCCATATGACAAATAATAGCCCAAATGCTTGAGAATGCAAAAGTTACCAAATTATTATGTTACAAGTACCCCCTTTTTTTAACCTGACATTACCAAGGTTGTTGGTTGGATTACAAAACTGGTCCACACATCCTTACGGTATAAAACCAAAGGCTAGGAGTTGTTTGGGCTTAGTATAGCAAACAGAAAACTTGGAATGCTTTAAATTAGCGTAGCAAACTAAATTTGCTTTTGGATTATAGATGTGACTTAGCTCTTAATAGGTTTTTAGTGTTTTCATTACAGGGACACTGTTAAAATCCTACCTATGTAAGTGTGGAGGTGGTGCCGCTTCCTATAGGTCTCTGGGGCTTTGACTTTAGAGCACTCATGAAACCAAGATAAAGACCCAAGGCCAATCCACGGGTCGGCTTTTATGAATTATCTAAGGAGAAGAAAATTTGTGCGTGAAACATGTCCATAACTATGCATGATGTGGTACCTATGTGCGTGTGGAGTTCGATTCTTATTACTGATTTTCTGAGTTCGATTCTTATTACTAATCTAGGGATTTTGCCTATTCCATAACTATGCATGATGTGGTAATGTTTTTTAATTTTACCATTGAAAAAAAAAAAAAAAACAGAACAGTACAAGGTAAACAAATTTCATTTGACCATGAAGCTTTTTAAACCAAAGGCTATTAGTAATCTGTTCCTTAAAAAGATTTTCGTTACCTTTGTATTGGGACCCATTGGACTTATGTGCCCTTTGGTGGGAAGTTGGTATGCCACCTGTTGGGTTCTATCCATCACAAACAGAATCGGCACGGCACCTATATGGATCAAAACGGTATCATGCATACCTTTTGGTGATAGTATTGGTGCTTTTTGGGTCAATTGACAACACTCAAACTGTTTTGGTAGTGAAGTATGGAAATTAGAATTCTAAAGTGGTTCAGTTTGTAATCATTTGCATTTGTTCAATTTTATATGGTGTTTCACTAGGCTCCTGTTCAAAGATTTTTAAATATTTGTGGGTCGATTAACGGTTAACAGTTTGCCCTTTCTATATTCCTACATAGAGCATTCCTATTTCAAGTGGGGTTTCTTGACACTTGACTTGGCTCATATTTTCCTGCACCTGTTATGTTGATAAAGTGTTTCTTTTATGTGCATGCATGGAAATTAGGAATTGTTGATGAATACTTTTGTTTTGCCAAATTCTCGTGGATGGTTTCAAATATATGTTTATAGCCAAGGTTTATGTGGCTTGTCATTGGTGACACTGGACGGTACTCGTGTCATGGTCATGGTTATTTTTGAATGACGTGATAATTTGTCATATGGCTCTCAATGAGCGGTGCTTTGACGGTCTTGACCCTTAATCGGATAATCGGGTTGGGATAGGTACAAGGTTTCAGTACTGTGGAACAAATGGTCGGTAGTTAACCTAATAGGTGGCTATATAAATTATATCTGATATTTTGCTTTATGCAAGTTTTAATATTCCTGTTTTAAAAATTTTTATTTTCAAATTAAACATACCATGATATGTTTGCAATTTTGGAAAAGGTCTCCTAGGCATATTGGAGAGTTAACAAATATGTAGAATGATTATGTTTCAATTGTTTTTTATTACTTAGTTGTCCTAGACAATTACGTCCCACAAGTTTAGTTCTAAATAAATTATTTAGATGATTGGTTTATATGCTTGTAATGGGTATCCATAAGTTTCATGGATACAAAGGCGCTTGATAAATTAAGCATGAAAATCATTGATAAAGAGTAAAACAACTCTGTGTGGGGTTTTTCTCTCTTGAATTGAAGTGAGGTTTTTTTTTTTTATATTGAGATGGGGTGACGTGGTATTTCGTCACGGTTATATCTTAATAAATCACTTATGAGAGAGTGAAAATGATTATGATTATGATGTTAGTCCGGACATGAAAATCAAATCATGAACTATGATAGTTTATAACTATGGAAAATATTGCCCTCGCGGCAATGGTAAATTCTTGCAAGGGTTTATGATGTGGAAAACATCAATAGGGATGTGACTTAGCCCATTTTATTTTGATCACTCCTGGTGGAAACTCAACTCACCGCTTGTTATATACTTCAAGTCTTTGGTTCAATGTGCAAAGTACACCATATGTCGTGATTGCAAGCACTTAATGATTTTTTTTTTATACATCCCAAGGTAAAGTGCTTGGTACCTGTAATGTAGAAAAATAGGAGGATGAGCTACTTAGCTCTTAATAGGTTTTTAGTGTTTTCATTACAGGGACACTGTTAAAATCCTACCTATGTGAGTGTGGAGGTGGTGCCGCTTCCTATAGGTCTCGGGGGGCTTTGACTTTAGAGCACTCATGAAACCAAGATAAAGACCCAAGACCAATCCACGGGTCGGCTTTTATGAATTATCTAAGGAGAAGAAAATTTGTGCGTGAAACATGTCCGGTTGGTCATTATAGGATCACTGGTTAAAAGACAAGTCTACCATGCGTTCCGACTAACTTTGATGGGTTTCACTAGGTGATGGTTAAAATCGTGAGATACCTTCATTTATGCACAAGTTTTCCGAGTCAATCCAATGTTTATTTTCAATATCTTGAAAATGGTGGGGGATTGTTGGAACTTAACGAAGATTTATTTTCAATATTTTGAAAATGGAGGGGGATTGTTGGAACATTTCCAAAATATTTAATGGAAATTAAATGTTGTAATTGGTGAACGGTTTTAATCCAATGGGTGTGTCTATTCAAGTTAAATGAATAAAAGCAACTGTTGGATTAAATACAAGGGGTGTGTCTATTCGGTTTAAATGAATAGACATAATCACACCAAAATGTACGACTGTTAGGGTGAATTGAATAGACATGACTATTGAGTTTAAACAAATAGATGTGACCATTGGCCAACGGTCACATCTATGCATATATATAGGCTAGGGATTAACTCATCAAAACAGATAAATGAAAACGCAATCAATCACTCTCCCTCACTAGAACTCTCCCTATATTCATTATTGGTGGCATGCAAAATCCAAAGGTGTTCTGGTTCTTCTTCGTCTATGCATGACGCAGTTGGACAAACAGTCAATCGGGACAAGGCTTCATTGTATCTTGGAGTCGAATTCGCCGGTAACCCGGTGCACACCAAATTCACTAGAATTGGTGGGGCGAATATCGTCTTAAGGAAAGCGACATTGTAACACGCCTTGAAGCAACCAATGTTTTCTCTTTTTTTATCCACTTCCATCGATTACGCAATTTTTGCACCAACAGCCACCACTTACACGATTGCCTAACGTCACTCGTAACCGTTTAGGTTAATAGCGTCACTGATGATGATGTATAATGGACATGTGGTATACCCATGTTACATTGAAAATCAGTGACGCTATTAACCTAAACGGTATACCCATGTTACATTGAAAATCAGTTTGATTTATGACCTTCTGATTGCGCCGTTCGGTGAATACATCGCCTTGTACGGAGTAATCCATTGAAGAGGAACATTTTCTACTTAAACACATCATTTTCTAATTCAAAATAATCTGTTTTAATTAGGTTTTGATTGCTTTGTATGTGCTCCATTCTAATCTTTTCGAAAAACCAAATTGCAAACTGTTTGTGAAGAAAACAGTGCCATACGACACTCCTCCCGTATCGCACGGTACACTTGGAGTGTTGTACAACACTTTTAAAAATATGACCGTTGGAATCATGAACAGTGCCGCACGACACACTTTCTGTACTGCGTGGTACACTTAGTGTGTCGCACGACACATTTTTTGAAAACATGAAATTTTAAATCATCTTATTACCAAGCAGTTTGGGATCATGTTTTTCTTTCTGGAATGGTTCACTGTTGTTTCATTGTCTTCAATTGCTTGTTTGCATGATTAATTATTTGTTGTCTTTTAATTATTTAATTATTTATTTTGCATGATTAATTGTTTAATTGTCAAAGTTTAGCATTAAAAAGTTTTCTCAAAAAAATCCTACAAATATTTAGTAAAGACCGATTTTTAATTGGGCGAGCGGGGTGCATTAAAACCCTTCCCCATTTGTAACCTGGCTCCCGAATCCAAAACGAATCTCTGGTTTTCAAACTATTTTTCAAATCATTATCTAAATCGTTTTCAAATTGGTTTCTCGGGTCCTAAACCATTTTCTAAAAACCTGGGTGGTGACTCCTATTTTCAAAACAACAAGTTTTTCCCAAACCAGCGTGGAGCCGACCGTCTACAAAGGCATGGACTATCCCGCAACACGGATCTTCTCACAATCGCGGCATGATCCGTTTCACGAGCAAAATCCATCTCAGAACTCCAACCACATCAATGAAAACAATTATAGGAACGGTATTTGAAAACTGGTGTACAAATACTCAACGAATTGGAAGAAGTAAAACGATTCTATTAATATCAATAGAATTTGGTTCTAAACATATAATCTGATTCGAATAAAAATCCTAATCTATACAGAAAAGCTAGGTTACTTGGTGTAGAGCTTTATCCTCCCCTAGAAAAAGGGTTTAGCTGGCCATGGAGATGATCGGAATGTTTTGATTTGAAGAACACACGAAGACATGAAGAACCCTAGTTTTCTCTCTCAAAATTGCCTCTCCATGTGATTAGGAACCCTAAGCTAATGTTTTGATGTTTTATTTATACTAGGAGACCTAAAAATTACATAAAACACGTCCAAGAGGCTGATTTTCATGTCTATTCAACGGGACCAAGACATGGGTGGTCCGGACCAGAGAAGCTGGGAGCTGTACGAACCAGCTGGGGTGCTTCGTTTGGACCAAGGATTTTCCCAGTCCGGACAAAGGGTGCTGCAAGGTAGGTTTTGCTATGTTAAGTGCTAGTTCGGTCCAGGAAAGTATTGGTCCAGACCAGAGATGTTGCGACTTGAGTTTCCGCTCCTTTTTTTACATCTCTTCTCATCCTGGACACTTTTAAATCACTCCAAAGCACATTTTTCAAGTTCTTGTGTTTCTAAGGCCTAAAACACCATAAACCAACTAACGCTAATCAACTAACTACGTAAAGGAACTAACAAGACATGAATTGGAAGGATTAATGGGTGTTTTGAATTGGAACGTTGCCATGGTTACTAATGGAAACATTACAAAAATCATTGAAATGTTGAGTTTTAAATGGCCAAGCAAGAGATAAGTAAGTTTATGAAATTGGAGTGTAATGGGATGTGGATCTCTATAGAATACATCGGCTACTTACTAAATATTGGATACTTCGGGGATATCCCGTTTACTTGAGAGCTCGTGTTGTTCAAGCATGTGATTGCACATTTTTTTTTAAAAAATTTCCGCGGATGTCCTTCTTGTCTCCTGGATATCCTACATCATCTCATTTGTGTTAAGAGTTTGTTGAAGACCTCCTAATGTGTAAAGTGAATGCTTACCTCTTTATTTTCAGGTATCAACCCTGGAGCATGAATGGGAGTGCTTGAAGTGCATGGATTTCTTTGAAAGCATACATGACAAGTTATTTGATTGACTCATGAACATCCTTTTGGGAGATAAATTTGTATCTAGTTCTCTTTGACTTCTGGAAGAATGTAATAACTTTTAAATTATTTTCATGTCTTTCTCATGGGATATAGGTACTTAATTGGTACTTAATTTAGACTTGCTCTTTGCCATGGATGTTGAACTTTGTAAGGTGACTTGTCAGAATGGATGTATGAAATTTATGTAATTCCCTTGTGAGAAATCTTTATTTTATTAAGTTAAAAATCGAGGGTGTGACATTTAGGATCAAAAGTTTATTTTTATGTATTTTCAGGGTTTGAAATCAAATATGAAAAATTTGGGGCTGAAATTTTGTACATGTATGGGGCAATTTGTTTCTTTTTGATGTTTGGTTGGTTGAAAATGGGGGAGAAAATCTGACGTGTAACAAATGGCTTGAGCCATTTCCCCGGCCAAATTTGGCCGAAATTGGCCGGGATAAATAGCTCCCCGTTCGGGGACGCAGAAACTGGCAAGGGAGCCAAAAATGGGTATGGCGCCGTTGGATATGCCATTATCTCTGAGTTGTCTCTTTTAAGTACTTGGCTTGTATGGGCTCCTCACCAGTTGCTTCTCCAGCTAATTCAATATTTTTTGTAATGCAAGACTACCAATTTTAGAGTTCCGTAGTTAGTTTCGGCTATTTAGTTGCACGACGTTTAAACATGCTGTAGAGCTCTCGACTATCAGTGCTTGTATTAGTCAGATCCTATTTGGTTTCAACATCAAGCATGGAGTTTCTCAAACAATTGACAACCGGATGCTTCCTTAAATTTCTTTGGTTGTTTATCTATCTTAACTACATGTTGGGAAAATCGTCATTCGTGGAACTACCATGACACATTAGCGAATTGACATCATATATTGATCACGGACATCGGATGGCCAAAGCAATTTATTGCTGGATGTGTATCATTAATTTGTTTTGGCTTTTCTTGTGTTCTTCTTGTCTGTATTATATATATTTTTCGTTATTGTCATTTGTTTTACGGTAGGTTGTAATGGCCATTCTATGAAATGCAATTCTCTCTCTTTGCCAAAAAAACATAAAAAAGACTATCTTGTCGGGGATATAATCTTGGAAGATTCGTATTTTGTGAGACAACTCTAACAATTGTCCGGAACAGTTATCCCTTTTTTTTTTTATTGCAATCGTATAAGTTACTAGATGTCGGGAATAGGAGAAAGTAAAAATAAACCTTATTGCAATCGTATGTGTTATTTAATTAACCTTATTGTCTTATACAGTAACAATTTCTTTTTTAATCAGTTTTAAAGAAAAATAATTGTTCCACTTATGGTCAAATGCTTTAGAACTTATCTTATGTTTAAAATTGTTCCACTTATGGTCAAATGCTTTAGAACTTATCTTATGTTTAATTTTAAATACCAGTAAAAGAAACATTTAAAGTGTATTTATGAAAAAGTTGGGTAAGAAATTTTTTTTCCTTAGTCAAAACCAATTACAGTAAAAGAGTTCTATGATTCCTTTTATTTTTATTTTCCCATTCTCTCTTTGCATAAAGTCCTTTTAGAACACAACTCAAAACACAATTGTGTCCAGAACTGTAATCTATATTACAACGGGGAGCAGTTTTTGTCCCAGTCATCGTATTACATTCTCTCTCTCTCTCTCTCTCTCTCTCTCTCTCTCTGTGCCAAGTCATTCATCTCCCTCTCTCTCTATCATTTTCCTCCACCGGCCCGCCACACCCAAAATTTCAAACCACATTATCTCTCTCCCATTTTTGAAATTCAAATCACATTCTCTCTCACTACCTCTTCTCCTTCCACATCTCTAAAATTCGAAAGACCATAAAAAATGGACACGGGCATGTGCATAAATTATTCGGGCATGCGTAAATTATTCAATGCACGTGCCTTTATAGGCTCACATATACAAACATGCACTAGTACGTTATTTTATAGGAGGCTCACATATATCAAACAATTCCGGATATACGAGTTTTTGGCCTTTATTTTTTGGGAGGAGGATTCTCTATAGTACAAAATTTATGTTACTTGTCCCTTTAAGAGCCTGAAAAACGGTCTTATCTGCCTAGTTTTTGGGCCCTTTTTCTCACTATAAATGTGATGAAATACATTAAATGGTATTTTTAAATGGATAGTTAAAATTTTAGTAAATGTGAGGACAAAATTTATGTTAATTGAAGATTGTTTAATATGTTTCGACTATACATTTATCTTTTGAAAAATGGGTTTTTATCTAGTGTTGTTATTTTTTCTACATCCTTTATTCTCACTATAAATGTGATTCAGAAATACTATTTTTATACATTAAATGGTATATTTAGTTAACGTAATAAAAGCCTAAATATAGAGTGAATTTTTACATGCCTAAAGTTATCGATGATGTCTAAAATATCAAAAGGTCACCCTTGTTAAAAACGGACCCGAAAGGGCCCAGAAACCGGATGGACCAGCCCCATTTGAGATTCTGACGTTGCTTGGACAATTAACCGGACACTGGTTGGCCCCTCCAAATCTGACGTTGGGGACAATTAATAACTGGTTGGCACCCTCCTCTCCTGACAGGAAACACAAACCCTCTCTCCCTAATTCTAAGGTACAGCTGGAAGATCTCTCTCCCTAATTCTCACAGGAAACAACAAAACAGATCTCTCTCCTCTCCTAATCTCTCAGCTCAGATCTCTCTCCTCTCCGTAACATCTCTCTAGATCTCTATACCAATTCACCTCTCTCCTCTAATCTAATATACCAATTCACCACTCTCTCCCACATCTTCTCTGAGGAATTGAAAAGCCCCACCCAACTTGGGTGTTCTTCCATCTTCTCTCTCCCCCTCTGCTCAATCTACACCCAAAACCACATCCCAACTTGGGTGTTCTTCCATCTTCTTTCTCCCTCTCTGCTCAATCTACACCCAAAACCACATTGCCATGATTTACCCATTTGTTTCCAATGTAATTCCCTAACCTTATCAATCCAAAATCTCCCACAAAGACCATCATCATTTTCCACCATAAGGCTAATCCGCTGTTCTAACAATCCAAACCCAAAAACCCAAATCATAAACCCCATTAGAACAAACCCAAATGAAGTCCCACCAAATAGCTCCAAGAAAAACATGGCATATCAGGAAAAAAGAGGTTTTTCCCAATTGGGTATCAAGAAGATGTTGGTTTTGTGTGGATTTGGGTACTGGGTGCAGGGTTTCAGGGGATTCCCTGGCTTGGGCTTAATTTCCACATGGCCCACAATCTTAATTTCGACCCATCAACTTTGCAGCTAGTGCAGAACACTGGAAACCTTCCCATGGTGATTAAACCTCTCTATGGAATTTTATCTGATGCTCTTTACATCGGTGGTGCTCACAGAATACCCTATATTTGCATTGGAGGTCAGTTGGCATCCCCATATTATGTTTTTTTCCCTAGATGGTAATCTTTCTGGTTTTATTCGTTGGAGCTCCATTGTTGAATTTTACCAGTAAAGTTTGTTTACAATGCTTGGTTTCTATGTTTCTGAAGCTGTTTTGTCATTGACTTTGTTATGATTTACTCCGTTTCAGTTTCGTAATTCCAATTTATTATGGAGACATCATTGTTAAACATTTCATGTCAATTTTTTTCTCCACTTTTTAAAATTATCCTCTAATTTTCGTTAACTTTACCCATTAATTTTTCAAAATGACAAAATGATAATTTTACAAACTTTTACCCATTAATTTTTTAAAATAGACACTTATTAAGCGACAACCCGTAATGGAATTGGTATTTGGGGATGAGGGAGTATTTTTATATTATTATATACAATTGAAACAAAGAAATAAAAAGTTATATTTATATATTATTGTAATAATAAATACAAATATTGGATTTGGATGCTCACATTCCCAAACTGTTGAAATCCAACACTAACTTAGCACAAGATGAGCATCCAAATCCCACACTGTTGAAAACCAACACTAACTTAGCACAGGATGAAGGTTAATACTATTCTAGATAACCAACAGAAATCTATGAAAAGACTAACCCAGATGCGCAAGTGACAAGTTAGTTTTAAAATTGAACGCTTGAAAATTACGTTTTTACTGTATGAAATGTACCATGTTGTGTCTCTATACGTGTCTCATTGAGAAACACATTCTTATTTTAGCTAGATAAGAAAATAAGAAAAGACAACCAAACGGACCCTATACTTATATCCGTATCACCAGAGCTTTGGGGCATAATCTGAGGACATCTAATGTGTTATCTAAGTTTGACCTTTTTGGCATTATCAGATCCTGTGTTACTCGAAATCTCTAATACCCTTTACATTCCAAAAATCCTGTTTTGAGACATGCTATGGTACATTCCAAGATGGTGTATTTAGCGATCCAAAGCTATTCTGATGTTTTCCCTATTTATTTTCTTAACCTTTTTCTACTAGGAAACAAGAAAATGTGAACAACCAAAAAATGGAGCTTTAATAGACAAATGTATAATAAGACTTGCCAGATTGCTGCTAGAAACGTGTTTTACAGCCATAGCAAGAAAAATACAATGCTGAAGGGATTTCGTGAGTGCTGAATCGGTCCAGACCGTTGTGATGCAGAAACCTGTGTCATATGGACTTGGGCATTGTTGTGGGATGCATGAACGTGTTTTGAGTGTTGGATTCATTTAGTTTCGGTAACTTTTCCATTCATCGGGATACATAGGCTTGACAACGTATGTAAATGACTTGTGATAATCCCTTGACTTTATCATTGTAGTGGTACTTAAAATGTTTTAACAAATCATTTCATGAATATTGTTGGAGTTGTATGCTTGTATGGTAAATTTGAACTTTGGAATATGTGATGCATTTGATGCCCTGTTGCATGAATCTGACAAAGGCAGTTACTGATACATATGATCCTCTTATAGTCCTTTTGCAGATTTTATCTTGGGGGTCATTGGCACTGATCCCCTTTGCTCGAGAAGCCCTTCCTACTCTTATGGGGTGCGTACTTCTTAGTAATCTTGGGGCATCCATTACAGAAGTTGCAAAAGATGCCCTTGTTGCCGAGTATGGCCAAAAGCACAAAATAAACGCTCTTCAATCTTACGCGTTTATGGCCTTGGCTACTGGTGGAATCCTCGGTAACCTATTATGTGGATTTTTCTTATTGAAAACACAAGATCCGAAGTCTATGTTTCTTATCTTCACTTTGTTACTTGCCCTTCAATTTGCAATTTCTTTGGCAACAAGAGAGGATTCCCTTGGTTTGCCTCAACCATCTCCCCAGTCGCTTGCACAGAGATCGATTTCTGTTAGCATCAGGAAGCAGTATTCCGATCTTTTAGTGGCAATTAGTGATGAGAGTATCTCCCTGCCTCTTATTTGGATTGTTGTTTCAATTGCCGCAGTCCCAATTCTGTCGGGCTCCAACTTCTGCTACCAAACTCAATGCCTTCATCTAGATCCTTTCATCATTGGGATGTCTAGAGTGACTGGCCAATTGATGCTTCTTGCAGTAACTCTACTCTATGACCGTTTCTGGAAAACTGTTTCCATGAGAAAACTGATCGGTTTAGTGCAGATTTTGTATGCTGCTTCTCTCCTTCTTGACCTTGTCTTGGTGAAGCAGATCAATCTTAAACTGGGTATTCCGAATTGGGTTTTCGTCCTTGTTTTTCTGGAGTAGCGGAAACTATTACCCAATTTAAGCTCTTGCCATTCCAAGTACTTTTTGCAAGGTTGGCTCCACCGGGTTGTGAAGGATCACTCACTTCCTTATTGGCCTCAGCCTTGTGTTTAGCGTCCATAGTTGGTGGGTTTCTGGGTGTTGGATTGGCTTCTCTTCTTGGAATAACATCAGGTGATTATTCAAGCCTGCCTTTGGGAATTGTCGTACAATTTCTTGCGGCGGTAGTGCCTCTGGGATGGATTTATAATGTCCCATCATCGCAACCTGTTGTTGCCACGGAAAAGAAGAGAGGTAGGAGTAAAAGAACTCGAAGAAATAGGAGAGTTGGACGAGTGGTTTTTGACTTGGTTTATGACTACCGAAGAGTAAGAGAAACGGAGGTGCAAAAGTAATAGTTGGATTGCGTTGGACGAGTAGTTTTTGACTTGGTTTATGACTACCGAAGAGAGAGAGAAATGGAGGTGCAAAAGTAAGATATCTGATCCAAATAGAAAGACGGTTGAGGTAAAGGACAACATGTCCCCCCCTCCATTTATCTTAGATGGCAATTCTTTGACTGCCTGTAAAAACAGATTTGATTACCATGATGAATCCCTTTTGACTTCTAACCAACGTGCTGGTGGAATCCATTTATCCGTTCCAGAATTGTGGAATTCTGCAAATGTACATCACTACAATTTTGAGCTCTAAGCACTCCAGATTTGTCATGAATAATCTGTTTGAGGTTTTCATGAATATTCTGTTTGAGCTGTGGGATTTCTTCAAATGGATGGTCTGGCACTTATTTGAGGAAGTTCTGTTATTAAATGTAAATGCATAGGAACCAGATTTTCACTGTTGATGTCTTGAAATTCTTCCATTCCTTGTAAGATTTTGTTGATACAGTTGTTTACGGTTGAAAACCTGCGGGAATTCGCAGCACGGGATAGTCTCGAGAGGAGTTTTTGTTTTTTTTTTTTTTCAACGGATCGACACTGGATCTGCTGCTTCAGCTCCAAATTGAAATGTTCCATCCCATTTTTGGTAACCCACTCTCCTAGTTGTAAACAAATTTCCTGCTGTCAACAAACAGATGCAGCAGATTTGTAATGCCATTTAACATGTACAGTATCAATTCTACCGTGTATAATTACATTTTTTTCCTTGCGTGTAAATACTATTAGTGTTATAGTTCTCATTTTAGGAAAATGTTACAGATTACTATATCTAACAATAAGCTAAAGAGAATTTTAATTCGTCATCCCATTCAAAAAAGATCGTTATGATCACACTCCATATGGTTTGAATAGTTATGATTTCATCCTGTAAAAGGATATTAGGACGGTTATGCCATTTTTAGGTATTTAATTAGTATCTAATATATATTAATATTATATTCTATACTAATTTGTCTAGTACATCCTAACCTCCCTTAATTGATGTCATAAATTTGTCAACCAGAAGTTTCCACAAATCACGGGATACACATACAATTAGTTTTATCTTTGCCTTTAGTGTTTCATTTTTGAATTAAGCCGATTCTCTCTCTCTCTCTCTCTAGTATTTTTGAAGAACCTTGAAATTAGTCTCACTTTCTCTTTGGATTTAGGCCAAGTTTTCCAAATTTTTTAATGTGAAATCCCATAAAAGCACCAGCTCATAAAATCACCCTTCTTCCCCATTAGATAAAATCCATGTTTGCTCAAATATCCACCTTTGCTAAATTTACCATTTTGCCCTTAAAAAAGAGACAAACTCCCCTTTTTCCATTCCCCTTTCTTCATTCCATTACCTCGTCGAGAGAGAGAGAGAGAGAGAGAGAGAGAGAGAGAGAGAGAGAGAGAGAGAGAGAGAGAGGGAGACGATTCGAACGAAAGAAGGAGAAGAAGCTAACAACACCACAATCGATTTGGACAAGTCTAGATTCGACATAGGGTAACGTTTCTCTCAAACCCTATCCACAACAGCAAGAACATGTAAAAAAGAAATCAAAGGTTGCACATAGCGTAACATTCCGCAAAAATCAGTGTTGGGGTAGATCGGAGTTTTACATGCAGGAGTGTTGAGATCGTCGCCGGTACTGTTTGTGTTTGACAGGTATGTGGAACAAGTAGAGAGAGAGAGAGAGAGAGAGAGAGAGAGAGAGAGAGAGAGAGAGAGAGAGAGAGAGAGAGAGAGAGAGAGAGAGTTTTACCTGCAGGAGTGTTGAGATTGTCGCCGGTACTGTTTGTGTTTGACAGGTATGTGGAACAAGTAGAGAGAGAGAGAGAGAGAGAGAGAGAGAGAGAGAGAGAGAGAGAGAGGTTGTGAAAGCGGTGGAGGGGCGGCTGTGTTGTGTGAGATGAGATCAGTAGGAGGAGAGAAATTTTAGGGTTGGATCTTTATTTTGGTTGGGGGCAACATAGGGGTGCACATACACTGGGCTGGGCCGGGTTCGGGCCGGGCTTATACTAGATAATAACGAGGTTTGTGCATTCCCAAGCCCGACCCGTTTATGATCGGGCTTCATTTAATATGCCCAAGCCCAGCCCAATTAAAAATTTAATTTCCCAAGCCCGTCCAATAAGCCCATTTATTTATTTTTTAAAACATGGTATCACAAATATAAATTAATCAACTATAATAACAATTCACAACCGTAATAACATACTCAAACTCAAAGTTCTAAGTTCTTATAAAAATAGTAACAAAAAAAAAAACCCCAAAAATTAAAAAGCAATTGCAGTGCTAAAAAGGATGAAACTCTCCAACATCCATCAATCTCTAACACCCAAAAACTTCTCGTGGGTATCTCTCATTTAAAAGCACACTTCTTCACAACAGATCCTGTAGAGTACAATAAAAATAAAAGGAAGAAAATAATGAATTATTACCATAAGACAATAGTTTAAGGGAAAAAAAAAACCTTCAAAGTTTTCTTAACCCTAAACAACTAGGAGCTGTAACATATATATTATATAGTATTAAAATAATCGGGCCGGGCTGGGCCTTAAAACAATTTCCCAATCCCAGCCCATTTAGTAAACGGGCTTAAAATATCAGCCCAGCCCAGCCCGGCCCTATGGGCCTAAAAATTTATCCCAAGTCCTAAAAAAACAAACGGGCTGGACTGGACGGGCTGGGCGGGCTATCGGGCCGGTGTGCACCCCTAGGACAACATAGTAATTTCATCTTTTGTCCTTCTCCCAGGTGTCGTACAATGTCATTTTATGGCCTGCCTCATTTTAGCAAATGAGGTGAAGAGAACATAAAATCTGAGCTTTTAGCTTTTGGAAAACCCAGCCATAGGTTAAACGGGGATGGTGGTGACGGAGTGCCACCACCACCACGTAGCAGTGGTGGTTGGAGATCAAAGGCCGGAGATCGGAAGGGAAGAGCTCCATCATGTTTTGGCCGGAGAGTGCTCTGAAAGTTCTCTGTGGTGCGTGGAGTGGTGTCGGCATAGGGCTCCATCACGATTTGACCACATGGTGCACCGCCGCCAAACTCAGAATCGATTGGTCTCGACGGCGACGGAAAAACCTAACGAGTAACCTTTTAATCTCGATCGATCTCACAATCTCATTTGATTACTGTAATATTTTGTTTTGTGTTGTATGGTGGTGGTAGGTTTCGGATCTTGTTAATGATGGCGGTGTTTTTTTTATCCAATGGTGGTTTGTTTTAGATTCAAGGCTGGTGTTTTTCTTCGATACAATAAAAATGGTAAATCAATAAACCATGTTCACATGCCTTTCTGACGATGGTTATTTCATACAATGAATATGGTTTATTGATTTATCATTTTGGTGATTTGATATTGTAAAAATGGTAAATCAATAAATCATGTTCACTGACACGTGAACATGGTTTATTGATTTACCATATTGGGTGATTTGATACAATAAAATATGATTCACTGGTATATCACTTCCGCACTTTGGTGATTCAACAAAATAAATATGGTGCATTAATCTACCATATGTTTCATGGTTAATCTACCATTTTTTTGTGGTGCATTAATCTGCCATTTTTTTGTGGTGCATTAGGTCAAAATGTCATGATTATTTATTTTTAATTTTGTTTGGAGATTTTAGGTGTGAGAAGATTAAAGAAGAGATAATTAAAAAAATAGAAAAGAGAGAGAGAGAGAGAGAGAGAGAGAGAGAGAGAGAGAGAGAGAGAGAGAGAGAGAGAGAGAGAGAGAGAGAGAGAGAGAGAGATTAGGAAAGATTAGGAGAGAGATAAATTCGGAAAGATTGGGAGAGAAAATATATTAGGAAAATCAGGAGAGAGAAAGGGTGTTTTGGGGTTTATTTGAATTTCAGGATAGAATCATAAATATTCAAATCTCATATGATGGAATCATAATGATCTTTTTTGTACATGATTCCTAATTAACTCTCCCTAAGCTAAATAAGTAAGGATATTTTTCTACTTTCTTTTGAGTGAGAATACCATGCAAAGCAGTATACGGTTCCCCAAGACTAAAGTAAAAATGGAAAATCTTATGAGTGGAAGTACAAGTTTCTGGGTTACCTTATGCGCATTTCGACTAATTAATTCCATCATCTCATTGTAGGGAGTCCAATTTAAGCAAGTTTGTGTACTTCCACATGGAAGTTATGCTGCAATAGGAATAAGATTCTAGTACAAGATTGTTAACCATTTCCTCTCTTATAAGTCTTATGATCTACAGGCAAACCTCTTGTACCAGAACTGTAAAAAAAAAGTCAATTAAGAGCTTCCCAGCCCAGTAAGAATAAGGTTCCAAGTTCCAACCTCCAACGGCATTGTTTTGAGCAAGTCGCGCGTTTGACAAGCTAATCTGCTAAACCTCATTTAGACAAGAATCTCTCATCGTTGAGATGATGCCAAGAAATGCGTTTGAAAGCAAGTCACGAGTTTGACAAGCTAATCCGCAAAACTTTATTTAGACAAGAATCTCTCATTGTCGAGATGATTGCAAGTAATGCGTTTGAAAAGCTAATCTGCTAAGCACACCCACTACCGTAATCATGTCCGATCAGCTTGTAACCTGCGGCCAAATAGCCTATGAAAAAGGTCAGCCGAGAAACAAAATGTTCTGCATTTTCATCCCCCTGTCTGAATTAAGGACAAGTGTAATCTGCAATACGATTATTTTTTGTTTTCGCGAAAATTTGGTCTGCATGATTCTGTTTTTTGCGATTTCATCTCGTCAAACACAAATTGATAGCGCGAAAGTTTAGTCAGAACTCATCTGTCCCTAGTTGAAACTCATCCATATGACAAAATTTTGAGTACGAATATATTGGAAAACCAAGTCAACTTATGCTAAGAACTACTGCAATAGAAAACACAGAAATATTTATTTGCGGAAAGCGACAACATGACTCGTTTGGGTTTTATATAACAGACATAAATCTTGTAATGTTTCAATAAACTTAATAAACTAAGGTTGCGTTTGGAATATAGATATTGCTAAGACGATTGCTAGGGGGAGAAAAAGAAAACACAAACGCAAATTCATTTTCCAAACACAGCTCACTAAAGACTCCATATGACAAATAATAGCCCAAATGCTTGAGAATGCAGCAGTTACCAAATTATTATGTTACAAGTACCAAATTATTATGTTACAAGTACTTGAATCTAGGTACTTTTTTTTTTAACCTGACATTACCAAGGTTGTTGGTTGGATTATCAAACTGGTCCACACATCCTTGCGGTATAAAACCAAAGGCTAGGAGTTGTTTGGGCTTAGTACAGCAAACAGAAAACTTGGAATGCTTTAAATTAGCGTAGCAAACTAAATTTGCTTTTGGATTATAGATTTGCGAAGAATTTACTTAAGGAAAAACACAAACTAAGGAAACATGAATTCGAATTTCTGTTCGTTGTTTGCTGCATCACGAGTTAATATGGTGATAAATAATCCAGATGTGATAAATAGACTCAATGCTTGAGAATGCAAACAAAACTAAAGGGCAAAGTCATATATCACAAGTTCATGAATCTAAGTTACCTGAGTAATTCCAAAACTTATTACAATACTGTGTCCAAGAATTGAATGCTGCTGCTGTAATTTAAAAACTGAACACACTGGCTAGCTAGGTAATATGTTTTACAATGGGTAAATCAACAGACAAAGTAGCATCCACTGTCAAGATGCTGGGAACAAGCCAGAAGGGTGGAGGATCAACTCTCTGCGGCAGATCAAGATTCTTAAGTGGTTTAACACTCTTATCATCCAAGCTGAAAACTCCCACATCGTGACCTCCATACAAATAATCCTCATTCATTCTCTCCCAGTAATCGTCCGTGAAGTAAATCGAGTTCCTCTTACAGTGAGCTGCCGGGGTAGATAGTGACACCGAGTGGTTTCCGCCCAAAAACAGCGCGCGATCACCTAAAGATTCCACCTCTTCCCATGTTCGTTGAATGATGTTGAGCCGGTAAACCGTGAACTCTAGAGTCTTGTATGGGTAAACCAGAGGGTGGCTGCACTCATCGCTCAAAAGATCTGCCTCGCAAACAGCTTCACCGTTATCGCTAACAAACTCGCCAACATGCCTGTTAACAAGCAGGCAATCACCACACGATTCCACCAAATAGCACCGGCAAGTAAAACGGTCCCTGTCGTTGTACAGAAAATTATTTTCTGTCACTGTCACTCTCTTGGGAAAAACATGCAACGGATGGAAATCCATTGTTTTAACAAGCGAAGGAGTGCTGAAATCCCATGATTCAACTGAACCCATCTCGGACAACGCGAAAAGCTGATTCTTGTGGCATATGATATCACAGTAGGGATGATTTTTCCCCTCAAGATCGGTCCAAACGCTGTCTCCATGTTTACAGAACGCGACTTTCGCTTCATACCCGTAAATTGCCATGACTACAAAGTCCATGCCGTTGCCATGACAAGGGTCGGAAGAAAGAATAGCTTTGAGTATCAAACACTCTTGTATCTCTTTCGCAGTGACTGAACGGCTCACAGGCGTACCATGAAAATACTCTATGTCGAAACCATACTCTGCTGATCCGGAAACACTGATTAAGTGAGGAAGAGTTTCTTTCGGAGGAAGCGAAATCCGATGGCACGAAAAGGGATTGAAGAGACACGGGTTCGCCCATTCGTCCAACAGGACTAGCCACCCGTGAGACGAACCGACGCAGCGGCTCTTATGTAGCTGTTGAGTGAAGTAATTTGTTATTCGGTGGATCCTATTGGCTTCCAGATTCAGGAAGGAAACAGAGTAGTCTTCGTGGTTTTCTTCTTCTTCTTCTTCTTCACTGGGAAGTAAAACCAAGAATGGGGATGGGAGTGATGGAACATGAGAATGATGGGTTTGTTTCTTTTCTTTGGGAGGAGCCATTGTTGTTTCTTTGAGACCAAAAAAGAGAGGTGAAAATAGGGTTTGAGATTCAGAAATTGGGAAACTATAGGATTGTTAGTATGAATAGAAATTAGTAATATTTATAGAGCTTTTTGGGAATTTGAAATCAATCAGGAATGCGTTGGAGGCATTTAATGTTCCACTTGGGACTCCAATTTGGCAAGGAGAGTCCTGATTGGATTGGTTTGATGTTTCTAAATTGGTGTGGTTTTTGAATCTTTGTTGACCACAATCTCTGTGGATTGATGATGGTAATCATTTGGAGCGTTGGTTCCACAAGGCAAAACCCTACAGCCCCTGCTCTGCATAACATAAACCCCTGATTGTCATTTTTATTTGATCAAATGCCAAAATTGAGTCGTCTTTGTAATTATATATGATTAATGGAGGTCTTATGTTTCCGGGTTGAAAAAAAAAATAAAATGCCAAAGGTGAGTTACCTGACATGATTTTTTTTTTTCCATGTCATTCCTAATTTATTACATGGGGAGAGGGGAACAACGTCGCACACGGCTGTTACATGGGGAGAGGGGAAATAAGGGAGCCAAACAGAGCCCTTGCAGAGCAGTTGAGGGGAACTAAAAAAACATCAAAACGACGTCGTTTCGCTGTGCAGGATGCTGCAATCAACACACCCCCGCTTCCGGGGAGAGGGAAATGAGACTCGATTCTGGGATGCCGTGTGGACATCCAAGAGCTCTACCGCATGAGCTAGCCACCACTTGCACGATTGCCTGACGTCACTCGTAACCGTTTAGGTTAATAACGTCACTGATGATGACGTTTAATGGACATGTGGCCGAGAATTGTTGCTCAATACATATTTTCACGCTCTGAAACGACACCAGTGTAGTCCGGGAGCCCGCCGGCAACCATTTTTACCCCGGATAGTTTTTTCCATTTTTTCCTAAAAGACCCTTAGAGTCTCCTAAACTTGTTTCATCCTCCTAAACTGATCCGAAAGTGTCCCAGTGTAGACACCCAAATTTGACTTTGAAAATGTTTAAGCACTTCCTTGGGCGAATCCCAGTGATGAAATGGGTTTCGTATGCATGGATGAGGAACGAGAAACTTTATGAACTATGTGGAACTCTTAAGGAATAAAAATGCCTTGGAATTAGGGAGGGAATGTAACACCCCGACTTTTATTATCAAACAAAACAATAAAAGGAATTATAAAGCAGAATTCTAACATTTAGTGGGCCGCTTACTGTTAAAATTTAGGAATTATATTTTGCACGGCTTGAAGCTTACAAAATAAAATAGCGGTTTTTTATGTGCCTTTTAGAAAAAAGAAAGAGTATTTTCGGATACCCTTTCGACTTTGTTAATAGCATCGCGGCACGAACCACCGCGAGGTGAAAGACTTGGGGCCCAAGCAAGGGCATCCGGAAGGTGGATGAGGTGACGCTCATGAATTATTGGGTCAATCCCCTTAACATTAATAGGATGAGATTTATTAGCTAGATGATATCACATGCATTACATCATATGGGATGATATCATGGGGTGTACTAATATCATTAGCATTAATATAGAGGATTTTAGAGTCATATATGGGATGAATTAGCCACAAGTATAAATATGATTCTTTTCCCCCTTTCACAACACACAACACACACACATACACGGCACAGTAAGAGGAAAAAAGAAAAAAAGAGAGAAAAAGGGAGACAAGGGAGGATCAAGAAAAATAGAAAAGGAAGAGGATTACCAGGTGGTAAGTTCACCCCAATCACACCTTTCCTTTTCTCATCTCAGTGCCACCCGTGCACTTTTAAGCCATACTCCTTTACAAAAATTCAAACCCAGCATGTAGGAAAAGGGTTCAAAACGGTCCAACAAAGAAAAACAATAATAAGAAGAAGAATCTCGTACCTTGAATATATTATTTCAATAAAAATAAGACCCATACAAGCAATTTGGGATCAACTCGATTCATAAGTTTACAAAATTGATCATACATAGTCGTTCGTTGATTTAGGGCTAAAAATGAATCAAGCCTCTTACGTAGCTTGTGCCTCGACTTGGCCCCTTTTGTAGCCAAAACAAGCTCGAACTCAAGTTGTAGGCTCGTTTTACGATACCTCTTAAATACGAAACTACAAAAAATGGGGAAAAAGAAAAGAAAAGGAAAACACACCTTCGATTAGGTGTTGAAAGAGAAAATGGTGTATTAAGCCAATTACTTGTCATTTTCTCAAACTACTTTGTGATTAACAAATCAGTGGAGCTAAGAGGTATTAATTTTGACAGCCACATGAGCTGCCCTTCCCGAGAATGGAGTAAAATCCTAAAAAGAATACAAAGCAATAAAATAAAATTCATATACATGAGCTTAGTTAGGATTGTAATTTGACTCCACAATTTTAGTATTGTATTTCTAATAATTGGTGTGTTATATATTCTAGGACCCGATAGATTTTACGGTAGATTTTGGACTCAAGAAGGTGAGTTATGAATTATCCCTGTTACATGAGTTTTTTCACAAAAATTATGTTTTTATTAAATTATGATTATTTATATGAAATTCTTTTGAAACAAATATACCCTGGAATCCTGATGTTTTGCTCAATTTTTGGAAAAAATAGTATTATCGAGACATCCAGACAATGTCCCTGAATCTGTGGGACGTTAAAGATACTAGTCGGAACGGTGTTATAAGGGCGGAATGGAAAGGGGCACAACCTGGTGTTCAACTGAATTGATCAATTCAAGATGTTATACTGGGGGTCGCTCCCTCATTAGCTGGCGGAAATATATGTTTATGGCATGTTATGTTATATACAAGCGTGTTTGTGAATTTTGGTTACAGTTGAAGCCATGAAAAACTGATCATGCCATGATTTTGGTTCATTGACAAAAAGTTTTTTTTATAAAAAAATTCCATGGTAGATCATGTAACTCCGATAATTCATAATCTCACACAAGCAGTGGCTTATGTTGTCGCAATCTTGCCTTTTTAGGTAATCAGAAATAGAAGAACGGGCCGAATACCTATATTATTAAGCTTGAGGTCGCGTATTGAATAAGAAAAAAAAATGTAACCCACTTTGCCGTTAGCATAATGAGTAAAGGACTCTAATAATTTATTGTTGCTTCCGCCATATCTCAAGTTATTTTCTTTTGGGAAAAAAAAAAAAATGGTGACGATAGAGGCCTTTGGTGAGACAGACTCGCTGGCTGGTCACGATGATCAAATCTGTTGGATTTGGGTCGTGACAGGAAGTGCCGCATGACACTTAGCACGTGTTTTGGCCTTGGTGGCTTTGACGATCTTCAATTTGGTCCTTTTGACTCACTTTTCATATACAAAACTTCCTATTTTATTTTCTAACCTCGGAGATCACAAAAGTGAGTCAACATTTCGAAAACCAAATCTTTAGACCCGTGGAATATTTTCTAGAACACTTGAATCAGCTCTGGATAGTTGAGGGTGTGACCCGGCATACCTAAACCGTGTTAGGTGGCAATTTTGAGTTATTTTTTAAACATATCCCAGATCAAAGCTGTAATACCCATTTCTAAAAATTACTGTACATCGTATTTGAAACAACTTGGATCCCTCAACCCATTTTCTCATTCGAGAAACCCCCACGGTCGAAATTCTGGACACGACAAACAAATACAAATATTCCTTACTACTAGCTGCTGCCTGCAAAAGGACTTCTACTATTTATACCCATTATTATGTCACTACAACTAATTTCCAAACTAGCTCTCATGTATAGTCTTTAACTCAGGAATCGGCTTAAGTCAATTTTTAAGTCAATATATTGTGAGAGAATGACTTATATCGTAAAAAGCAATAATTTAGTTTTGAGTTTAAGTCATGAATTGGAACAAGACTTCAACTGGAATAAAGAATCTCAATTTTTTCAGTTGAATGGTTCTTCAAGTGTGCGTGTGTGTATATAAGGGACGGTTCCGTTAACACAACGAATAACACAACATTTGACACAAATTTTTTTTTTGTAAACCCCACGCGAATGTTCGGAGCCATTCAATTTATTTAAAATATGTTTTTAAAATTACTTGTAAAAAATCAACTTATTTGAATATCGGTAAGGGCATGATCAGTTCGTTTAGTTGATTCCTGTCAGATTTTACAGGAGAAATTTGAATGAACCGATCAACCTTTACCGATATCCAAATGAGTTGATTTTTTACAAGTAATATTAAAAACATATTTTAAACAACTTGAGCGGGTCTGATTGTAAGCGTGTGGCTCCGATTTTTGTTGTGTCAAATGTTGTGTTATTCGTTGTGTCTATGGAACCGCCCCGATATATATAGTAAGGACCTCCCGTAAATAAGAAAAAATGTAATTTTTTCACGTTAAAAATGTTTTTGGGAAATCCGAACCATCCAATGTGTTCAAAATGTGTTTTCAAGGGTCTACGCGAAAAATCTTCAAAAAAAAAAAAAAAAAAAAAAAACGGGGAAGGGCTTGATCCAAGAAGTTTTTCGCAAAAACTGTATATTAGTTTTTCGCAAAAACTGTAAATATACAGTTTTTGCGAAAAACTGCTTGGATCAAGGCCTTCCCGGTATTTGTTTTTGAAGATTTCTCGCACGGACCCTTGAAAACACCTTCTGAACACATTGGACGGTTCGGATCGTCAAAAAAATGCTCGGATCAAGGAGGTCCGGATAGGAAGTGGAACATATATATATATAGACAAATTTTCTAATAAGGACCTCCCGGATTTAAGAAAAAATGTAAATTTTTCATTTAAAAAATTGTTTTTGGGAAATCCGAACCGTTCAATGTGTTTTCAAGGGTCCATGCTGGAAATCTAAAAAAAAAAAAAAAATACCGGGAAGGGCTTGATCCAAGCGGTTTTTTGGAAAAACCGTATATTTACAGTTTTGTGAAAAACTGCTTGGATCAAGCCCTTCCCGGTATCAAACACCTTTTGAACACATTGGACGGTTCAGATCGTCAAAAAAATGCTCGAATCATAGGGGTCCGCAAGTCCGGACTAGAAGCGTCCCCTACATACATACATACATACATATACACACACTTTGTGATTGTATTAGGCTACAGTTACATATTCTGATGTTATCTTTGATTTGCAAGTTTGATTATTTATTTTATTTTTTTTTAGAGGAAAATTATAAAGAGACCCATAATAGGAGTTCGCTTAAGACCTCCATAAGTCTTGAGCCGGCCTTACCGCCCCTTAACTAGCCTGCAAGAGAAGCAACTGTCAGCACCGTCTGACTGAATCCAGCTAGAGGGCACTCCAATGCCTAAACTAGACTCAGGTGGAGGATAGTTGGCATACCTCCTCCTAGATTAATCCCCGAGGTTATATAGGCAGTTTGTCCTTGCTCTCCAAGTCATCCGTGCCTGGCACGATTGCCTAACGTCACCTATAACTATTTAGGTTAATGACATCACTGATGATGTTCAGTGGACATGTGACTGAGTGCGTTGCTCGATACATGCCACCACACGATAATATCTCCAACAACTTACTGTACCATCAAATGGGCCGGGTGACGAATCATGTCAAGCCTTGGCCCAACCTAAATACCTCAGGATCACACTGGACTGGGTGTTGAGCTTCGAGGGACAAGTGGGCAATCGATAAGGCCCATATGTGTTTGGCCCAAGCATTCCAAGTGAGATGCACTTGGTATGAAGAACTCCTGAATTAGAAAACACAGAAATGCTGAAAGTACCAACACAACTCATTTAGGGTTTTATATAGCAGACGTAAATCTTGTAATGTTTTAATAAGCTTAATAAACTAAAGTTGTGTTCAGATTATAAATTTGCAAAGAATTTGCTGAAGGGAGAAAAAGAAAACAAAAACACAAATTTCATTTTCCAAACATAGATCACAAAAGACTCCACTTGACAAATACTAGCCCAAATGCTTGAGATCGCAAAAGTTCAAAATTAATTTCTTGGCAAAAGTTCAAAATTAAGTTCTTGAATCTAATATTTTTTGACCTGACATTACCATTATTGCTGATTAGATTACGAAATTGGTCCATACATCCTTACAGTAGTCTTCCACCAAACAAGGGCTGATAACCCTTACCCGATAGAAGAAAAACTAGATGAGCTAATTAAGTCAATGGATCACATATTGCACACACCAGAAAAGGAATTGTACTCCCCTTTGACAAACCCTAAACCCAATACACTCAAGGAAACTGGAAAAGGACACTAGGAGTAGTTTGGGCATTATCTAGCAAACAGAAATCTGGGAATGCTTTAAATTATCTTTATAAACTAAGGTTTCGCTTGGATTACAGATATGCAAAGTTTTTAGTTTTGGGTACTTCACCGTCAGAGGGTTCGTTCCGCGAGTCAAAGGGTTCAAGCGGGGGTTCAAAAGGGGTCAGCGGCTGTCATAAGGTTCAGAAACCTCTCTGGAGGGTCCAGAAAGGTTCAGAAGGGTACTTTGACGATTTTGACCACTTTTGGGAGGTCGGAGACTTATTCCTGACTAATTTCGACGTTCCGGATCCATCCGAGGGGTCGGTTTGAGGTGATTTGAAGCGGAATTTGTTGGTACGTTTTATTTTTACCGCTTTAAAACGTTACTTGGAGTTTCAAATCAAGTTTAAGAGTTCCTAAGGTCATTTTTAGCGACTATCTTGGTGTTAAGATGGCGGAGATTAATATGAATTCTATGGTCCTATTGTCGGCTACAAATTATTCAATTTGGAAGCCCCGGATTAAGGACATGCTTGCTTTAAAAGACTTGTATGACCCGTTAGATCTTAAAGGAGTTAAACCGGCGGATGTTAAGGCGGAGGATTGGACGAAATTGAATAGGAAAGCGGTAGGGTTAATTCGAAATTGCATTGGGCAAAAGTTTTTCATCATGTAGCGGAAGAAGAAGACGCTTATGTGCTTTGGAGAAAATTAGAGGAGATGTATCAATCGAAAACATCTCGGAACAAAGCACTATTGATGAGGAGGCTTGTAAATTTGAAACTCCGGAGTGAAGATTCGGTTGCCGTACATTCTAGTGAGCTTCAAAGTTTGGTTAATCAATTATCTAATGTCGATTTGAAGTTTGATGATGAGTTGCAGGCTCTCCTATTGTTTAGTTCACTACCGGATAGTTGGGAGACTTTGGTGGTTTCTCTTAGCAACTCCGCGCCGGGAGGAAAGTTGTCTATGGCAATGGTTACGGATGCCATATTCAGTGAGGATGCGAGGAGGAAAGAGATGGGGACTGAGCATGATGAGGAGTGTCAGGCACTAGTTTCGGAGGGTAACCGAGGAAGGAGCCAAACAAGAGGAAACAGGAAAGGGAAAGGAGGCGGCAATCGTTCACAATCGAGGGGTCGGACGTTTACATGTTATCATTGCCATGAGGAGGGGCATATCAAACGGAATTGCCCCAAGTATAAGGCGAAAAAGGGAGATGACCAATCAAAAGAAGCAACGGCGGTGGTTCAATGTTATGATGATGATCTATTGTTGGTCGTGTCGGATACTACATGCGCAAGGAAATCGGATTGGGTACTAGATTCTGGGTGCTCATATCACGTTTGCGGGGATGTTTCACAGTTATTGGAGTACGAGGCATGCGATGGTGGTGATGTCCGGATGGCCAATGATTCCACGAATCGGGTTGTTGGCAAAGGGATGGTGAAGTTTCGAATGCCGAATGGAAAGACTGTGAGGTTGACGGGTGTGCGACACGTGCCGGGTGTGAGGAAGAACTTGATATCTCTCGGGATGCTTGATGAGAGAGGGTATAGTTTTTCGGCTATAGGTGGAGTTCTTCGGGTTCTTGACGAAGACAGAGAGTTGTTGCGGAGTAGGATGATTGGTGGACTATACCGGCTTGTGGGTTCGGTCGTGACAGGAGGGGCAACTGTCAGAATTGAGACGAGCGGTATAGATTGTTCAGTTGGACAGGGGAGCCAGTTGCAGACGCGCACACAGAGTGAGCATAGTTATGCTAGAGTTGTGCGGGATTCGGGCCCGAAATGGAAAGAGCAATTGGTGCATGGTGTCTACGAGGAAGCCCAGAGGAAAGAAACGGTAAAGATGGGAGCTCCAATGAAGAAAAAGGTTTCTTTCGCTCTTGAGTTAGTTAGTGGTGGTGATTTCTCCGGGGTTGTTGACACAGGAGGAGGGACACGACCACCACGGTCGCCGAGGCGGTGAGCTTCGGGTGGCACCCCGGTGAGGGGGTGCGAGCACCTCATTGAGGGGGTGCGGATGCTCCGGTTGGTGAGCAAGGACATCTCGGTTGAGATGTGAGAGTGGATGGCATTCCGGTTGAGGGGGTGCGGTACTCAGTTTTTTGGTTTGATCGGCTGCAAATCTAGCTTGCAATGATACATTCTTTTGAGTGAAGTATTCCGGGTTGGGGTACGGTGAAGCTCGATTGGTAATGACACAGGCGCTCGCTAGTGTGGCGGATCGGAGATGGCGGCATGACGTTGCTGCAAGGTCAACAATTGTCCACTCGGGGTGGAGGGGGTGATTGTTGGGTTTTTTGGGTCCACCCCAAGTGGGCCCAGGTTTACCCATTGGGCCGGTAGGGCCCAAATTTGTGGTTTCCTTTCTATTGCTCTAGGGTTACTCTTTCTGGTGGTGTGTGTGCACTGTGTATGAGTCAGGAGAGAGAGAGCAGGAGAGTGAGTAGAGAGACACAAAGGGTGAGAGTTTTTTGTATCTATTGTTCATAATAGTGAATTTTTCTCTCGGTAAATTCGTGTGTCTTTCTTGTGCTTGATTGCTTGTGCGTGAGTGTGTTTGTGGTGTGAAATCTGGGGCCATAAAACTCAACAGTTTTGCATATCCCCACTGGATACCGAATATAAAAATGTATATATACCTAAAAAGAATCTATCAAAACATGCAACCCCCACAATTCAGATAACTCATCTTAGGACCTCAACCTAGTAAATTCGCATTTAGTTTTAATAGTGGTTCATGGTGATATTCGTTTTTCCTAGTGAACTTATTGCCTAGCTAATAGCATGTGGCTAAACACCTATCAATCACAATAGTGGTTCGAATAAAAGTACAAAATTACAAACTATGAAGAGACAAATATAGATAGGTTGGCTGAAATCGATTGAATAACTAGGGTTTTAGCTTCCTTCAAGTGCCTTGAAAGCTTTAGCACTACTGGTAATTTATCCTCCTCCTCTCTCCTGCATCATTCTTCTTCTTTGTCCACTTTCTAGTGAATGTCGTTTCCTTGGTCACCTGTATCAGAGAGAAAAGTAATTTATCTTTTCTTGCTTCGCATATAGTGAAACAAACAATATGCCCTGTTTGGTTTGAGGTTTTAGTTTTGTTTTAGTTTTGTTGACATCATCATTTTCCTCATTTCTCTTTCTATCTCTCTCCACTCATTACACCTGCTTATATCATCAAAACTAAACTAAATTACTCCTTCTGTCCCAATTTGTTTGCTCAGTACGGGGAATCCCCCAATTTAGTGGGTCAGAGTCAAAGGCTTTAAAAGCACACAGTTTTCCCATCTTATCCTTCAAAGCTTGGATGAGAAATAAATTTAGCATTCCCCTTTTGTAAATAGATAAAAAAAAAAATTTCCAAATTCCTATAGACAAAATCTGTGATAGCACACCACCAAAAAATAAAAAAATAAAAAAATAAAAAAAAGCCCAAAAAATTTGCCCAAATTTTTTTTTGGCTCCAATTGAAACACAATTAATTTTGGCTCCAACAATCCCGAAAAATTTGGCTCCAACTATCGAAATTTTTGGCTCGGAAATTTTGGCCCCAAATTCTCTCGTTTATTCACCAACCAAATCCCACAATATAAGGAATATCTTCCAGATTTTTTCTCCCTAGCAAACCCATTCCTATTTTAACTACACATTGTGGAAAATGCTCTCTCCCATCTACAGGATCAACCCTTTAATTAAGTCAGGTTTGTTCTTCTTGTTTTTTTTTTTCAATGATATTAATCCGTTCCATTTTTTTTATTTGGAGTTATGCTTGATTATAATCTGATTTTTTTTCTCTTCTTATTCAGGTCATGAATTCTACACAAGTTATGGGAATTTTTTGCAAGGTCTCCAAGATGGCTTATATAGAGAAGAGACCTTTTTTGTACCCCATATTTGTTTGAAGAGAAAAAATTGAACCTCATGCTTTTTTTGTTTTTTGTTTGGATGCTCAATTGATCATATGTCAACCATTGTAAAATTGTTGAGTATTCAATGTAGTGATTCACTTTTTGTATGTTTTGTGCTAATTCAAAGTGATTTCCTCAATGCAAAAATGAAAAGGATTGAAAAGTAGTGAAAATGGTAGAATGGGCACTTTGTCAAACATTTATAGCCAATTCAAGAAACTGAGCAAACAATTTGGGACAACCCAAAAAGGAATACTGAGCAAACAAATTAGGACGGAGGGAGTACAAACCAAACACAGCTATTGTACGTATTTAGCTCTCATTACAAAATGAATCCGCAATTGAGGTCGCAAAATTTTTTTTTTTTTGAAAAAGTTTTTCTAGTCTTAAAAAACTAATTTTGGAATTTTTTTAAAAAACTAATTTTTGAAAAATAAAAGTAAAGTTTATTTTTTTAAATCTGAAAAATAAATTAGAAGAAACAGTTTAAAAAAATATTTTCAAAACTAGTTTTTTAAACTTGTTTAAAAATATTCAAAATGAAAAAAAAAATTGAAAAAAAAATTCTTTGATACTTTTTGTTTAAAAACTATTTTTTATCAAAATGAAAAACGAATTAATTTTGTTGGAAAAATTTTTAAGTCTACTTTTTTAAAAAAATGGGTGGAAAATATATAATAAGGGCGTTTCGGTCATTTCATGCAAAAAGTTAAAACCGTTGGCCTTAAAGTAACGGCAGGGGAGGTAAGTAACAATTATTTTCAAAAGTAAGGGAGGACAGTGAAATTTCAGAAAAAGTAGGGGAGGTCTCTGTATTTGTCAGAAACCTTAGGGGAGGTAACTGAAATTTACCCTATATATATATAAGCAAATTTTCTAATAAGGACCTCCCGGATTTAAGAAAAAATGTAATTTTTTCACTTAAAAAATTGTTTTTGGGAAATCTGAACCGTCAAATGTGTTTAAAAGGTGTTTTCAAGAGTCCACGCGAGAAATATTCAAAACAAAAAAACCGGGAAGGGTTTGATCCAAACAGTTTTTTGCAAAAACTGTAAGATCGTCAAAAAAATGCTCGGATCATAGGGGTCCGCAATTCCGGAGTCCGGACTAGAAGCGGCCTATATATATATATATATATATATATATATATATATATACACACACACACACACTTTGTGATTGTATTAGACTACAGTTACATATTCTGATGTTATCCTGGATTTGCAAGTTTGATTTTTTTTTTTAGAGGAAAATTATAAGGAGCCCCATCATAGGAGTTCGCTTAAGACCTCCATAAGTCTTGAGCCGGCCTTACCGCCCCTTAACTAGCTTGCAAGAGAAGCAACCGTTAGCACCGTCCGACTGAATCCAGACAGAGGGCACTCCAATGCCTGATCTAGACTCGAGGGACAAGTGGGCTGTCGATAAGGCCCACATGTGTTCGGCCCAAGCATTCCAAGTGAGATGCACTTGGTATGAAGAACTCCTGAATTAGAAAACACAAATGCTGAAAGTACCAACACAACTCATTTAGGGTTCAATATAGTAGACGTAAATCTTGTAATGTTTTAATAAGCTTAATAAACTAAGGTTGTGTTTAGATTATAAATTTGCAAAGAATTTGCTAAAGGGAGAAAAAGAAAACAAGAACACAAATTTCATTTTCCAAGCATAGATCACAAAAGACTCCACTTGACAAATAATAGCCCAAATGCTTGAGATCGCATAAGTTCAAAATTAAGTTCTTGGCAAAAGTTCAAAATTAAGTTCTTGAATCTAATTTTGTTGACCTGACATTACCATTGTTGCTGATTGGATTACGAAACTGGTCCATACATCCTTACAGTAGTCTTCCACCAAACAAGGGCTTATAACCCTTACCAGATAGAAGAAAAACTAGATGAGCTAATTAAGTCAATGGATCACATATTGCACACACCAGAAAAGGAATTGTACTCCCCTTTGACAAACCCTAAACCCAATACACTCAAGGAAACTGGAAAAGGACACTAGGAGTAGTTTGGGCTTGATCTAGCAAACAGAAATCTGGGAATGCTTTAAATTATCTTTATAAACTAAGGTTTCGCTTGGATTACAGATATGCAAAGTTTTTAGTTTTGGGTACTTCGGAATGTCTTTTGCAAAGAGATTTCTCAAGGAAAAACACAAACGATACAAACACGAATTAATTATTCTAACACAGCATCCAAAAGAAACTTGAATTCGAATTTTGGTTAGAGGCTGGTCTGCACCACTTTATTGCACGGTGATAAATATCCAAATGTGAAAAATAGACTCAATGCTTGAGAATGCAAAGCAAAAAACGTGCAAAGTCATATCTTACAAGTTCATGAATCTAACTTACCACAAAACGTACTACATTATTGTGTCCAAGATCTGAATGCCACTGATGTACAAAATTGGCTAGCTATCTATAATTAATGTTTTACATTGGATAAATCAATTACAGACAAGAGTATCCACTGTCACATGTTGGGAACAAGCCAGAAGGGTGGTGGATCAACTCTCTGCGGCAGATCAAGATTCTTGAGTGGTTTAACAGTCTTATCATCCAAGCTAAAAACTCCCACATCATGACCTCCATATGAGTAGTCCTCATTCATCCTGTCCCAGTAATCGTCCGTAAAATAAATTGAGTTCCTCTGACAGTGTGATGATGGATGTTGAGTCGCGGTAGATAGTGACATCGAGTGGTTTCCACCCACAAACAGCGCGCGATCACCTAAAGATTCCACCTCTTCCCATGTTCGTTGAATGATATTGAGCCGGTAAACCGTGAACTCTAGAGTCTTGTAAGGGTAAACCAAAGGGTGGCTGCACTTATCGCTCAAAAGATCTGCCTCGTAAACAGCCTCGCCTTCATCGCTAACAAACTCGCCAATATGCCTCTTAACAAGCAGGCAATCACCACACGATTCGACTAAATAGCATTGGCAAGAAAAACGATCTATGTCGTTGTACAAGAGAGTAGTTTCTGTCTCTCTCTTGGGAAAAATATAGAAGGGATGGAAATCCATTGTTTTGACTAGCAAAGGAGTGCTGAAATCCCATGATTCAACTGAACCAATCTCGGACAGCGCAAAAAGCTGATTCTTGTGGCATATGATATCGCAGTAAGGCCGGTTTTTCCCTTCAAGATCCGTCCAAACGCTGTCGCCACGTTTACAGAACGCGAGTTTCGCTTCACACCCGTAAATTGCCATGACTACATAGTCCTTGTCGTTGCCATGGGAAGGGTCGGAAGAAAGAATAGCTTTGAGTAGCAAACACTCTTGTATCTCTTTCGCCGTGACCGAACGACTCACACGTGATTTACGAACACCAAGAATGTACTCGATATCGAAACCATACTCGGCTGATCCGGAAACACTGATTACGTGAGGAAGAGTTTCTTTCGCAGGAAGCGAAATCCGATGGCATGAAAAGGGATTGAAGAGACACGGGTTCGCCCATCCATCTAAGAGGACTAGCCACCCGTGAGACGAACCGACACAGCGGCTGTTACGTAGCTGTTGAGTGAAGGTGTTTTTTGTTAGGTGGATCCTTATGCCTTCAAGATTGAGGAATGAAACAGAGTAGTCTTTGTGGGTTTCTTCTTCTTGTTCTTCATTGGGAAGTAAAATCAAGAGTGGGTATTTTTGAAGTGATAATTTGTGAGTGGAAGATGGGAAGGATGGGACATGGGAATTATGGGCTTGTTTATTTTCTTTAAGAGGAGCCATTGTCGTTCTTCTGTGACCAAAAGAGCGGTGAAATTAGGGTTTTTTGATTCTGGAATTGGGAAAATATAGTGAAGATAGAATTCTAACCAGAATAGGAATTCGAAATCAGTCATCCAATGCCTTTAATGGTTTACTTGGGGCTCAATTTTGGCAAGTAGAGTCCTATGGTTTGATGTTTCTGCTTTTGAACCAATCCACAGAGATTCTCTGTTTTTGTGGACCGTTGGGGCAGAGGTACTTCCAAATTCAAAACCAACCCAAGCTTTGGTGGAACACATTAACCCTAAAAAAAAAAGCCCAAAAAAATTCACTATTTTGACAAAGATAACAAATTGGAACAATAAGCTCGGCTTATTTATTAAACGAGTCTAAATTTCGAGCTTGAGCTTGGTTCGTCCCAATCATTAACAAGCTGACATCGACTCATTTACTAAAGGAGCCTCCGCAAAACGACCCAGGTTTTTTCAAGTCGAGTTGAGTTGAGTTTTGGAGTGTTGAGCTAGCTCGTTCACTACACGGAAATAAAACTCAAGCTCGAGCTCGACTCCATTGCTAAACGAGTCGAGCCGTGCCAAGCCTTTTAACGAGTCGGCATGTTTTGCTTCCTTAATTATAGGATTTAGGGGCTAGGCTGCTATGTCTTTGTTTTGGGTTGTGTCCTGAACTCAAAGACATGATCCGAGCCGTTCACTTCGTAGAACTTAACGTGCAAAATAGCCCCGTAAAAAATCAACTCAATCGAACGTCTGCATATTACTAATCAAATCAAAATTTGAAATTGTATTTGTTGTTCATCTACTGAAGAAAACAATGGCTTGTTAACTCAGTAGCTGAAGTCTTATAACTTGATTTTCTATGGAGCTATTCTAAGCATCAAGTTCTACAAAGTGAACGGCTCAGATGATGTTTTTGAGCTTTGGGCTCTACCCGAAATGAAGGCAGGGCCCCTTCCTCCTTAATTTTATCCGTTTAACTCCTATGTTCGGAAAAATATGTACTAATTCTTTTGAGATTTTTTCATTCCAAACCAAAACATCCATTATTGAGGTTCATAATTTCAACAATACCATAACATTGAGCGTGTTTTATAATATCAATTTTCCTTTCATTTGAGGTACTTATTCTAACATTTCAAGGGAAAGAAACCAACGGGGTTAGCTCAGTTGGCCAGGGCTCTTGCATCTCACTAGGAGGTCAGGAGTTCGAATCTCCCTGCCTGCGTGCAGGGGCTTTTCCTTTATTTGTTTCTACCTTGTAACGGGCTTATTTCTGGTATTGTTTAAGTTGTTGGGCTTGGTTGTCTCGTGGACTCTCACAATTCATGTAGTGTCTCGGGTTGGTACTTTGTACTTCATATGTGATGTAATTGATCTCTCTTCTATCAATTGACAAAAAAAAAGAAAAGGGAAAGATAACACAGAATTAATAAAAAAGGATTCATTTAACCGAACCCAATTATTTGGCACATAGTGGTTAATTTGGCTATAAGTAAACGTATGAAACGGTGCACATGAACCGGAGGTCTTAAACCTCAAATAGTGCACTAATTTTATAAAATGGAGGTCTTACATGTACACGTGAACTTGACTCCACACCGCAAAAAAAAGAAACAATTGGCTACTCTTTTTAGGGAAAATGAGATGGGTTCACTCACCACCACGCGTACCCCAAATGCACATCAGCACATCCCGACTGTCCAAAAACATTTTTGGACGTTCCAGATTAGTAAGAAAGCATTTAAATCCGGACCGTCGATTTCTGAGATGAACGATTGGGATGTGCTAGTGTGCATTTGGGGTACCATGTGTGCATGGTGTACCATGGACGCGTTGACTTTTTATTGGGTGCATATCGCCAAACCATATCAGACAAATATCTCATGTACTCTTAGCATCATTCAAATTGTATGATGATGTAGCAACTTCACAACACATTAACCCAAGAGGTAGGCTTGGTTGTCAAGACTGGGGCTTAAGAATTTGCTATTTCCTATGATCTCATGTTGAATCCTCCCAAATTCTGTTAAATCTTAGGCGGCCAGTCCGTAAGGGTCTTTGTCCTAGCTTTAAAAGGATTCACCACTAGTCGAGGTGTGCGTAAGCAATCTGGACACCCTGAGTGAAAAAAAAAAAAAAAAACTGCAACACATTTGAACTGCACACATAAAAATTGGCAAAGTAAATGACTCTTTCTTAACTTGATACAAATTTATTAGGCTGGATTACATTGGTGATGAACAAAAACACTCCATTCATCCATTACTATTTTCTCCCCTGATTGGGAAGGGAACCTTTTGGTTCCAATCACAACCATTAACAAAACAAAGGATGCATTAAGAAAATAAAACTCACACATTAAGACCTTTTTTTTGGGTAAATAACTAATAATTAAGACTTAATAGAAAGAAGTGGCTAAGTTGTGCAGAGCAGCTTTGTTTGCAGCACACCCCATGTTCAAATATCCATGGGCATGATCATCTAGATTCCACAACCCATCCCACCACACATTCTCCTCATTGTGGGTTTCAGGGACATATCCATAGCCATTGAAAACTGGATAATAGAAGCCTTGTTCCTCTGCAGTGCTGTTGGGATACAGAGTTGGCATGTCTTGCCTAACCTGGGGCAGGGTTGGCAGTCTATTCTCATTTTCATCAAGAAATAACATAATCTTTTTCAGGTCATTTTGGTTCATTTGCTGCGGTGGTTGCTGTTGCTGCAGCTGCTGCTGCTGCTGTTGCTGCTGGAACTGTTGACGTCTCAGAAGCCGGGCTTTTGCCTTTTCAGTGTTGATGGAAGATTTTGCCTTCTTCTTGAAGTGTGTTCTCCAATAGTTCTTGATCTCATTGTCAGTTCTTCCAGGCAAGCTTCGCGCGATTGTTGACCATCTATAATTTTGGCATATTTCTCTTAGTTATCGATTTGTTTGACCATCTATAATTGGGTATTTTATCCATGTTAAAACAACTCATCAGCAGAATTTATGGTTGGAAAATTACCTGTTTCCCCACCTAGCATGGAGCTCCAAAATTATGTTTTCTTCATGCGGGGTGATTTGTCCCCTCTTGAGGTCTGGCCTCAAGTAGTTCACCCACCTTAGTCTACAGCTTTTCCCATTCCTTTTCAACCCTGGACAAGGAAAACAAAATATTTAGAAAGTTCAATCAAATAAAAAAAAAAGTAAAATCATTTGAAAAATTTAGAATCTTGGTGAAAATGACAGCATTAAGTTTGGACTATGTGAAGTGAATAGTATATGTTATTTTCCAAGCTATTAATTATGAACACGTGTTAAGAGTTTCAAATCTTGACATGCAACAGGAACAGAGTCACATTATAATACCAAACTTAATTTATGTGGTTCGCCCAACGTATGTTTCATTCGTAATGGTTGTATCTATTATCTGTATGATGTAAAATAACTGAATTATATTATTTTGCATGTATATACAACTGCGGTTCATTGTCTATGAAAAATATCAAAAGCTCACTTGATGTATAGATTGAACCAAGACAAATATAGTGAGGTGTGTAACAATATTAAGTTCCCATAGGAGCCCAAGAATTTGGGATCAAACGTCCAAGGACCGGGATAGTATCTCACCACTACGGGTACGAAAAATCACTCAGTGCCCCTAGTGGCTGGTGCCCTCCAACCCCACAATTTCCCCTGTTGGCTCTTAAATTGATTGATGTCAGATGACACAGACTCAGAAGAACATGCATAGTGTAAGACCATCGTGGTTATAAATGATAATAAGAAGTAAAAAGCTACCTAGTATCGCCGTTAAAAGAAAAAAGACTAACTAGGAAAATTGATTGAAACCAAGTAGCTAGAGACATGAAGTACCTGCAACCCTAGAAACAGAGTTCCATCTTCCTTCACCATGCAACTTGACATACTCAATGAGCTGCCTATCTTCCTCAGCAGTCCAAGGCCCCTTCCTCCATCCTTCTTCTATCATCCCCCACCCAAAGTACTCTCCTGCCATCAGTCTCCCAAAGCCTTAAAACCCCAAAAGCCTACTTTGTGTATTATTTATTAGCTACATAAGCTTTGTGTCTTTAATATTCTGTGACATAATGGTTTGTGTTTGTTGCATATTTATACCAGCACAATTGTACTTACTCAAGGTTAAGGTCCTTTTCAAATCATCACTTTATTCTCTCTAGGAGATACAGATGGTCCCCATAATGCCCTTGATCATTTGATGTTTACCAGAATGCCCTTATACATTTTGTTATATGATGTGTAAAGAATAGGATAATGTTAATATTCATAACTTCATTTTGCTTTAGGTCAAATAATGAAAAACCCGACGACCAATTATTGACATCCCAACCAATGATGACAAATTGCGAAGAGAGCAATACCCATCGAAGGGCAATTCGAGATTCTGATGGTTAGAGTGCGTATTTGTTGCAACCTAAGTTATGATAATAGTGGACACTAAAAGAATCAAAGTATCGTTTTAGGTTATTCGTACTTTTCAATCCCTGTTAATAAAAACAAAAGTTGTACCAAACGAACTTGTACATATTAATTTATTTTTTGAAAAACCTAGAAGTCAATTAGTCTGAGAAGGTGTAACAAAAAACCTGGACTGATTGATCAAAACACGAGCAGATGCCCTTGCCAATACTATAGTTAAGCACATTTATAAGGGTATTTTGTGAAACCAAAATATCTGCCTTGGTATTGGGTAACATGCTCTTAAGTGGATCCAAATCTCTTAGAGAATATATGTTGGTGCTAAATGTCCACGTATGTAATCTAGGGCTTTATGCGTCTAGACACTAATCAAGAACTAATAGCTCTAAAAGCAAGGTCTCTTGGGATACTAATTAAGTATTTGTGGGTGGCAAATTTTTTTATCTGAAAACAACTACATGGCCAATTGGTGTTAACCATGTGGTCAATTTCTTGACTTCTTAAAGAGGATTTGAGGGTGATCCTGTGCGCTCCCAGCTGCATAACGTGGTGGTGATAACTTTTGAACTCACGAATATCAGAGTTTGTTGCTATAAAATTAAGGAAAAAAATTTCTATGAAGAACAACCTATTCGATCCCTTCATATTATATGACCGCTCAATTTTCAATTTACACATAAGAATTTTACGCAGCGGACTGTAGTGGGCTAAAAAATAACATTCAAAGGGGTCTCAGATAACGAGTCGAGAAGGTCCAAGGTGCAGGTGCGGTACCTGAGCCCAGCAATAGAGACGCATGATGGGCCATCTGTAGTGGGCCAAAAAATAACATTCAAAGGGGTCTCAGATAACGAGTCGAGAAGGTCCAAGGTGCAGGTGCGGTACCTGAGCCCAACAATAGAGACGCATGATGGGCCATCTCGTACTGTAGTGGGCCAAAAAATAACATTCAAAGGGGCCTCGGATAATGAGTCGAGAAGGTCCAAGGCCCAGGTGCGGTACCTGAGCCCAGCGATAGAGACGCATGATAGGCCATCCGAGACAAACCGGTGTCTCGGCCGGAATGAATTATGAACCGGACGAGTCATCCGAGAAGGTTCATATCCGGGATGGCTTGGAAGGATGATCCGAGATTTTGGTGACGTCCTTTGTGACGTCACCCGAGGCGGTTAACGCTCATAACAAACTTGGGAAGGCTCATGTGCATGCTACAGCTGTCCCTACGTGAGTACGACGGTTCCCGAAGCGGTTATGCTACGTGCCCAATTCTCATTGAAGGACGCGTGTATGCGATGATTACAGATGCTCATGACGTTCGGTGCCCAATAGAATGACCGATCTGCCCCTGTACTTGGGGAGCCTATATAAACGAAGTGAAGGAGCCCTAAAAGGGGGACAACATTTTCTCTCTCTACAACCACTCTCTCAATACACTTTTCATGCCCTAAAAGAGTGCCTTCTCTGGCCACATTCCGGCCAGGTTGGGTGCTAACAACGTGCGTTACGTGTGCAGGAGTCCGTAGAGGATCACTCACTACCCATTTGCTGTATCAAATTTACGTTCTTTTGAAAAATGCAATGAATTCAAGTTTTATAACTAATCATCCAATCGATTTTATATTTTATCATAAATGATGAATAGATACATTATAAATTAAATACGTGTGGGGGCTAAGAAATTTAGACATCACCAAGAAAAACAATCTAAGCGAACCCTAAAAAGGTCTTTAAAATAAATGCGTATCTTGTGACTATGATTGTACTACGATCGATCGGGAGCAAAAAAGTAAACATTATTTATTTTCAACAGGATAAAGATAACATTTCCATAAAAAAATCTTAGTATCTTTTCCTGTATCATCGCGTTCGGGGACATTCTTTTGAAAAATGCAACGAAGTGTTATTATAATCGATTAATTGTTCTCAAACACATTTTTGAATAGATTTTTGATTCAAACGGTGAAACTTTGGACATCAGCAATTCCAACCTGTCCGATTGTATCTTGTGAAATTTTACGATGGGACCCTAGAAAGTAAAAATGATTTAAGAACAATGAACGGTTCGGAAAATCACTCGTTTGGGACCCAAAAATGGGTCCCCAAACGCGATCGTTACATTTTCTTCCCCATTTTTTTTTTGATTCACCCAGCAGACTTCCATTTTGGACATGATTTGAAGGTTGTCTCTTCAGCTTCCATTTTGGACATGATTTGAAAATTTTTTCTTTTTAAAATAGAAAAAAATATCTAAAAGCATTATCTTATGTTTGTTATTAAAATACTAGTTGGGTGGTAAATTTTTTAAGGTTGAAAGCCACTACAAGGCCAATGAGAGCTCAGCAGGTGTTTGATATGCTTACTTCTTAAGGACAATAAGTAGGGAATCACCATCCAAAGTCTTAATTAATTATAATTTGCTGGATGCCATTTTGGGTTATTGGAGCCATAGAATATTGATGCAACCGTGGTGTGGATGCGTCATCAAAGGGACACCTGGAGTTCATTTGATGAGTTTGGAATAAATGGTTTAGTCACCGGTGGAGGCATAGTCTTTTCATCCTATGGTGCTGATGTCGCGACAAGTATGCTTCGTGAGGGTACCATATTAGGGTTTGATTAAAAACCCCCCATGCAAAGGAAACCCCGTTTTTGCACAGAGAGAGAGAGAGAGTGAGAGAGAGAGTGCTGCGTTATGTATTTGATAGATTTTCTAATACTAAAAAATAACTCATTATAGATAAAAAAAAAAAATTCAATTACCACGACTGAAAAAATCTCAACATGAAAAGACCTAAAAACTGACCAAACTCAATATAGATCATGCAACATTTACATTTTCGTTCGTGCTTTATGATCGCTACAAAAAAGAAATGCCGGTAACCTTTAAGGCACCTAATTTTGGCTCATTCAATCACTCTTTTTAACCCCCACATTTTTTTTTATTCATTTTGGCCCTTCACGTGTGAAAAAGTGAATCCATAAAAGAGAGCATAAAATCACTACCCTTCTCTATCACGAATTTTATATAAAAAAATTTCGTCGCAAAATTATCACCTAAAAATAGAAATTATGCAGTGTTCGAAGTTTATTAATCAGCATATATGATCATGAGTCACGCTATCAATTTCCTTTGTATGCTGGCAAAATCATCATTTACTATTATTATTACTCTTTTTTAATCTTAGGTCTCTAAAAAAAATGTACGGATGGCAAACAATAGCAAAACCTTCCATAAAAAACTAAGCATGCTTACTAGTGACTTAAGATTTTATTTACAACAGTTGTCAAAAAGTAGTAAACGTGATCAAAGCAAAATCTCTGAGGTTTGGGTTCTTAAAAATCAACCTTTCGGGGATACTTTTGTTTTTGGTGTCCTTTTAAAGTAGATTAGGATAAGATGTTCTGAAAGCAACATTTATTTGCAAAATAAGGGATATAATTGTTTTTGTTATGCTTAAGCTGAAGGGAATGTTTGGAACATCCTTTATCCCCGTCAGCAAGGATAGAGTTAGGATTTTTGCATAGTGGGAGCGGGCTATATATGTGAAGGATGGGCGAGGTTATATAATTTGATGATATATATATTTTTTTCAATGTAATAATAGGTTTTTTTTTTTTAAAATTGCAGCAGGGGCGACAACCCCTACTAACCACCCCTAGTTCCATCCTTGCCCGTAGGGTTGGCCTCGTGGTCTTAGCATGAGAATTAAGAGTTTGTTTTCTTCTAATTTCTCATATTCGATTCTCATTACTAGCAACTTTGGTGCCACCTCACCCCACGTGTAAGTGTGTGAAATGTTTGTGGGATAGGTTGTAGGGATTAGTCCAATGAGTGCTTAAACTAGCCCGGGATACCCTGCATTATATATAACAAAGTTATTCTAGAAACATTATTGGGGTTTTAATGTAAGTTTTTGATACCTGGCCAAATTATTGGATTTGCAGAATCTTTAAGTGGATTACTTTTGCAGTCCCTTGGATTAGAAACCGTAGAGTGCCCGCCCCTTCACGTACCACAAGGTTTGAGGAAGTAAATTTTAAAATTGTTATCCTAACATTTAGAGAGACTGATCGAACTGATTTTTGCGGTTCATACACTGAGCCACAATCTAGAAGCCCATCATTCTTATCGGCTTAGATTATGCTCTCTCATATGAAAACTAAGCGATCAAGACATCTATAGAGACTTCTTTGGCCAAGTAAAAGTAGGGCGGCAAACGAAGCAAGCTACTTGCGAGTAGCTCGCGGATCGACTCGTTTAGTAATTGAGTCGAGTTAAAACTCGAGTTTTAGGCTCGTTTAGTTAATGAGCCGAGCTTAACACCCTAAATTTCAGCTCGGCTAGACAAAGCTGGCTCGTTTGTGTAGACTTAGCTCGTTTAGTAAAGAAATCTATCTTGGCTCGTCAAAGGCTCTACTCGTTTGCACTCAAGCTCGATCTCAAGTTTTTGGCTTGTCTAATAAACGAGCCGAGCTTGATAACTTGTTTGCTCCCCTAAGAAAAAGGATGGAAATGGGCGATCAGGGTAATAAAATCTCCCTTGGCCGTGACCACATGGGTTTCCATCCGCTATGGAATGTCCGATTTCAGCCATAGCTACTGTTTGACAGGTGAGCCCGTCACCACAAACCCACCGAAATGCTAGAGTGGACCAAGGGCCCTCCACACAACATCTACACGTATGGAGACTTTCTTTGTTGAGAACATGCAATAAGTGTTAGTGATTAGTGTTTGTCAATGAGAGTTGACCCTTGGTCTTTTGGAGGGGGTATATGTTGGGAACATGTGTGAAAGGATGAAGGCCCACATCGGATAAATAGAAAAAGAGTTGGATCTTAATAGACAATTGAATGACTCACCACTTACAAGGCTTAGCCTTTTAAGTGGATATGGGTCATTCAATGTATATTGGGTCCATGTGATGTGGTGGCCTCTGTACATACTCCCCAACGGATTGGGTCTACGCGCACATAGGAAGAACCTCAAGCGGATCAGGCTCCTAACAAGTGGTATCAGAGCCGATGGCAGACGATCTACGGGCGGACTCTCCTTGAAGCAACTGTGGTTGTGGGCTTGCACAGAGACTCTCGGAGGAGCAGGAAAAATTCATTCTAACTCTCGATGGAGCAAGAAAATTCCTGGTGCGTGCGACAGGTGGCCGGCAATAAGGTGGCTCTCGGTGGAGTGGGTACTCTCAATGGAGCAGGAAATTCCTGGTGCGTGCGACACCTGGCTGGCAAGCAAGGTGGCTCTCGTGGAGTATGTTGGCTCTTGATGGAGTGGGTGCGGTAACTAAGCCCGGGTTCGGACACAATGTTGGAGAGATAGATCAAGAATTAAGGGGGAGTCAAGTCGATCAAATCGAGGGGGAGCTAGGCCCAATGCATGGTTCACACGTGAGGGGGAGATTGTTGCGAACACGTGTGAAAGGATGAAGTCCGACATCGGATAAATAGAAAAAGAGTTGGATCTTAATATACAATTGAATGACTCACCACTTACAAAACTTAGCCTTTTAAGTGGATATGGGTCATTCAATGTATATTGAGTCCATGTGATGTGGTGGCCTCTGTACATACTCTCCAACGGATTGAGTCTACGCACACATATGAAGAACCTCAGGCGGATCAGGCTCCTAATAGTATAGGTGCTTTCAAACTTGGCTAGAACCTCATCTGCACCTATAAAGAATTAATCTTAAGTGATTTTAAAAACTGGATTCTAGGAAAGTGGAGTGGTCAAAGGAGTTGTCATACTAATAGGTGAAATGTACTTATTTGTTACTCCCTCTTTCTAAAAAATATAGTCCCTTTTGGGAGTTCGTGTCACTTTTCAATATAATATATCTTATAATGTTTTAGGTGATTTTTAAAACTTTAGATTTAATTGAGATCTATCAAACATGATCTATATTGCATATGAAATGTATTACCGATTGAAAAATATAATCGATTTTCTATCCGGTTAGAATGGAATAAGGGAACATAGTTTTAGGACGGAGGGAGTAATTAAGATATTATTGAGTTCAACCTCAACGAAGAGTTCATGAGCTGACTCATGCTGAGTAGATTAAGGCTTTGAGTTAAGCTCAAACTATGCAATGTATTCATGAGCTTATATAGCCGGATAAAAATGTTTGGAAAATTTTCACTGTCACCACTTCTATATTGATCATTTTTCATTTTGACTCCTTGCAGTTCCAACAAAATTAGAAATAGCAATAGGTAAAATTCTATAGGAAATCCAAACTACCCATTGGAAGTCTTCAAATTGAGAAGCATTGCCCCCTTCTCTCCGCCCCACAATTTTCTCGCTACAAAATTACTGACTTTTATTTGAACAAAGTGAAGGGGGATGAATGATCGTAAAAAATTTTCAAAAAAATTACTGACTTTTGTGACTCATATAAACTACAAGCCACAGTCTACAAGCAAATAACATTCTCATCAGGGCCGGCTCATGGCATAAGCCAATGAAGCTACCGCTTCGGGCTTCTAAAAAATATAAAAAATGGAAACCCCCAAACATGTAGGCCTCCTATATATATGAAAACTTGAATAGTACATTTATGTAATAATCCAAAATTTTTAATAAAATTTAGGATTATTTAATTTCGTTTTAATTACTTTAATTTCGTTATTTAATTTCTAATTGCACTTAGGGCCCTTAATTTGCAATTACTACGGTTTATACCCTAATACTTCCAAATTGCTACAAATTCGACCCTAAGGCACGTTTACATTTTAATCGAGCATTACATTTTTATAAATTCATTTCATACGTAATTATACACGTTCATATACATACACAAGCAATACTAGTACACATACACATACATATGTGCATACATGTACTTTATACATCATCCTACACTACCCAACCACCACCAACCATCACCAATACCACACTCTACCTCCTCCCATCATCCAAAATCAGTCAACATGGCCCCCCTTGACTGCCATACACTCCACCACCCTCCCCCATCACTTCCTAACCCACTATGGTACTTCTTTCACCCATCATACACTCCAAACTCCACCCAAAACTCATTTTATACTCCCCCAAATCCCAAAATCCGTCCAGAACCTCTACTGCCCCTCTCCTTCACTCTCTTCCTCCTCCAAACTCTCCCAAGAACTCCCAAACCAAGAACACAAAGCCCCATTACCATCCTTCAAGTTCTAGAGTGAGAAAAGTCAAGAAATTTGAGTTTTCACTTCAAAACATCAACCATAAGCTCCCACCTCTCATCTTCCACTTCAAGATCATCCAACACACTCCAACGTACCCACATTTCACCACCAAAGCCACCCAAGGCTAGCCAAAGAGCTCCCTCCACCGGTTTTTCGCAAAAACCCATTTTTCGCCAAATTTTCGCAAAACAATGTAGAAACTCGTACCCAACCTATTCCAAGCTTTTGAATGAGTTAGAATAGTCTAGGAGTAATTTAGATTTGATGGGTTAAAGCCCCAAGTCAAGGGTTTCACGAAACCCGAGCCAAAACGCGATGTGACCCTTTTTACCCCAAACCGTGTTTTCGTGCTTAGTAAAGCTTAGATTCATTGTGGTTCATGTTTTTAACTATTCCAAGCATATTTAATACTTTACGAAGTGTTTATATGAGTTTGTCCATGAATTTATTGTGCTTAACTTTGTGAAAGTTGGCGTGCGTACTTGTGTGTTATTTACGAAACCTATTTTTATCAACTAAGTGTCACTACTGAAAATTTAGGAGTGTAACGAAATGACCAAAATGCTCTTCGGGTGTAAAATGACCATTTTGCCCTTGTGTGTGTAAATTACATAATGTGTAGTTTTGTACTTAGTAAAAAAATCAAGGAATTGCATTTTGTGACAAGTTAGGACTTTATTAACTAAAATAAAGTATTTTTATGTATTTACCCTTGTTGGTGGCAAAATTACCTTTTTTCCCTTGTATTATGTTTATTTATAAAAAGGCCCCAAGAGTTTGTAAATTACACTAAGGACCCTAGAACCGTGAAATTACTTTTGTTACCCTTATACTTACTTAAAATTTCGATGGTGACCCCTTATTTCTATAAATTACATTTATGACCCTATATTTTATTTAATTATGTTAAGGCCCCTTGTTTTCAATTACTTTGGTGATTTCTGAACTTGTGAATCGTGTTACTTGATTTTGTGACCCTTAGAATATCGTTATCGCTTTGCTTCTACTGTTAAGTGCACTTTCCATAAACGTGTTGAATGTT
>CM029271.1:11197859-11209310 GCA_016920895.1 Vaccinium myrtillus
GGCAATTGGAGGGTAATTAACTGTCATTTATCATCCAATATATATTTTTTGCTTGAGCAAAAAAAATTCGAAGCGACTATTAAGAAACCTCAATTCCTACTATGATATCCTTGAAATTAATGTGGATCTACCAACAAAAAAATTGAGTGCTTATTGACTATGCTAGAAACTCTTTAGTTATTTGATTGAGATGATTTTAATATTATTCTATTTTTTTTTATAGCGGATAGGACTATTTGTATGGGTTCCGGTGTGGGCCCAACACAACATCTTTGGTTTACACAATCTGTACCTATTTGGTCGGTACCCTTAGCAACGGAAAATCTAGATAGTTGGTTGACTTAGACATTGACTAGGTAGGCCAGCAAAAGAAATTGGATGACCAGGTGGGCCATGAGGAGTCACTAGAAACTAAAGGTGGAGCAATAAAGGCGAGGAGGAGGATGAGGAGGAGGGATGGTTTGGGGGGGGGGGCGTTGGATCTGGAAACCCAGGGAGAGGGTTCTCCCATAGCCTTCCTCTCACTCTCTCTCTAAAGCGCCTCTCACTGGCTTTTAGATCGTCCTGAGACTTATTTGTTAAGATTTTTGTGAGTTCGAGCTCAATGAATAGTTCATGAGATGAGCTCAATCTGAGTAGGTTAATGCTTGTGTCGCCCAATCAGTTCACGAAGCAAAACCAACAAAACAATTTGGAAAATTCTCACTGTCATCCCTTCTATCATTTTTCATTTAGACTCCTTACACTTCATACTACTTTCTCAATTCATTTTTAAGTGTGTTGCTTCATAAATCCAATTTATTAAAGAAACATCATAATTTCAATTTTTACGTCAACTTTTACCTCCACTTTTTAAAAATTATCCTCCACTTTTACCCATTATTCTTTACTCTCTAACTTTTCAAAAAGACAAAATGATAATTGTACAAATTTTTATCTAGTAACTTTTCAAAACACACATTTATTAAGAGATAACCCAAAATGCACTAAAAAGTAGGGGTGAGCATGGACCGGATTGGTTCAGTTTTGTAGTAAACCAAGAACCAAACCACTACCTATGGATTATGAATTTGGAGAACCAAACCAACCCACAAAGGGCATAGAACCAAACCAATCCAAACCATTAAAATACGGTTCGGATTCGGTTTCGAACCACGGTTTGCTTAAAATTGAGATATTATTTCCATAAACTATTTAGAGTACTTAAAATTTAGTTTTACTACGTTAGGTTTAAATAGAATACGAATAGGTCCTCATATATAGAAATTTAGGGTAATTAGTCATGGTAATGGAGGAAATCAAGGAATAGGAATAGGCTATGACCGAATAATGTATAGAAATTTGGAAAATAGAAACGTGTAGTGGAATCAAAATTGGAATAGAGAATTTCAATCACCGAATTTATTTGCTATTGGTGTATTGGAATTAGGGGAATAAGTTGTAAATTTTAAGCAAAATAAAATCTTGCCAAAGAAGGAATAATGAATAAATTAAATTAGGAAGTTGGTTGACTATGGCTTATATATATATATGCATGGTTCGGATTGGATTGGAACTGGAACCATGAACGTAAATCCACAAACCAAACCATTGAGTACGGATTCTAATTTTTTTAAATCATGACCAAACCACGCTACTAAAAAACCAAACCAAACCAGTCGGTGTGGATTGGTTTGGACAGGATTCACGGTTTGACGGGTTTTCTGCTCACCCCTACTAAAAAGGGACGGAGTGAGTACTCTCTATCCGTCCCTTTTTAGGTGTGCTGCTTTGTAAACCTAATTTATTAAGGAAATATCATCATTACAGCTTTTACTCAACTTTTATTTTCACTTTACACTTTTCACTTTTCACATCAACTTTACCTCCAATTTTCTCCGTTTTTACCTATTCATTCTTCAACCTCAAAAAGGGTAATTGTATAAACTTTTAGCTATTAACTTTTCAAAACGCACACTTATTAAAAGACAATTTAAAATGAAAATATCTACAGTAAAAAAAGGACGGAAGGAGTACAAAAAATACCCATTGGAAGACTTCAAATTGAGAAGTAGCATTGCCGGGCCCCCCCTCCCCCTCCACATCCGCACACAATTTTCTTACTAAAGAATTGATCACTTATATTTCTACAAAGTACAGGGGATGTTCATAAAATATTCCACTGAAGATATACTAAATAATTACCCGCAACGGGTATTTGACTACCCTTTAACATTATATTTTGCATAAATTTTCAGTTTCTAATACTCTACTCTTTTTAACAATTGGAGTGTAATTAACTGTGTCATTTATCATCCAATATTTTTTGCTTGAGCAACAAAAAATTCGAAGCAACTATCAAGAAAACTCAATTCTTACAATGATATTCTTGAAATTAATGCGGACCAACAAAAACTCTTATTGCCGGTTGACTAAGCCGGAAACTCTTCAGTTATATGATTGAGCTAATATTCTTCTAAAATTTTTACGGCGGATAGGAACATCTGTGTGGGACGCTGGAGTGGGCCCCACACATCTACAATTACACAATATATACCCATTTGGTTGGTATCCTTAGCAACAGAAAATCTAGATCGATGATTGACTTAGACGTTGACTAGGTAGGCCAGCAGTTTGTACGAGACACCGGAGTGGACCCCACAAAACATCTTTTTATACACAATCTGTCCCTATTTGGTCGGTACCCTTAGCAACGGAAAATCTAGATCGATGGTTGACTAAGACGTTGACTAGGTAGGCCAGCAGAAGGAATTGGATGACCAATACTCCATGGTTGAGTGCAGCTCATCAATACATTCTTTGAACTTCTGAGCTTTCAGTTCAAAGTCTATAGAGAAGTTTGGTACCTAATTAAAAAATGGCTAACTAATTAAAAGATTTCTGAGATTAGATTAGAAGCGAAAGACGTGATAAACACAATCCAATTACGGTATTAGTCAAACTAATAATACCCTTTTTTGAATTGACCATATATGTACACGTACACGTCGTTTTAGTTCGAAAAGGGTACAGGATATGAACCAAACCTCTTGGTCGGTCTAATAGGAAAAGTGCTGAAGATATTTTTCTAAGATACCAGTAGCTGTTCGATCTTCTTCTTTTTCTTTTCTGCCAAGAGAAACGAATGACTGATCTCACCAACACCTTAGGCTGTTCGGCCATCTTACACGACCTTCGCCTAATTTTGAGAGTTCAATCCCACCGTCCACTTGCAGAAAGCTGAATTAAAATTGGTGTAAAACTATGTATTGACTAATTCCAAAAGAGTTGATAACACAAGAGAGTCGAACACAAAACTTGAAATTGAGCAAACTCTTAAATCCCAAGTCATGACCACTAGGCATGCAACACGTGGGTTGCTTATTTGTTTCTGTCAGGCTTGGTGTATGATGTTTTTTTCTTACAAGTACAAAGATATATGATGTTAATTTGTTTTGGCTGAATAGTATTGCGTAGGGGTGTAAACAAGCGAAGCCGAGTTTGAGCTCGGCTCGTTTAGTAAACGAGCCAAAAATCAAGCTCAAACTCGGCTTGTTTGTAATCAAGCCGAGCCCTTAACAAGACGAGCCATGCAAGGTCATTTACTTAACGAGCCTTCTTATAAAAGCCGGGGCTATAAAAAAGAGCCGAGCCGATCGAGCTTTACTGAGCTCCTTTCATAAAACTCAAGCTCGGCTCGATTACTAAACGAGCCTTGACAAACCGAGCCATGAGTTGCTCGTGATCAGCTCAATTTGTTGGCAGCCCTAGACTATTGCGCGCTTATGTAGCGTAGAGCTCACAAACTACGCGAGTAGACAATATTTTATTCAGTACAAAAATACAAGTAATTCTAGATCTATTGCATCTTGCAAAGGATCATAAAATTATGATTGGATCCAAACTCTTCCCAGCGAATTTCAAACCAAATTCGAAGCTTTATATTCATAGCTAGGATCGATATAACCTTCTTTTTGGTAAAAGATTGAGAGGATAAACCTTGGAATGATAGGTCAGCCTATGTGCAAAAGTGTAATAGGTCAGCCTATGTGCAAAAGTTTAATTTCAGACAAATTTACCTTCATCATATTGATATGTATGTCTAATTAACTTAATTTATGGTACACAAATGTTCACTAATCTCTACAAATTAAACGATTTAGATTATGATGATGAGATTCCAATTGAGCACACTGAAATGCCCTTACACACCTTGTCCAGCTTTAGGCGTTAAGAGAGAGTAAATTATCTCTTGCTTGGATTGATAAACTAGATGGTCATATGACTACTTCAAAAATAGCCTTTACCGACGGTAATAAAACCCCTAGTAAAGGGTGCTATTACTGGTAATAATAATAGAAAACCATCGCAAACTTGATGGCGGTTATTAATGGCGGGAATACAACCGTCGTTAAACGTGACTCTTAACGGCTTTAATGTTAAACCGTCGGTAAAAGTAACTATTAGTGGGAAAAAAAATTGTCAGTAATAATCACGACGTGTAATATAAGTTATTATTTCCTTAATAAATCACACAAAATCATGTAGCGGAGTGGTTTAGTGTTTTGGGACCTTTACAGAGTTGCGGTTTTGAATCACAACACTCTAATTTTTTTCCCCCCCGCTAAAACCTTTAGCACCTGTCTTAAGACCGCCGTTAATAGCACCAAACTTTTATCAGCGGCCTTTTACTGCTGGTTTTTACTTTCTTGACGGTTACTTTTTCTACGATATGAATATTGACGTTATTATCGCCGGAAATACTTTTACTGGAGGTTTTGGGGCTATTACCAGTGATTTTAATGCCGCTAAACCTAAGACTAGCTTAGTGTATGCAGCTGAAGTACTCCATTTTTTTTTGTCAGTGTACAGCCCTCAACATAAAATAACCATGGGAATTCTATTTTGTCTACGTCTGATGGCAGTTAAAGTCTCACGCTGTGCTACAAGTTCTTAGTCTTGAGCTCAAAATAAATGTGTAGTTTTAAAAGAGCTTGAGACGCTAATGGTTGTAAGAGAAGTTGAGATACTACGTAAAAAAAGTTAAGAATCTTGAGATATATACCACATGATTCTGTGCTACGGTCCTAGGAGCATAGTACTAAATAGTCCATTCATCCTAAATTGTTCAGTCGTGTCACTCAAATAATTATCTATATTTCACAATAAAGGTTTATCAAACTATAACCATATTAAATATAAAAAACCATATTAAATAAAAAAATATAGACAATTTTTTGAAGATGTCCCAAATAGTGAAACACGAGCAGCAATTTGAGACGGAAGGAGTAATTTTTTTCCCCAAGTTAGGCAGACTGTCTCTCATATCTACAACTTGTGCACAAGTAAAAAACTTTGAGGGTGGCTTTAATTAGGCGAGCATGTGTGTTTATCATACACTTTCAGCATCTCTATAGTTGGGTTGTGCTGTTGGGCACTACTACTGATCCCATCCTAGTTTCCTTTGACCACATTGTTTAATGAATCAAATAAAGACAGCACGAAAAGGTTATTAGAATAATTTAATGTTCTTTTACTTTAGTTTTCTCCACTTAGCTTCTGAATCAATTGAAGTACTGAGGACTGAGTTCAAGCAAGAACTTCATCTTATTTTGACCTGTCCAAGCTTAGCTATAGCATGCATAAAGGAAAGCTTTTTGACCCTGGTCAACGTTTTGATCTTATACCCATAAGATAACTTTAGCAAATTAATGCTACTGGTCACTTTCCAAACACTTTTGCATGCGTTTGACTGATGACACATTCCACCACAACACCGATCACAATAGCTTGTATGACACTGCATGATTAGTAATTACAAAATAGTTTTAAATTGCTTGTTCTCCCATTATCAATCACGATCTAGCATTATTGTTGATTGACAAGGGCGATCTTATTACAGCTCTTGGGTTCCAAATCTTAAAGATCTCAAACTTTATAGGTAACCTTAATTTAGAAAAGTTCCGCACGGGATGCTCTTTCTAAAGCAAAACTACTGTAGACACAATATTAATGCACTAATACAAACACTTTTCATGTGTGTCCCTGGCATTGTTGATTTTGTTGGGAGTTTATGGGATGCATTGATCTCTCCATGGTGTGCGCAAGGCTCAGTATTTTGGGAAAAAAATGCTAAAAATCCACCACATTTGTTGGGCCCAATATACATTAAATGACACATATCCAGCCTTGTAAGTGCTGAGTCACCCAATTGTATATTAAGATCCAACTCTTTTTTGTATTTTTCCAATGTGGGACTTAATGTTCACACATGTTCTAACAAATCTCCCCCTTCTCTTTCTTTGCATCCAAACTCCCTCTTGATTCTGATCTACACTTTCAACCCAATCTTCCAAAATATATAGGCTTATTTCGCACCAACTCCATCAATTTAGATCCATCCATCAAATTCTCTGTGCTCCCCGATGAGAACTCTACTGTGAACCGTTCATTGAGAGCCAACGTGTCTAGTCACCGGCACCATGCTCCCCGACGAGAAACTCCATTGAGAGCCAACATGCCCATTCACTGACACCATGCTCCATGCATGATGAGAAACTCAATTGAGAGCCAACGTGCCCATTCATTGGCACCATGCTCCTCAACGAGTCAACATTTATACAGCATGTGTTCCATTCGCTTGCATCACCTTGGAGCAGGCATACTGCATTACTTGCGCTATTGGATTTTTCTGTTTCCATCACTTGGAGTTCACCATGCAAGCCCATTCATAGCACGCCGAGAGTCCGCCCATAGATTGTTAGCCATCGGCTCTGATACCACTTGTTTGGACTTTGTGCGATGCATCGATCTCGTCACGGCATGCACAAGACCCAATATTCTGGGGAGAAAATTCTGGAAGTCCACCACATCTGTTGGGCCCAATATACATTAAATGACACATTTCACTTAAAGAGTTAAGCCTTGTAGGTGGTGAGTCACCCAATTGTATATATTAAGGTCTAACCCTTTTTTTATTTTTCTTATTTGGAACATAATGTTTATACATGTTCTAACAGATTTTTTTTTTTGAGTATTTATGTGTATGCTTCATGATTATTCCCGAGATTTGTGAACTTTTTTCACATTTTAAAAAATAGATACATGTGTAATAAACCAACAACTCTCTCTGTCTAAAAATAATAGTCCGGTTCGCAAAACAATAAGTTAAAAATAATGTATTTAAAAAAAAAATTCAAATGTTTTATAGAAATTTACTAGATATCTCTCAACCGCCATGTTTACTCCACCGAAAAAACCAGCTCTGTTTGGACCCTCTCATTTAATCTCATTTCTTTTCTTATCTCTCAACATCCCGCATGCATGGCCCACAACCCAATCAAGATTATATTCACAACAGTTACAAATAATCGCTGCATTAAATTTTTTTCACATTTTTACAAGGGCGATGGCTACAAGCACGGTTTCCTTCTTTAGGAGTATGCACAATGGTGTTGCTACAGACATCATAGCCTCATATTCCATTACCAGAACCTTTACAGCGGAGTTGGGAGAAGGTCCCTCTTTGGTCAAATTCGCTGCAATTCTCACTCAAATTTGGTTTCCATTCCAATCAAATCATAACCAAGAATGATCTTCGGACCATTATAAATTCCTCTAAATTCTGCTTCAAGGCTACTGCAATAGAAAGTGTACAAGATAACTGAAGGAGACCATAACGCTTGTTAATTCGCACATTTACAGCATCTAATTGTAGTAACCTTACAAAAACAACCATAATTCGGGTATAACAATAATGGAGAAAATATCATATGATACCATGACTTCAATTTCAACGCTCTCCCACAATCTATATAAACGCGACTGGTCTCTGTTTACATGTCAATTCAAAATAACCGGATAGGTTGCAAAACATTTTTTTTTTCTCTCTTTTTGGGTTCATGTATATTCTTTCTAGGCTGTGTTTTTTCCTCAGTATATGATCAACAAGAGTTTCCGGTTGTTGTTCATGTTATATCAACAAGTGAATGAATTGTCCTATTCAAACGTGGTAATCCCGTGTATTTACATTTGTGTATGTAACCATAAAACTAGCATGATTGATCATTTAATAGGCATAGTACAATAGGGATAATATTAATGAACGATGCATCTAGTTGGCATAGTACAATAGGTATAATATTAATGATCGATGCATCTAGTTGGCTTAGTAAAATAGGGATAATATTAATGAAGTTCTTGGGTCTCAAGAAAACTTTTTACTGTGGTAGGTTGTATATAAACAGTTGCTAAGAATGTTTCTGTTGTGCACATATAAGCAGTACTAAAGAAGGTGGCTAACAGTCACTTCCTGCTCAGTCTTGTTGTCTCCATGCTCGGTAGCGGTCCTTTCGTCGGTGTATTTCTCAAGGGTTTCTGCATTCCCGGCAGGGGAAATGGTTGCTTTTCACTGCCCTCAACTTGGAATTCTGCAACTGAGGCTGAGAAAGTGGTCGCGGACTGGGGTTTCACCGAGTGATGAGGGTGAAACCAGCTTGTGGTAATTAAGCAGTACCAGTTGCTGTAATGTGCTAAAATCATAATGAAATAAAGAGATTGCTTTGTTCTCCGATTTTGCTTTTGCTTTGCACTATTGTGATGGGCTTTATATTTTGGTTCCCTTGTCATTGTATTCATTTGGCCTATTGATCCATTGATTCCTTGACAATATTGACGTTGTCGCTCGGTTGTTTCTTCCCATTCCCATTGTTTTTCAATGAAAATTAACCCTTTTTTTTTTCTTCTAAACAATATGCTAAAAATGCTAATACTGCCTCCTCCGCAAAACCTTGGCCCCTTTTGGGCAGTGATGGACGCAACATTTCTATTGCGGGACCAAATCACATACAACCATAAATTGTCAACCTAGTTGGGATGTCTCTTTGCGTTGTGATGCCTATTTCCGGTCCCTTTTAATCTTTGTAATTCGTTTTAAAAAATTAATAAAATTCTTCTTTGCCGTTCAAAAAAAGAAAAACAAAATATTATTGTTATATAACACAATTTTGAGGGGATCTTTCTTCATAATTTTTACAAATATAACTCAAAATCTAGTAGAAAAATTGGGATAATTGGAGGGTGTGCAAAAACCTGCCCCCCCGCTTGAACCCATTTAGGTCCGCCCCTGTTTTTGGGGAATCCAAATTTTTAAGGAAAAATCATTTATCTTCTGCATAAATAAATTTCCAAAATTAATTTCTTTTAAAAAACCGAAATGATTACTTTTTAAACTCTAGCTAATTCATTTTACCTGAACTTTTATATTTGAATGAAGAGCAAACAAGAAAATGACTCCATCTTTTTTTATTGACTAGTCAAAATGGACAAGATTTTTGAGACTTCTCAAGAAGAAAGATGGCATAACTTTTTGTTGACAGAAGAAATACTTTAGTTGACAAGATTTAAAAAAGCACATTTTGTATCACTTAAATGAGGAGTGGGCCTCTTCCTAGAGTTAAAGAGCAGAACGCTAATGGCCGCGCTGGAGGACAGACTGTGTGATACTGTCATACACCAGCCCAACACAATAGCACTGTGTTGTCTGGCAAAACGACGAAATTTTTTCACTGCAACACTGTTAAGCACTACCTCATCTCCCAATTCTTGAATTCTTGGAGGACTGGCATCATTTCATGTTTTCCCTAATTGTTGTAGATAGTGGATTTCAGTTTACATGTTCCCAATTTGGTTACAGATCTCTATTTTTCAGCCTATCTGAATTTTGATAGGCTGAAAAATAAGTCTCTTAGTTTATTTGAAATTTGACCAAAATTTCATATGCTGGGTCTAATGGATTTCTGAATTTTTTTCCCAAATAAAAAATGACGACAAACTATGTAATAGGTCGAGAATATTTCATCCAAAGAAGCATTACTGGTCCCCGAGGTTTTAAATAACAGTTTCATGTTGCGTAGTAACAATTTGAGGGTAATGGTTGCCGTACGTAGTATCGAACGGTAACTGTTTGAGTGTAACAGTTTCGAAAGTATCGAACATTACATAACGGGAATTGAGTGTAGTGGTAGTGAATTTTTAAAATTTATTTTTTGGCAAAAAATAAATTTAAATTGCTTAGATAACCCGCGTAATGGTCGAGTATTGGCGGTAACGGTCGTGAACCCGTAACGGTCGAGTACCGGCGAGAGTGTATTGGTATCGGAAAGCTCAAAAACCGTTACATAACGACCAATATGTTAAGTAACAGCAAGATTTAAAAGTATCCTGGTACCATTATGAATAAAACGTGATATTATGTGTACTACTAACATTGACTTTGCGTTACACATTGGAGTATAGTAGTTTAGTTTGTTGAAGTCGAAATTTGGCCTGCAATTACCATGTTATGATCCGTACCAACACAGTCACATAACAATATTAATTCAAATATTTCCAGCAACTAATTGCAGCAATATTCTTATTAGCAAAAATAAACATAACTAGTGCATGGCAAGAAAATATTTACCAACACCGTGACCTCAATTTCTCACATTCCAAGGCCTATAAATCGTGAGCAATATTCTTTCCGTGCAATGAAAAGCATAACCGGCACAAAAAAATGTTAGTTATTTCGTTTTTCTTTTTTTTACTTGGCGATAACAGGGTTTCCGTTGGGTGGTCCTCTTTCGCTCAGTGTGTTCATCAAGAATTTTCGCAGGACCAAACAATGGTTGTTGTTCATTTTATATCATCAAGTGAGTGAACTTCCTTGTCAAATAGTCATCCCATGTAATATATTGTGTACGTATATCCACGAGTCGAACATTTAATGAAGATTTTAATTTGTTACGAGGTACAACGATGCATCCATTAATTGTACAAGATAATCACAGCATTAAGGACAATGTCTATGTCTTTGTGCCCAAGAAATGTAAGGATGGGGATTTTGTCTCTATATAAACAGATCATTAATCTCTCTTTCGTTCAACTGTCTAGTTAGTCGCAGAAAAAATGGGTTACAATCACTTGATGGCTTTTCTTGTCTCGATGATGGGCGGTCCTCTTTCTCTCCATCTGTTTTTCAAGGATTTCTGCATTCCCGGCGGAGGGACTGGCTGCTTTTCACTGCATTCGTCTCGGATTTCTGCAACTGAGGGTGACAAAGTGGTTGCTGATGGTGGCATATATACCACCAAATGATGGGTGAGACCAGCTTGTATTAGTTCAGCTGTTGTAATCTGCTAAAATTGAAATCATATCGAAATAAACAGAGATCGCTTTGCTCTGGTGTTTTGTTTTCTGTTTTGCTTTTCTCTCTTATTATGTATTTCAATTTTCTTGTTCCTATCCTATGAGCCCGGGGGATCGGCCTACCTCGTTTCTCTCTTAGTACAAAGAGTTTCGAACACAGGCTCTCTCAACTGCGATATTGGAGCTCAATTTGAAAAAGAAAAATGGAGAGAGAGAAGAAATAATTTGAGGCCTTGAAGGATGAGGCCAATTCCGATCTTGTCCCAGTACTGAAAATGATCTAGA
>CM029271.1:11210310-11249212 GCA_016920895.1 Vaccinium myrtillus
AGATCCATCTAAGTTGCTAGGAGATATCATGGAAACGGAACGGACATCTTCTCGCCAAATCGATGATATCTTCGAACGGACATCTTACGCCAAACTAGGAACGATGATATCTTCTAGAGAACGGACATCTTCCGCCATGTCAAGCACTATATCTTTCGATACGAATATCTTCGGACACACGTGGCGACATGTGAAAGCATCAGACATTCTTTCAAATGCATGAAGCTTAAATCAAGGAAGGTGGGTAGTTATTGACACATGGCCAAGGAATTAGTTACCACTTTTTATGGGAAGTGGTTAGTAAACTGATTCCTAGATTTCAGGAGATACGGCTGAGGCTATGGTAAGTTGTCCCACATTTTGCACATGTTGTGGTAGTTATGGAAGTAGTGGGACACTTGGCGGCCTAGGAGTTAATTTCAGGAGCTAATAAAAAGGGATGACCAAGTCAAAGGGACACTTGGCAGCTCTAGAGAAGATTTCTGAAGAAAGTGGGCAGAAGATGTGCTTAGTGGGTCCGAAAATCTTATGAACCATTCATATGCAAATGATGCCTATAAATACAAGTCATTGTGCAACATTGCAAGAGGTCCAAGCACCAACAAAGCTCATAGCAGCAATTAAATTTAGTTTATCTCCTAACTCTCAGTTAGTCGATCGATCCCCCTCTCTCTTCTATCTATGTCTATCTTCTACCTCTATCCCATCTCCTCTTCTTCTTCTTCTTCCCCTTCTTCTATGTAATAGTTAGTCTTTCTTCTTTGATTGTGGAAGTCCTTGCTCAAAGGCCCACGAACCGTTGTAAACTTTAGTTCCTCTTTTATTTCAAGTTGTGCAATTGCTTGAAAGAAGTAAGTAAGGTTTCAGGCGCATTTACACACTCTCTCGGAGATTCACATCTCTTGGCATGCCCTCGCATCTTCTACACCACCAGGTGTTGACCACCCCCGCTTCTCCTGTCCCTTGGAGGAATTCGGTGGCAACAAATTCGCAAAGAAAACAACTAGTTTTATCTCATTCTGTAATCAAACATCATCACATGGACGTCACACGGAACTAACTTCATAGGATATGCATAAAAATTCACATCATTGAGATAAAAACGCATAGCACATAACCTTGTGAGAATTAAAGGTTGATCCTATGAATTGAAGTGGAATTGTTGCAAAGTTTCTAAATAAGAACTTATGAATTCACGATTGGCTTAATGAATTTCTCACATGTCTACCGCATCTGATAAAGAATATTGTTGTAATTAGTCGCTGAAAATATTCAAATTAACTATTGTTTTACTATTTGTTATTAAGATCATCACATAGTAATCAATGGTATTTGAATATAAGGAAACTAAACTACTATATGTTTTCCCATCCGTTTCCCAAAATGAGATCTGATGTTTACGTGAGGGAACGAATTTAACAACGGTTGCCAGTAGAAATTAAGTGATCCGAGGAATTGCAATTGGAATGTGTATATAACCTTAAATCATGAGAGTCACACAGGAGAGATCTGTAATCAAATAGTATTTTAGAATGTGTATGCAACCTAAAATCTAACGGAGAAGGATTTGATGATTTGGAACATGAGGACCTGGCATGGTAACGGTATGATTCACTATGATGAATCACTTTCCCTGAATAAAACATTGGAGTATAAATTCCATTAATACTTGCCCCGTTGTACTTTACAAGTTCAGTAAATGATCCTATCTGGAAAAATTTAATGCAATTTCCTCACATGATTGTGCAGTATGGTTTTAAATACCAGCTGTTACGTAAAGTATTGGCAGTTACACAACGTATCTGGATTCTGCCGTTACATAACAGTTTTTGACCTCTCCGATCCCCTTTTTTTTGTGATAACCAGATGTCTTGGCCAGCTTGTGCACATCTCAACTAATTCCGGAGCCCTGTAGATAACGACTGGACACAATCACCAGTGGCCCTAAGAGTTTGCAGGCAAGGGCAATCGAACTTGAGACCTTAGATGGGAGCAAACCCCTAAATTCCAAGGCAATACCACTTTGTCAACCCCTTGGGTTACCTCTCCGATACCGTTACACCTCGGTATACCGGTGAAAGGGAAAAATTGCATGTGTATCAGCCAGTTCCCATTACGTATTTGTCCGTATCTGATTCGTGGACTAATTCACTATCGTTACGAGATACTTGACCGTTACAGGTTATTTAAGCAACTTAAAATTATTTTTTATCAAAAAATTATTTTTAAAAAATTCACGACCACTACACGTGATTCCCGTTAGTTCAATACTACCGAAACCCCTACATTTAAACCGTTACCATTACTGTTGGAACTTGTGGCTCATATGGAGAGGTACCAAGGAGTTCTGATGAAAGGCCAGATGTCGGAGCGAAACGGAGCGGAGCGAAACGGAGCGGAGCGACAGCATCTGGCCCATCACGGGTCCAACTGTTATCGTTGGTGGCCCGCGGTATGGTACGGATTAATTAGGGTTGGAATAGAGTAGGGTTATATATACTCTCTATTGTAAAAACCCTGGCTGATTTTGATCATACTAATACAGACTCGCTCTCGCTCCCGTGGAGGTACCCGATCTTGGGGAACCACGTAAATTCCTGTGTTCGATTCTTTACTGTTTTCGTATTCATTATTGTGTGCGTGTGGTGATTATTCAAACAATTACATATCACAAAATCGTTAATAATCATCATTTTCTTTTTTCTTTTTCGGATCGGATGATTACTGTATCATCCACGGCCAGCCCTGTGAGCAGGTTGGGCAGGCCCGGGTCTGGGGCCCACCAAAGAAAGCCTATTTTTAGGGCCCCAAAAAATAGGGATATATTAAATATTAAGTACGTCAAAAATATAACAAATAGCTCTTGGTGGTGTAGTGGAATAAATGGTGTCATCTATATAGAAGGTTGAGTGTTCAATTCTCACCTCCTACATTTTTGCGCGAACAATTTTTAGGTTGTACAAAAATTTGTTTCAAAACAATAAAGTGTGAGGTTCGAACCCATGACCTTTGCTTCCCACACCAATACAAGAACCCATTGCTTCCCACACCAATACAAGAAATGTGTCATTAATTGTACCCCAAGGCCATTTAGTATCTCATCTTGAAAAAATAATTTATATAGAAAATTAAGAGGCTCAATTTTCTAAACTTGACTGGGGCCTCATAAATCTCAGGGCCGGGCCTAGTATCATCCGAGCAAGTTTTCTATATGCATACAATGTAACAGACGTGGGTTTAGTTAATCGCATGATTGACTGTTTGAGTGAAGTGTTTTTCTCTGAGTTGTTGCTGTGTAAGGACATTGGATTTGTCTCAGCCATGTGTATGGCTTTTGACTTTCTTCATGGCTTTGTGCATGGCCTCCGTTTCCAGCCATGCTCATTGCTTTTCTTTTACTTTCGTTGGCTCTCTATTCAGCATTTCCCTGGATATGTTTTTTTTTTTTATCGGCAAAAGAGAATTTATTAACTTTTGAAAACGAATTACAAAGATTAAAAGGATCCTAAGAACACGGCATCACAATAGAAACACTAGCATCCCAACTAAGTTGGCACCCTTGCATACTGATAATCATATACGTACCACTGAGGACCCAAGGAAAAATAACCAAACATAGCCAGATTGGCAAGAAGCCAACCTAAAAACCGAAAAGCCAACAGCAGTACATAACTAGATACATATACAATCCAAAAAAGAATCTTCATGCATATACATTTCGCATGATATGTTGGCCGAGCCTTTGTCCTTGCTTTTTGCTTGGACTTTCGCTTGTCATCTCAATGTACTCTTTGTCGAGTTCTAATAAATTCTTGTTGCCATTCAAAAAAAAAAAAGGTCAACAAAAGATTCATTTTCTCCGATGAAACAAAAAATAAATGTAGCGGCAGATATGCTACATAGACATAGTGGCCTGTAATTAAATCGATGGTCAAGCAAAAATTCTAGGGGTGCTCAGAATCGTAACACTACTCACACATAAAATCATTGTGCATGTGAATTGATTTGGAAAATGACATGGTAATACAAAGTGTTTTGGCCGGGCATATTGTATAGTCTCCTCCAAGGCTCCAACGCCTCAGTTTTTGAGATTTATGTTTTTCAAAAAAAAAAAGTGCAGAGATCTGGATGGTTTGTACGTAATTGACCTCATACGTACTATAAGCGTTGGGGTGCGTATTTTACTTGCCCAAATATTCATGTAGTTAATCTTCAGCAATTTTTGACGAGGTCAGTTGATACCGTGATCACCCCCGTGTAGTCATCCTGGCAATGACGTCAAAAATCAAAAGAGAAATTGAAACTTGTTGTATTGTTTTTATTCGTCAATTTAGTTTAATTGGGTCACTAACAAGTAATTTCAATCGAAATAATCACCCGCATAGAGTCGCCCTTGACTATGACAACAAAATAGAAATTAAAAACAACATCAGAGAAGAAAGCAATCTCTTCATTTATTTCAATCCGACTTAAGCTATACAGCTTAGAACAATGATTTCAGGCATTAATCTCTTCGTTACTTTTATATAAGTCTCGAGTGAAAGAAATTGAAGTCATCGTATCACAAAATTATTTTCTTAATTCCTACTATGGCCTGGTTATGTTGATGTTGCCAAATAAGATTACCCAACCTACTCAATGTAGATATCGGAATTAACTATTGTTATACGACTGTGTCCCTTTATCTCACGTTAATTATCCATTTTCAAAGTAGTGCAATTTGTTTAAACAAAATTATAGTCCTTCCATGCATTAATTTTATATATTTTTTTGCACCAATAAAGGAATCTCCATTAATTTCAATTAATGTCGCAACTTTTAATGATAGACAATTAATACAGTGAGTAAAATCTTGTTGGCTATGGTATGTGTACCGTTGGAAAGAAAATCAATTCTATTTCATCTTTCCTTTGTTTATAATCAGAATAACAAATTATACAACAATAAGAAAACAAGAAGATTTTTTACGGACAAAATCATGTACAAGGATTACACAATTAGCTTAATAATCAAATTTTCAAGTTTACCCAAAAAATTAAAGGGTCTTTGTACACTTGCTTAACGGTGACTTTATAAAATAAGGCATTACTATGTACTTGGGTGATAGAGATAAATTTGGTTCTTAAAAAAAAGGAGATATGGGTATGGGGAAAATAGTAGGTTACTTTCACACACAATAATCACTAGGTGTGACGATCCGAATTTTTAGAGCGCCTCAAAAATAAAAAATAAAAACTCTCACTAAGATCATAAAAATTACAAAACTAAAGTGTTCCAATAAAAACATAGTGGGCTAAAGTCCTCAAAGTCTAATACGTTCATAATTTATCACATAAATTGTCCAAATCAATAATCCATCAATTTTCCAATACGCTCATAACTAATTTGTCTGAAAAAAAAAATTTCAAACCAAGTATACGATACAAAGACGATAAATGGGATCCATTAATAATGAGAACGATGAATGACGGTGCTAGGTGTTGGCCCCACCAGCTGATAGACAAGGATCCGGGTGGTTAGAGTCTTGTAGTTGGGTTTCAATTAATCTTGGGTGTTTTTGTTATCTGTTTGTACATCCAACTTTTGATTGGATTCCCTCCCCTCCCTTTCCCCCCGCATTATGTACCCTTATCAATTTTCTTACTAATAAACCTGTTACCTGTCCAAATCAAGATCGACAAGAACTCAATTAAAATCTTGTGCCCGTCCTAGCTTCTTAGTAACATGCCAAGCAACACTTATAACGTCATCCCACAAAACTTGACGATCGTTATATCTCAATCTATACAAATACCGCATATGAATTTTCTCTATTCATTCATTTACTGAGCATTATTCCAGTGAATTCAATATCTCAGTCATATATTGGATACATTATATCTCATCCTTCTATATTCAGACAAACAAACGAGCCTATAGTATGTTGTAGGGAAGTGCACAGAGTGTTGCATGGAGTTTGAGGAAAATTTGGAATAATCATTCTCGTACATGTGGACCTAGAGGTGTCAAATGGGTCTTGCTGGCACGGCACAGCACAGCACAGGCATGATACGAAAAACTTCGGCACGGGCACGGTTTGGGCACCGTAAAAGTTGGGCACGGCACGACACGGCCACAGGGCACGGAAATGGGTGGGCGCGACATGGTAATTGGCCTAGCACGACACGGTCTCAGCTGGGCAAGGCACAATAGTTGTCCTGGCGTGGCATGGTGTAGACACCCCGATTTTGACCCGAGAAACTTATCAAGCATCCCCGATGATGAAAATGTCCGATAAAAGCACGCGAGGCTTGATTGTGAACTTGGAAACTGATGCAGCGCAGCCTATGGAACGGAATCAGTCGTGCAAGAGAAAAACTAAAATTACCAAAAAAGGGAAAAATTCGAAAATAATCAGCAAAATAACGTGGTAAGGCAACCGGACGAATTTAGGTCACTCGGTATCGATACAAGGAGAAGCCTGTATCGATACGGGTAGCTTCTGTTCGCCCAATAGTGCCCCGGTATCGATACAGCACAAGAGCAGTATCGATACCGACAGTCTTATTCTGACAATATCGATGCTTAGGCCTTTTTAGGCCTACGTGGACGCAACCTGTCCAACCACGTTGACGCAACCCGGTCTGCATCATCCTCCCCTGCTTGAAAAGAATTCGCCCTCGAATTGCAATCATCAGAAGATGAACTATCACCCACAAACGGAATCAGATGCTTGACATTGAACACATCCGATGTGCGCACGTGGCTAGGCAGATTCAAACGGTACGCATTTGGATTGATCTTCGCAAGGACCTCCAAAGGCCCAATCTTCCTGGCCTTAAGCTTGTTGTATTCCCCTTCCGGAAAACGATCCTTGGTCAGCACGGCATATACGAAATCGCCCACCTCAAATTCCACCAAACGACGCTTCTTGTCGGCTGCGCCCTTATACTTGGAGGTAGAGACCTCCAACTGCTGTCGGGTAGCCTCATGTACTTCCTTCAAATGTGCCATAAAGTCTTGGGCCTTCCAATGCACACGCTTCAAATCAGGCACCGGAGCGAGATCGACAGGAGCCCGCGGGTTGCATCCATAGACAATCTGAAATGGAGAGTGACCCGTACTCCGATTCACTGAATGATTGTATGCGAACTCAACCTGGGCCAGCTTCAGGTCCCATGACCCAAGTTGTTCACCCACCAAACTGCGCAACATGTTGCCCAAAGAGCGATTGACCACCTCAGTTTGGCCGTCAGTCTGTGGATGATATGAAGTACTAAAATCGAGTTGTGTGTTTGCCAACCGCCACAAACAACGCCAAAAGTGGCTCAAGAAACGTGTGTCCCTGTCGGAAACAATAGATACAGGCAACCCATGCAAACGATAAACACTGTCAAAATACAACTGTGCTACCTTAACAGCATCGGTGGTCTTCGTGCAAGGAATAAAGTGAGCCATTTTCGAGAACCTGTCCACCACCACATAAATAGAATCCTTGCCTCGCTGGGTACGAGGAAGACCAAGGACAAAATCCATACTCACATCCGCCCATGGTTGTGTAGGAATAGGCAGAGGCATATAGAGGCCGGCGTTAGTGGCCCCACCCTTAGAAACACAACAGATATGACAAGCTCTCACAAACTGGTAAACATCCCGCCGCAAAGTAGGCCAAAAATATGATGCAGCCACCCTTTGAAATAACATCCAACACATGCGAGAAAAAAGGATCCACAGCCAACAGTTCACGAAAAGAATCGAAACCAAGTACCTCAGTGCGCATGAAAGTCAGCAAGGAAGAACGACGGCTGAGGGCATCAGCAACTCGATTCAACGTCCCTGCTTTGTGCCTAATCACAAAGGTGAACTGCTGTATATACGAAGCCCACTTAGCATGTCGATGGGATAGCTTGTCCTGGCTATTCAGATGTTTCAGTGCTTCATGATCAGAATACAACACAAAGTCACTGTGAATGAGGTAGTGGTACCAATTGAGCTTCTCACTGAAGTAAGCAACCGGCTTCGAATTCTGACTAAGAATAGCCCCAATTCCTACCTTCGAGGCATCACAATGTAACTCAAACGGCTGCGAAAAATCTGGAAGGATTAGCACTGGAGCACTAGTTAGCTTCAACTTGATCTCTCTGAAAGCCTCTGTTGCCCCTTCTGTCCATGTAAAACTTCCTCCTTTCATACACTCTGTGATCGGAGCCATAATAGTGCTGAAGTGTGGTATGAATCGGCGATAGAATGACGCCAATCCATGGAAGCTCCGAATATCAAACAAAGTCCGTGGCTCGGGCCATTGTTTGATCGCCTCCACCTTTGACTCATCCACAACAAGGCCATCCTTCGAAACAATGTATCCCAAAAATAGGACTGAGTCTGTCATGAAGGCACACTTCTTCAGACCCCCAAACAGTTTCTCCCTTCGTAGGACTTCCAGAACTTCTCTTAAATGCTGCATATGTAAGTCCGGCGTGGCACTATAAATCAAAATATCGTCGAAATATACTACAACAGACTTACCAATAAACGGTCGCAGCGCTTGGTTCATCACACGCATGAAAGTACTAGGCGCATTTGACAAACCAAATGGCATAACCAGCCATTCATACAAACCCTCACGAGTCTTAAAGGCAGTCTTCCACTCATCCCCCGGTCTGATCCGAAGCTGATGATAGCCACTCCTTAAGTCCAATTTGCTGAACACCTTGGCCCCTGATAATTGATCCAACAAATCATCTAAACGTGGAATGGGAAATCGGTACTTCACAGTGATTTTATTGATAGCCCGGCTGTCCACGCACATCCTCCATGACCCATCCTTCTTTGGAGTTAATAAAGCCGGAACTGCACAAGGACTGAGGCTCTCTTGGATGAAACCCTTTGACAGCAACTCTTCCACCTGTCTACGCAACTCCTCATGCTCCTTTGGACTCATCCGGTAGTGGGCTCGGTTCGGCAAGTTAGCACCGGGCACCAAATCAATTTGGTGCTGAATGTCACGTAGCGGAGGCAATCCCTCCGGTAACTCCTCTGGAAAGACATCCCCAAATTCCAACAAAAGGGGCTGAATAATAGCCGGAACTGCAGTCTCGGATTGATCCTGCCCAACATCTTTCCCAACCAAAACATAAGCAACCCCAGATTCAGCGATCTCCTCTTCCATCTGCGCTCTTGCTAACAGATTAGGGCCCACAGGGGCTGACTCCCTAGACGGTAATAATTTGATCTTTGTACCACCATAAATTAAACTGTAAGTGTTAGACCCTCCATCATGTGCGACCTTACGATCATACTGCCACGGGCGCCCCAAAAGCAGATGACACGCATCCATAGCCACAACATCACACCATGCACTGTCTTTATATTTAGAGGCCATTGAAAAAGAAACTAAACAACGCCGAGAAACTTTTACCTCATTACCTTTCTTCAACCAACTCAATTTGTAAGGATTGGGATGCGCCTCTGTCTTCAAGTTCAGTTTTTGCACTGCCTCTTCTGACACCACGTTCTCACAACTGCCCGAATCAATCACATACCGGCAAACTTTGCCCCCAATTGTGCAAGTGGACTGGAATATGTTGTTGCGCAACCACGACTCCCCTTCAGATTCTACCTCCTCCATCTCCCCATTATTGTCATCGTATATAGCATCCTGGTCATAATCCTCAGTTGCATCCTGAACAATCCCCTCCTGATCTATGAACAAGGCCTTTCCTGGCCGATCGCCTTTCTTGCAGTCCGACATACGATGACCTGGCTATCCACACTTAAAGCATATAAAGCCAGCAGTCGCCGTTCTGTTAGTTGTTGGCACTGCAGGTTGAGGAATAACTGGACGTACAGGTGGTGCAGCCCCCGCGGTTGTTCGAATAGCACTGTTCCAATTATCCGCTGGCCTTCTATTGAACCGTTTTTCTAACACTAAAGCCCTCTGATGGGCATCCGAAACAGAGCACAAATCATACATCATTAACTCATCTTGAATGTGCTGACGTAAACCACCAACATACCTTGCAATCTGCTGCTCCGTAGATTCTGCTAAATCGTTTTTGGCCACGAGTTGATAGAACTCTTCGGTGTAATCGTCGACAGAACGCGTGTTCTGGCGAAGATTCTGCAATCTCTGATACATGATACGGGTATAGTTATGGGGAAGGAACTCCACCCGCATCTTCTTCTTCAGCTTTTCCCAATCAGTAATCTTGGACTTCCCGTTCCGACTCCTATTGATTTTCAATTGCTGCCACCACGCAGAAGCTCTACCCCTGAATCTGGTCGCCACAAGAGGAACCCTCCTCTCCACAGGAACCCCTTTTAAATCCATGACTTCGTCTATAGCGTTCAACCAGTCCAGAAATTCCTCCGGTGACAGATTGCCCTGAAATTCGGGTAGGTCAATCTTGATACTTTTTTCCCACGCATGAGAGTCATGGGTTCTAGCCACGAACTCCCTATCCCTCCCCCGTTGATGGTAATGACCAGCAAAAGGGTTGGAACCCTCATCATCCGAAAAACCTTCCTCCTCCTGAGGATTAGGTCTAACAGGACGACGACGAGTTGGGTCAGCGATCTCTAAAGCATCCATGCGTTGGACAATATTTCCAAACATGGCTTTGAGTTCAGCAAAACCTTCCTCCATCCGAGCATCCTGAGCAACATCATCTCGTTCATAGATTTCATCCATACCAGCGGTTCGACCACCCCCTCTTGCACGTCCTCCAACGCGTCTCGCCGCCATGATAGGATTGCAACGTGTGCTCTGATACCAACTGATGCAGCGCAACCTATGGAACGGAATCAGTCGTGCAAGAGAAACACGAACAATAAGATCGACCCAGAGGTACTCCCTCCTTAAACGATCAAGATATGAGTAAAACTCGTTCTTTCATTCAATAATAACCAACCCTAGCCGTTTAGGCTTACAACTTATTATATAGGAAACTGGAAACCCTAATTGACTTACTTCGAAAAAGGAAGTCAAACCAAAGAAAAACTAAAACTACCAAAAAAGGGAAAAAGTCAGAAATAATCAGCAAAATAACGTGGTAAGGCAACCGGACGAATTTAGGTCACTCGGTATCGATACAAGGAGAAGCCTGTATCGATACGGGTAGCTTCTGTTCGCCCAATAGTGCCCCGGTATCGATACAGCACAAGAGCAGTATCGATACCGACAGTCTTATTCTGACAATATCGATGCTTAGGCCTTTTTAGGCCTACGTGGACGCAACCTGTCCAACCACGTTGACGCAACCCGGTCTGCATCAGAAACCCCTCCTAAACCTCTTCAAAATAAACCAAAGCCTACACCGTCTTCTAATACATTCAAACCCCTCTTTTTTGATATATAATACGTCCCAATCCGTTTTGAAATGAGAGGGATATGCACATTTTACCCAAACGATTCACTTTTCCGACCTTCTGAGGGTAAAATGGTCATAGATTTTGATGTACAAATCATCTTGGCTTCAAACCACTTTGGTTAGAAAGTAGACTTGGCAAGCTTTCCAACGCTTCAAACCATGCACAAAACGGAGTTCGGTAGCACCCGGAATGGCCCCACGAAGTTTTGAATTTTGTGTAGTCTCTTAGTCCAGGCGCCTGGATTCTCCAATTCTAGGCGCCTAGACTCAATCCAGGCGCCTGGATTCCCCAATTCCAGGCGCCCAGAGTCACTTCCAGTGGGCAATTTGCAGCTGGTTTTTAATGAAACTATGGGATCCCCCCACATTGTCCCACGTTTTCTTGATCCCAAACTCCCTCCAACAGACTCTGGCCTCCAAATTTTAAGTTCAAAATCTATTTTCCCTCTCGAATCAACCTAAAACTACCCTATTCTTTCTTTATATATACCTCCCCCCACTCCATTTCAAGGAGATCAACTCTCCACACCCTCTCCTTACTGTTATGCTGCTGAAATACACGTAGAAATTCCATCCCAAACAACTCCCTCTCAATCTCTCTTTATTTCATTCAATTTCAACCTTCAAACCCATTTTCTTACCATTCTAGCTCCACACTTTCTCAGCCTCAACAATCAAACCTCCACCAAGGTACCTACAATCTGGTATTCATAGTTCCAGAGGCTAAATCTCAGTCCATGCAACCACCAAAATCACCCAAACTTACAACCCAAGTTCAAAAATCAAGCCTTGAAGGTAGATTTTCTACCAAAATGCTCAAATAGGCCCTGAGGGGACTCCATCCAAGCTCTTACTAGTTCTTCATACTAGTTAAGAGTTTGGAAAGGTTTCAACATTCACAAAAATGGAAGCTCTCCATCTGCACCTGCATCAGCTCCAGGCGCCTGGAATAGCCTAATGCAGGCGCCCATATCCAATCCAGGCGCCTGGATCATTCCAAAATGGGCGCCTGGACTCCTTTCTCTCCCTTCTCTTTCATGTGTTTGTTGTTCACTGCATGTATCTTTTCATGCACATTTGTATCATTCATGTGTAGTTTGAAGTCATAAATCATGCTCATGGTTTAAAAAGTTATCTAGATCAACTCATAAAGTGCATAAAAAGGGGGTAAATCATGGTTTTTAAGATAATCCAAGAGCTATGTATCAAGTGCATGTCTTTATTTATTAGTTACATACATGGTTTACATCATCCTTATGGTTAAGAGAAAAATCATCATAACATTCATATACATTTTCATTGCATTCATAATGAGTCTATTGTGAGACCATCATTTTCCTTAACTCTCAATTGTATGAACATTCTGTCCAATGCATATGTTCAGTAAAGGTCCATTTTTTGATATGATTTGGTTCTGATCCTTTTAATCTTGTCTCAAAGCACACCAAAATCATGTTTTTCCAAGTTCATATCATGCTCTGAAGTTGAGTTTGAGGTCCATTCCATCCACAATGTCATTAAACATCATTTAGAGTGTGTGTGGATAAGCTAAGAGCATTGCACTTGTGGTTTACTGTGAAACCTGGAAATTTGAACTTGTTGTCTGGTGTGCATTCAAGGCGCCTAGATTCACTCATTCCAGACGCCTGCATTCAATCCAGGAGCCTGGATCTTCCTAATCCAGGTGCCCAGATGGCCATCCAAGTGTGGCAGGTTTGATGTTTGTGATCAACTTCTGGAGTCTCTCAGGGTATTTTAGGTGTGATTAAGCGAGGTTTCAGTACCCTATGCATGTTGTCCATCCAGTCTTTACACAACCACATGCATCCGCATTTTTGTTAATCTCTTCGATGCATTTTTGGTGCTCTCGTATGAATATGTATTCAAAGTCCAATTAAACAGTATTTTCAAAATCCCTTGTGCATTGAGTAGAGACCGGTGGTCGCACCGGGCGAGAGACGTGCTTTAAATTCCTTCCCCTCTCGTAACCTAGCTCCCGAACCCGAAAAATCTCATTTTGAAAGACCGGTGAAAATATTTTTCATACCAAGGGCAAAAGAGTCATTTTTCAAATGGTTTCTCGGGTACGGTCCTAAAACCCGGGTGGTGACTCCATCAAATCAATCAAATCATTTTCCAAAACCAAACATCAATTTCGTGGACATTTCCCACGGGGTGTTCACAAGCTTGCGACTCCGCTGGGGACTCTGGTTAATATATATTTTAGTATTTTTACACTTATGTGTAATTTTATTAAAATATGTATTAATCATCGAGATCTAAGCTTGAAAAATGTTTAAGACATTTTGAAAATGTTGTTTTTATGGACTTTTTGCATTGCACGTGCATGGTTACCACCCCTCGCTGACGTGTTTCGGCAATCCCACCCGGCTTGCCGGAGACGGAGAATCCTGAAATGCTCAGCACCCCCCGACTATGATAAGTCACAATTGTCGTTATTACCATCGCCTTGCGGGATCCTTGGCGGTGGGAGACAGCTTTGGCTTTGAGTCTGGGGTACCCTTTCAAACCAAAACCGGCCTTTGCATATAGATGACCGTAGAACCCCACGTTAGGTAACCAACCCATGTGTTAGGATTATGTGCTTCATTTTGTTTTGTGCTTTGTGTTATTGCTTTCCACAGAACGCCATACTGCATACATACACGCATTTGCATCTGTACATACAGTCCTCAGTGTCTTGTGCACCGTTAGTTTAGTATAAGTCAGTTCCCGACAGTTAGTAAAAGGTTGCCTTGGCCCGATTCTTAACAATAAACGATCACGCTTATTGGCCGTGATCTTTCTTTACATATAATCACGCTTTTTAAAGAAAAGCGAGATAAAAATGCAACTAACGGGTTTCACCAAAGTGCGAAGCACAACGGGTCTCTCCTAGTATGGGATATATCTTTGAAAGATTTTTTAGTTTATCTAGTTTTTCAATTGCGTGGTGTTAGAATTTAATATCAACAATCAATAAAAAGAGTAAGTTAATTAAAATTTATTTTTGTTTTTTTTTCTTATTTACATAACAAACAAAATAAAGCACGGCACGATTAAGTAAATGAGCACGGCACGGCACGACATGAGTCAAACGATTAAGCTGGTTGACACGGCACAGAACGACACGATTAAGTAAGCGGGCCAGCACGGCACGACATGATTAAGTAAATGGGCCGGCACGGCACGACATAGTTACAAAGCGGCACGGCACGACACGAATGAAGAAAAATGGCACAGCACGATTAAGCACGGCACGGCATGGCACGATTAGGTAAACGGGCACGGCACAGGCACTGGCACGGAAGAAAAGTGGCACGGCACGGCGGGCACGTTTGACTTCTCTATGTGGACCCGTCAAAATATTTGATATAGTGATCGTAGTGCCTTTCTTCGTAAATGTTTAACCCAACTCTCTTTTCTTGTGTCTCTCTTCCCAATAATCAAACACAAGATGAATGAATGAGTATTTGTCGGATTGCATGAGACCCAATACGTACGTACCATGCTGAATTTTTCGTCAAATTTGAGATTAACTTTAGTGTCATTCGTTAATGATTGTGGCCAGTCAAAAGTTTGCTGCTGCAGGTGATTGTCTTTTTGGGTATTTTCGTCATTTTATATGAAGTTTTTAAAATTTCGGTGAATGTTTTTATGTTTTTTTTTATTCCTCTCATAGAAACGAAAAAAATATCTCATAAAATTTACACTCCAGTCTCAAAACAAATTGAGAAAAAATAACCAAAGATACCGTACAAAAAATCCCTCAAAAGTTTAACGTTTAGAGTCAACCATACAAATAATAATAGATACAAGATTTTAGCATGTGTATGTCACCTAAAATCAACGAACAAGAATTTGGTACATGATGAACCGTTATTGGGTGAGTCCTCAGACTTGCAAAATATCACACAGAGAAAATCTGCAACATATAATCACATCACACAGTTGGATTAAAAGAATGGACAGTCTAATATTCTCATACTTTTGTTCAGCTATTTTTAATTTTTTTTTCCTGAAATGAAATGCAAATTGCGCTCTCTTATAGTTATTGACGACATAACATTTGGTTGACTTGATTTGACACATTAATCGACTCAATTGACCCCAAAAATAAAAACATATATACATATTTAGAAGAAAGGCCTCGTCGTCCAGAGTAGTAGAACCCTCCCTGGCCCTTTCCTCAAAGGCCTCAAATTATTTCTTTTTGGATTAATTTCAAATTAAGCTCCAATTCCTTATTTGATAGAGCTATATTAAAAAACCCTTGGCCATATACTAACAGAAAAGTAAAATCCCATCAAAAGAGAGAAAAGCAAAAGCAAAGGAGGAAAACAAAACAATCTCTTTATTAATTTCAATAATAATTTAGCAGACTAGAACAACTGCTTAAACACTCCAAGATGGTTTAACGCATCGATCACTTTGTAAAGTCACAATCCGCAACCACTCTCTTGCCCTCGGATGCAGAAATCCGAGATGAATGCATCGAAAAGCAACCGGTCCCTCCACCAGGGATGCAGAAATCCTTCCAAAGCACGCGGAGAGAAAGAGAACCTCCCATCATCGAAATAAGAAGACCGATGAGGTTACTGGAAACCATCGCTTGCTTTACTGATTTTAGATGCACAAAAGAAAGCAAGTGTAATGCTGTTTATATAGGGGTCAGGGACACTAGAGAATGCCTATTACAACATTTATTTTTTTTCGTTCTTTGATTGTCCCTGTTGTCATTAATTAAATGGATGCACCGCTGGATATCATTTATTTCTTTTAATTGTCCCTGTTGTCATTTATTTATTTTTCCTTGTTCAATTGAACTCAATGGATGCAACGCTGTTAGTGTCACCATAATTAAATGAGCTTTGCACTATGCGGTAGAGGGAATCGATAGGTAAGAAGAGTGGAAAATTCACTCAGCTGGTGATATAACATGAACAACAACCTGCTCTGGTCATCCCAAAGATTTTGACATACACGCCTATGAGTGAGACGGCCACCATGCATAAAAAAACCAGGAAAAAGCAAGGCAAAAAAGCAATGACAGAATGAAGTTTGCGTGTTCGACTTTTTGATTCGTCGACAATATATAGATTGGTCGCGTTTATATAGGTCTTGGTCACATGAAAAATTTATGTTACTATACTGTGAAACGTTTTCTTAACGTGGCCTGATTATGTTGATTTTACCAAATAAGATTACAGCAATTATTCGCTGAAAATATTACAATTAACTATTGTTATCTAGTTGTACTAAATATAATCACATTGTAAACGTACGCATTTTCTCTTTTGTGATTTTAACTTCTATAGTAATTCTTGTCAAGAAAATAAATTTTATTCCTTTTTTTTATTTTTATGCACGCTTACAATACAAATTATACCACAATAAGGAAACCTCATTATGTTGTCAACATAATTCGGGTAATAATTAACTAAGCAAGTGGTGGATAGTTCATGCGGTAGAGCTCTTGGATGCCTCACACTGCGTCCCAGAATCGAGCCTCATTCCATTAGGAATGACGAATGACAAAAAAAATTAAATAATAATAATTAGGGTAATAAACCAACAGTTTCACTTGATGAACCAAAAAAGAAAACTTTGCGATTGCAGTTTCATTAGTCTATGTTACATTGCATTCCTTGATCGAGTTACTAGCTACACAGACGTTTGACTGTTTCACTTTTGTTTTTTGCTTGGCAAAGAAGAAATATTTCATTGATGACAACAAAAACTAAGCAGATCACCAGAGAAAAATAAGCAGCCAAACAAACAAGACAAAACCCCACTTAGACCCAAACCCACCCAAAATCACTCACAGCACAATCAGAGATTGATGAGATTGTGAGTATGAAGTCTTTGCTCCTCCAGCTCCAATTGCATAAGCTTCCTCAAGGCCCCGCCATCATTTTCATGAAAGTGAAGCCCATATCTTTTCCCAGCCAACACTAATTCCTCCATCTCGTCCACTATTAGGGCATTCCTCCTGGAAATATCCTCGGTAGAGATAGAAGTGTTATGGATATCTGTGGAAGAATGGGTGGAATCAAAGGTTGAGTGAGCCAGACCAGCTTCAATGCAATCTCCGATGTTATTGTTAAGTATATCAGACAATAGCCTCCGCCTCCTTTTCTTCTCATACCTGTCTTTTTTGGATTCAATTTCCTCTGGAACGACCTTGGTAGAGTTAGGGATGGCGGTAGAAAGATCTTGCTTCTTAGCTTCTGTCCCTCGAATATCCACCAAGAGCTAGATTGATCCCTGGAATTTGAGAAGCCCTGAAGTTATTACCAGAATCGCAGACTAAAGGTTCAATCAAAGCTTCTTTACCCACTTGATCTTTATTCACTGATTCAAAGTGATGATCCTCAAGGATAAAAGAATGAGGGCCCAAAGAATCCTCCACAAACGATTCTAAACAATGAGAGGGACTGGAGCTACTGTCAGTAGAGACCTCTTCTGATCCCTTCACCCATGTATGAGCCTCCTATGGGACCTTCTGAACGAGAGAAAGCTGGTCAACATTCTCACTCACCGAGTCTATCCCAACCACTTTAGCATTTTCTGTAAGAAAACTGCTAGAAACCACCTTTCTGAAAGATCCTTCCTCCTCTATTCTGACGAGGTATCTTAACTGCTTGACCAAATCCTAGACCTAAATTAATGGGTTGCCCTAAGCGTAAGGCTGAGACCGGTGTAGCATAATACCCGGTAAGACCGGAATCGAATCCACAGGGACAGACGAACGTGTGCAGGACTCAAAGATGACGGGTTCACAGTTTATCTTGGCTCTTAGGTAGCCACCCCTTATAATATGATGGGAAACTTACCTAAGCTAGAGTAAATCTGGTTCTACTTAAATTATTTAAAAGAAGGTACGGTCGTAGGGCTCATAACACAAGTGACCAGGTCCGGACATTCCCTGCTCCATTCAGTGTTCCAAAGAAAACATTTGATTTTAGAGAGAAAAAGATACCCCGAAAGATGCGAATCCTCGCGGTTGTCATTACCCATGTACAGCGAAGAACAGGTTTTGGTCCCCCGTTCCCCGCGTTACATGGGCTCCGACAAAGCCCGGATTCGTCCAACGGAAGTTCTTTAATAACCTAAAATTGTTTTTTCCATTATTGATTTTGAAAATAGGAGCAAGAACGTACCCAGCCCTGGCCACGATGTGTCAATCACCCCGCGACCATACTATGCGACTACTCACTCATATTAGCGTGAACAAATAACAAGATTCTGAAATAACTGATGCTTTTATAATTGAATATGGATTAAAACAAAAGATTCGAAAGCAAAACACGGACAAACTCCCGTGAACTGAGATTAACGTAAACAAACTGAAAGTTACCGGAACAATACTTGAATCCTCGAACAAAACTTCAAAAACTCCAATGTAAAGATCTCCGGAAAGTAGAATCTCCAAAGGAAATAAACGGCTGCTAATCGGAAGAAAAGAAAACAAAGTTCGAACCCTAATTTGTCCAAAAAATGAGGTATTTATCCTTCCCCGAAGTCAAAACACGTGGCAAGTCAAACGCTGACTTTAAGACCCTCGGAATCGATACAGGACAATCCCTGTATCGATACCCATAGCTTCTGTTTGCCCTCTGTTGCCTAGGTATCGATACAGGAGAATACATGTATCGATACCGAGACCTTCAAAATGCTTTTTTTCAGCTTGTTTGCTCGTCCTTCCTTGGGTCCCACCGGTTCCCAACATGCCCGATGTCCTAGGTCCGCTTTACGTGCTCTTCCGGCCTGTTTCCTACAAATCAATCATAACAATACCAAGCAAAAGGCAACACCGCATCAAGTGGAAAATGGAATAAATCGCGCCTCTAATGCGCTAATTCGCCCTACTTAGGCGCTTATATTTGTGACATTGCGCGCCTATCATTAACCCATAAACAACTAGCTCAACTTTCCCTTCTACCCTTTGAATTTGGTCAGTAGCAATCAAGATACGGCCCTTATCGTAAGATCCTCCTTTGAGGGTGTTTTCGTCCGCCTTAAGAAAGTCACCCCAAATACTGCCAATCTCCTTGAATGTTTGCAAGGACCATGCACTTAGGGGCATTCCAAAGCATGAGATCCAAACAAATCTCTCTTCTTTGGCTTGCTCACCGTTCCAAGGTTTGATATCTTCGAACCAGTTCCTCACCCAATTTGCTCCTAAAACCTTATCTCTGGAATCTTCATTGGCAAAAGTAATACCACATACCTACCACCAATTGCTTTAATTTGGACGCCGTGCACCTTTTGAACGTTAAAGACACTCTCCAGCTCTTTCGTAGAAAGAAGCTTACGGATCTCTGCCAAGGCACTCCTGTAAAGCCATCCATTCCCAATATAGTGGCATGGAATGCTTTTAGTAGCGTACACCCCTCTAGTGACTTGAGCATAGGTTTTCCTATCCTCCATATTACCCTGCGTCTGAGGATGAGGATGAGACTTTGTAAATGTTCTGTTAAGCGAGACTCCAACCCCACTAAAATCCCCTCCCTGCTGCGAATTACCAACAGAATTGAGACCAGTCTTGACACGGCTCTGGTACGAAGAACCTTCCCCTTTGGAGAACCTTGCAAATTTAGTAATGAGACTATTGTTCTCCAGCCAAAGACTGTTAGTCTCGGCAATCGCAAAATCAGCCGCATCTTTGTTAGCATACCTAACAAAACCAAACCTATTACCAGTACGTTTGCTCCTTTTGAAAGGAAGGAAAGAGTCTACAACTACCCCAAAGCGGCTGAAAAATTTCTTGAACCAAATCGCACCAACATCGAAGGGTAGGTTATCCACAAACAAAGTAGAATGGCTAGCCATACCAAACCAACCAATCAGCCAAACAAAAACCAAACAACCAAGAGAGAACCAGATCCAACAAACAATAACAAAGGAGAGACCAAATAAAAACAACCCAAAATGCAAAATAGCAGCTCAAGGAGTGGAGCTTCGGGGTACCAAACCAAGGCTCCCACTTGCCCCCTTGGCGATGAGGAGGAGAGTCGGAGCTTTCCACTTGCACCCTTAGCTAAGCAAGTTCAAGGGGGGAAGGCTCCGAACATCTCACTTGAACCCTCAACCACAACAAGAAAAGAGTAAACCTGCCCAACTCAGACTGAAGCTACCATCAGGACGGGTGCCGGAGCTCCGGCCAAAAACACCACCTGAGGCCGTCACGCCGAGCCAAAAACACCTCCAGAACTGAACGAAACGAGATCTTCCGAAGAAATCACACGTTTGACTGTTTCATTGCGATTATTTATCAGTAGACAGAAGTTTAGTTTTCTGTGACATCCAAATTTTTTCCTTTTAGCAAAAAATAGTTCTAATATTGTGAAAATTCTTAACTTTTCCCTGTTGATCCGGAGTAGAGTCACAGGGTATCTCACAAGTATTTTCCCTATCCGTTGAGCACTAGATTCACAAGATATTTCATAAGTCTTTCCCTTGTTGGCCAGTCACCACGATATTTCACGGGTGTTTTCCTTGAACTTCCAGAAATATATACATGGTCCCAAACACACAACACTGGCAAACCAGAGTCACCTACACCAGGAATATTCCACATGCCGCTGCATAATTAATCTCAACAAAATTATATGTGATCAACAGATAACAACAAGAAAAATAAGGGCAATCAATCAATCGGAAGTATCATTATTAAACTTTGTATGCCAAAGAGTACGTCAACCGTCAATTGGTATGAGGTTGATGAATAAGGATAACGTTCAACAAACACCGTATTGCTAAAGAAACAAAAACCTTAAATCAACGTACAATAATTTCGAACGAGATGACCTGGCATGGGGCGAATCCTCACACTTGGAAAATATCAAATTTAAAGGACATGTGCAGCACGTAGACAGCGTTTCCCTGAAATCAACATTTGATTTTAGCAAATGAGGTAGTCATTTCCTAAAATTTTATTTTAAATGCTAAAATCAAAAATTTTAGCAAATGGCTTCTTCATTTGCTAACATCAACTTCTGATTTTAACAAATGTTAATTTTATCAAATGGAAAACTCACTCGAAATATAATTGTTAGCTAGATTAAAAAAAGAACATATCGACTTTTCTCAAAGCTTTTGTTCATCTTTTTTTTTTTTTCTTTTCTGAAATGAAATGCAAACTGGTCTAATAATTTTTGTTTCTTCATGCCTACAAATAATTTTTGTTTTTTTTTTTGTTTAATTACAAATTATGCTCGATCACCTCATTTGTGATGAAAAGTTAAACTTGATCTACAAGTGAAACAAGTGGCCAAGTGGGTTCTCAGCAGCCCAAACAAAAAACGTGGGTTACTATTGAAATATCAGGCGAAGACTTTTTATGCTTCCATAATTCATTTTGTGATTCGCATTAAATATGAGTTTATCTTGTATTTGTTTTTTCCTCTGGTATAATCTATAAATACCATGTAATCATTGTAGTTTTATATCAAGAGTGGAGTAAGAGAACATCAATAAAATCTGAGTGTGTTTGTTCAATCTCTTTGTGAGTTTCATACATGAAAAGTGTGTCCTCCACCCAACAATTTGCAAGGGATTGTATTCAAAATCCTTGGAGATAACATGCATAAACCAATTGAGTCTTATGTCTCAAACTCTCAATCAACCGGGGTCGATTACATAAATCTTTTTTTTTTCTTTTTCCATTGAGTTATATCAAAACCTTGGCAATATCCCGAGAACAATAAATTGAAGGCCATCACAAGAGCGAGAAGCAAAAGCAAAACTAGGAGAACATAGCAATCTCTCTTTTATTTCAATAATATTTTATCATATTGCAACAGCTTAATTATAACAAGCAAGTTTCACCCATAGATCAATCGGTGAAAACACAATCCGCAACAACTCTCTCGGCCTCATCACCTGGGGAAATCCGAGATGAACTCATCGAAAAACACCCACGCCTTTGAAGAGCAGCTTCTGGTGAAGGTGTCCTGTTGAAGTCCAGGTGTTTTGCAAAAATCCTTGAAGAACACACTCGCAAAACGCCTAGACTTAAACAAGACACCTCCCATCATAGAGAAAACAAGGCCCAAGAAGTTACTGTAACCCATTTTCTTCTCTGCAGCATCTAAATGCACAAAAGAAATTTTCAAAGCTTGTTAGCACTGAGTGAGATTCATTCGATGATATAACATGAGCAACAACCACGATCTCGTCATCTTGACATTCTTGATGGAAAAACGGGAAAAAAGAGCACAATCCAGCAAACATGAAACCGCCGGGAAGGGGGAAAAAAACTACGGGTAAATGTTTTGTGGCTATTCCGCTTTAATTTTGATGGAAAAATGGAAGATTACTTGTATTTATATAGGTCTTGGGAGCAGGAGAAATTTAAGTCAAGGTATCATGAAATATTTCTGTCATTATAACAACGTCCTGATTAAGAGTATTTTGCACAATAATATTACTGCAATTAGTCGCTTGAAATATTTGAATTACCTGTTGTTATCTGGGATCATACGTTGCAAGTCAAGGAATATTTTCATTTAAGCAACCAATTAAACTTCCTAATTCTTATTAAGTATGCCATATACCGGTAAACTAAATAAATTCCATTCCATGTATTCTTCGTATATGTTAACAATAAATTTTATAGCAAAACAAGAAACAAGTTTATTGTACTTAAAAATCTTCTATAAGGTACAGAACTATATATCTTTATATCCACTGAAATTATAAAAATCACTTTGCAGTCGCAGTTTAATTACACGTTCCATTTTTCTCCTTTGCTGGATAGACATAATGGATATTGCACTGTTTAATAATTTCGTCTCAAATGTAATCGACTGTAACTATTTTGTCAAAAAGTTCATATAAAAACATAAGGTTTTAACTTTCATGAGACACAATGCCATAATGAATTTTTAGTCGAACGTGAGATAAGTTCTAGGGCAATTTGCTAATTTGTTGGCTTGTCAAAGGTTTCCTAATTTGTAATAAAATGGTTTTACTATATTTAATCAAATATTTTGGACTATCTGTGTATGTAACGAAAAATCAATCTAGAAAATAATTTGGAAATTATGGGGAGTCCTCCAACGCTGCAAGCACCAGACCCTAGCAGGCGGGGTGTTTTTTTATCAAGGTTGCACCCAGAGTGAGGCCATTTAAGTCCTATTTTTTCTTTGGCAAAATTATTCAATGCTCCTTGGCCACCACACAACACGTAATGGCCTCTTCACCAATGTGCGGTGGATATAACCAGTGGCGGACACACTCTAGGCCATTAGGGGCACGGGCCCTACTGCACCATTTTTTGTTAGTTTAGTTTTTGTCTTTATGAATTTGGTAGTTTTTCTTTTACTGGAATTAAACAATGATTGCTTTTAAAATAGTTGAGCCAATTACATCGCACAACTACACACCATCCAAAATGGTGACATTATAAATTTCGGGTGACCACGTTGTCACGCTGTTTACACCTAAAATTAACAAATCCAATAAATAATTGACACGTAATCAAGAATGCCAAACGTTGGCAAATATCTGTCAATGAAAATACACTGGATTATGGAAAGAAAATTGAGTAAATACGATGTCGTATTATTCCTCAATTTAAAAAAGCAGTTATTAGCAGTTATATGAACGTCGAAGTCATGGTTTTAACCACCAGGTGTATAAAATCCACGTGTAAACCCATGATACAAAGCAATTTTTTTTTTTTTTGATCAGCAAAGAAAGACTTTTTATAAAATATAAAAGGGAAAATACAAGGGAAGCCAAAAGTCAATCAGGAGAGGGATGGAGAATCAACAGGACCTCTACCCCAAACCAAAAGAGACAAAGGCCGCAGGAAATTACAACAATGAGTTGGTTAGGAATCAACTCAAGGCAAAGATAAAATAAATCAACTCCCAGAAGCCACCCACCTGGATCATAAAGCTTCAATAAGGGAATTAAACCTAAAGACAATATCTCCATGGGATACATCTCTAAATCCCGGCCCATGATAAGCTTTCACCCAACAAGCTACTCTAAATTTGATCAATTCTCCCAAATCCTCCCATTTGGGAGCAACACCTTGGAAAATTAGCTCGTTTCTCATTTTCCACACCGACCATAAAACAGCAAAATTGGATAACTCCCATAATACTCTTTTGACCTTTTTGAATTTCCATCCCTTCCACCAACAAAACAAGCTTTTGACTGATATTGGAACCACCCATACTATTTTCCACCAACTGAGAACCTCACACCAAACCTGCCAAACCTTCCCGCAATGAAGAAACAAGTGATTTACAGATTCTAAAACTTCCCCACAGAAATGACAAAAACCCATGTTGATATCAGAGAGAATACCCAGATTGAAAAGCAACTCACCCGTTTTCACCCTTCCCAACATTGCCAACCAACCTAAAAATTGAACTTTCGGAGGAGCCACATTCTTCCACATGTACATTAGATCCAAACAAAGTTCATTACCTTCAGCTTCTTTGCACCTGTATAGAGAATTAACAGAAAAATTGTTTGCATTTTCAGCCATCCACTCAAGACAATCAACTTTATTTGGGTGTAACCCCACAGAACTCATCAAATTAATTAGATTGCTCCATTCTTCTTGTTCCCAATCAAACAAACCCCTTCTAAGATCCAGCGAAATACTAAAATTTGGTCCCCATCCCTGTACCACCTCTGCCACTGTCACCTGCTTCTGAGAACAAATGTTGAAAATCCTTGGAAAAACAGTTTGAAGGGCAGCCCCCCCAACCCACTTATCATGCCAAAATCTGATCTCTCTGCCATTACCCACAGAAATCTTTACATTGGACCAAAACAATCTGAATAAATCCTCATCTCTTTGGCCTGCAAATACAATATCCTTCCATACAATAGACAGTGCTCTATTAGGAGCAGAAGAGGGCAGCCAAGATAATTCATCCAGTTTATATTTACTACAAATAACCTTTCTCCACAAAGACTTTCTTTCAACTCCAAATCTCCACCACCATTTGAGGATCAAGCATTCATTCATCAGTTTAAGATCTTTGATACCAAGTCCTCCTCTCTCTTTGCTTTTTGTAATCTTATTCCAACTCACTAAATTGACTTTCTTCTTTAATTCACCACCTCCCCAAAGAAATCTGCTTTGGATCTTGACCAATTCCTTCAACACACATTCAGGCATTTTAAACAGCGACAGATAGTAGATGGGTAAATTGCCCAAAACAGATTTGATAAGGGTAATTCTACCCCCAAAAGAAGTGTGTCTTCTCTTCCAAGATGCTAACTTGTTCTGGAATCTATCAATAACAGGTTTCCAAGTAGCTTTCTTCCTTGGGTTAGCACCCAGTGGCAAGCCAAGATATTTCAAAGGTAACTTCTGAGCTTTACACCCCAGTCTATCAGCAAAAGAATTCAATTCATCTTGTGATAAACCCACACCAGAGACAACACTTTTATGGAAGTTGATTTTCAGCCCTGACAAAGCCTCAAAAAAGGTTAACAACCTCTTCACATTCATCAACTCTTCCAAGGATGCATTGCAAAACACAATTGTGTCATCTGCAAATTGTAAGTGAGTCAAAATTGGACCATTAGGTGCCACCAACACGCCTTTAATCAACCCCAACTCCTGGGCCCTCTTGAAAATCATATTAAGACCTTCCACAACCAAGATAAACAAAAAAGGGGAGAGAGGGTCGCCTTGTCTCAGCCCCTTCTCCATTTTGAATTCCTTAGTAGGTGACCCATTTACCAACACAGAAATATGGGCAGAAGACACACACTCCTTGATCCATTTGACCCAAGATGATGGAAACCCGAACTTAGATAACATATCAAAGAGAAAATTCCAGCTCAAGTTGTCATAAGCCCTTTGGAAATCTAACTTTAATATTACCCCTTTCTGCTTCTTCTTCTTCCACAGATCTACAATTTCATTAGCGATGAGAATTCCATCTTGAATATTTCTACCAGCCACAAACGCTGATTGCTCCTCAGAAATAAGGAGAGGTAGAACAATCTTCAATCTACCTGCCAACACCTTTGCCAAAATCTTATAGATGCATCCAATTAAATTGATAGGTCTATAGTCTGACAAGCCAAGAGGGCTATCCACCTTTGGAATTAGAGTTATGAAAGAAGAATTTAGCCCTCTGACTAGCTTGGCATTCGCATGAAATTCCTCAAAAAACTTTAACACTTCCACCTTAATAACTTTCCAGCACGATTTAATAAAACAAATATTAAAACCATCCGGACCAGGTGCTTTATTCCCATCACAAGAAACTATAGCTTGCCAAATCTCAGCCTCCTCAAAAGGTTTTATAAGCAAATCTCCCTGCTCTCTATTCAACATTGCCTGAAACTGACCTTCAAGCTTAGGTCTGGATAGCCATTCCTCCTTGAAAGCATTTTGGAAGAACAAGAAAATCTCAGATTTTAGTCTTACGGGGTCATCCACTTTGGTTCCATCGATAGATAAAGCATTCAGCATATTCCTGTTCTGTCTCCCATTGGCAGTAATATGAAAAAAACTAGTGTTTTTGTCCCCTTTCAAAGACCAGTCTAGCCTAGATTTCTGTAACCAGATCCACTCCAATCTTCTGCATAACTTCCAAAATTCCTCTTTAAGCTTTTTTCTACTAAAGATATCCTCACTAGTTAGGGTGCTAGACTCAGCCAGTAAGTCAAGAGAATTGATTTGACTTTCAACTTTCAAAATACTCTCCTGAACATTCCCAAATACCTCCTTGTTCCAGATTTTAAGGGCCCCCTTCACCTCTCTTAATTTTCTGGCAACTCTGAACCCCACCCAGCCCTGAATACCAGAATTTTCCCAACACTCTTTCACCATTAGTTTGAATCCAGGATGGAGGGACCAAGCATTTAAGAATCTGAAAGGTTTTGGACCCCAGTCCCTAGCATCCACCTTTAGAATAACAGGGCAATGGTCGGACAAAACTCTACTAAGACCCCATTGTTTCCACTTGTAACGAGAAAGCCACTCAGAGTGGATAAGGAACCTGTCCAGTCTACTCCATTTGGACCCACTATCAGAATTCGCCCAAGTAAATTTTCTACCAAGAAGAGGTAAATCAAACAGCTCCAAGCTATCAATAAAAGCATTAAAATCAGCCATCCCCCTATCCCTGATCGAGCTGCCTTGCCTCTCACCCAAATTCCTAATTTCGTTGAAATCTCCCCCCTCACACCAAGGATTAGGAAAATAGTTTCTAAGACTTGATAGAGACTTCCACAACTGAAGCCTATCAGAACTATGGCAAGGCCCGTAAACATTGACAAAAACACACGGAAAAGAATTCGAGATAATACCTGAGATGATAATGAAATTCCTTCCAGAGAACACCCCATCAGCATGAAAGACCTCAGGATTCCAAGCGCATAACAAACCACCCGACATCCCATCAGCATCGACCTCCGAAAAATCAAGTTTCCTTCTACCCCAAATGGATTGGACAAAATTCTCCGCTAACCCAGCCTTCTTGGTTTCTTGAATCATAAGAAAATCAACCTTATTTTCTATTATAATTTTCTTGAATCTACCCCTTTTTTCCTTTCTCCCAAGTCCTCTTGCGTTCCATGACAACACATTTACCATAAGCAAAAAATTTCTCCTTCCACACCTGACGGGGATGGGTTCACGGCTGAACCCCACCTCTCGCTTCCTTCCTTTCATCTTGTCGATCTTCTTCGATTTCCACCAATTTACTAATGATTTCATTCTCAGAGCTCTCAGCTTTACCTCCAACAATTTTTCCCATAGCCCATACCGCCTGCGCTTCATCCAGTAGAATCCGATTCCTGTTTCGAATACCCTCAGACGAAAGGGTAAGGGAAACAGCAGCAGCAGCGGACCTGAAAACCACTTGTTTAGTTTTTCTTCTTCTTCTCCTGCCACCGCCCCTATCGGAATCATTAGTCTCCTTCACGCCCAAAATTTCCTCCCAAGATCTTAACCTGCTCCTACCCAAACTATTTGATTTTCTCAAACCGCACTCTGACTCGATTAAAGAAATCTCTGGGTCAATAATATTCGTTGGATTATGATACAAAGCAATTGGCAGTTAGAACACGTGGATTACATCTTGAAAGGCAGTTATCTTTTTTAATGATAATCATTTGAGTTAATTCAAGCAACGGTGCAAATTCAATGAGAAGCTTTTGGAAGAAGATTAACCAGAGTTCAAATTCAGACGTGGGGAAGAGAAGAAAACTGTCAATTCAAATTATGGAGTTCGAAGCAAGCCAAGTTCAAATTCATTGGGCGGGAAATCCAACTAACCAGCATCGTTTATAAATAGAAGAGAATGAAGAGTGAAAAGCCCCGGACAAATCTTCAACAAACAGCTATCAAACAAATGATGCTTGGTTTGTTCATTGGCAAGTAGTTTTAGGATTTCGAACCCAGTTCGAAATAGTGTAGGAAGTAGATTAGGAAGTAGTTAGTATTAACTTCAGTTGTTCTTGTAACAATCATCTGTTCGAAGTTCTCAGTACCTTGTATTTGAAGTTGAAGGCAATTTCGAAGTAAGTCTACCTTTGATTTGTTAATCGAAGTCTCTTGTTTCTTATCTGTTCTTTAATTTCCTAAGTAGATTGGTTTGCATTCTTCACTTTGAAAGAAAAATCCTCTTAAGTGAGGTATTTGAACCATTAAAACACAATCGCCTGATTATATTTGGTTTTTCCAAAGTTAATCTGAGGGAGGAGATTGAAACTCTCTCTGGCACGCTCGCACTCAATTATTTTATTGCAAAGAAGTAAAAGAACCACTAACACACGCACACGTGGTACCCATTGCCAGTTACAAGCTGCCAACTAACTCTGTGTCAGTCCCTAGTCCACTTAGCACCAACTCCTTTAAAAGTTAACGGAAAAAACGGCATGAAAAATCTCTCTCCTCTCTCCTCCATTGCCAGTCCTCCTTTTCTCTTTCCCATCTTGAATTCACTCCTCCAAAATTTTCAATCAAAATTTGAAATTCAAAAGACCCGCCTTTATATTCACCCATATATATAAGATGATTTTTACGAAGTGATTTTTCAGATCAAAAACAAAAAATAAAAAAGCTCTTGATACTTTCAAACCCCAGTTGCCTAAAAGAGATAGCACTATCACTACAAGAAAAATGACTATTCCCGGCATTAGAAAACCGCCGGAAAAAGTCCCAAAACTGCCGGGAAAAGTATTACCGGCGGTAAAAATGCAAAAAACCGCCCGCCGTCAAAACGGCCGTCGGGAAAAGATAAACGGCGGTAATCTACCGCCGGTAATAGTTATTTCATTACCGCTGGTAATGGTTATTTCCGAAGAAAAAAAAATTTCCCGCCAAGTTTTGAACCCGCGACCCTTTGTGTGGAGCCCCAACACCTAACCGCCCGACCACCCAAACTTTTCGGTTATACTTAGGAAATAAAAATATTTATATTAAAATTTACATTTTTACCGGCCTTTACCGGCGGTTTTATTACCAGCGCGGTAATAAAACCGCAGGAATATTTATTTTTTGCGGCGGGTTGTGATTACTGCCGGTAATAGCACTCTTTAACGGCGATTTTGTTACTACCGGTAAAAAAACCGCCGGTAAAATCAATATTTGGCGTAGTGTGTTGCCGGCGCCGGCAGCAGTGACGCATGGAAGACGACGATAGTTACGGCGGCGAAGGTTTGATGATAGCCTATCATGGCCATGTCAGAAGACTAACCCCAGACGATCATGACGGTTATCGATGACACCGCGCTACAATGGCGGCAATGACGCGAGGAAGCCGACTGTTACAGCCTCGAAGGTGATTATACACCACCATGGCACCATAGTGCAAAATGCAAGTCTCCGGAAGAGCCTTTGCAAGAGACGGTGATAGAAGGAAAACAAATTTGGGTTAATCCAAGTTGGGGAAAAACCTTTGCAAGAGATTTTTTATTTTTTCTTGTTGGATCTGGAACTTTGCAAGCGATTATTTATTTTTTAGGATAATTTTCTAACAATACCGACTCATTTTTGTGCTAGGAAAGAAACTATTTACCCTTCGATTTTTTATTTTTGTGTTCGATCTGTAACTTTTTCCCCTTGGATGAAGTGACTGGTGAAGTTTGGTGTGGTTTCAATGCTTGTATTTTTTTCTCTATGCTGGATGTTTTAAGGAATAATTAGTCATAAATACACAATATTTTGCCTATTTGAAGGGAAGGACAAGGAATTTTTTCAATGAAACATAAAGACATTGTTTGTGACTATGATTTAATAAAAGGATAAAACACACCCACTCTACCTTTATTTTGGTCACAAATACCCTCACTCCCTAAAAGAGGCTCTCTCAATTGCTACGACCTCCAGACACACTGCTCTCTCTCTCTCTCTCTCTCTCTCGGCATCTCATGAAGCAGTAGTCAAAACCTCCACGCAAATATCGCAATCTCTGGTGTGGAAAATCTGCTACGACCTCCAGAGACACATTGCTCCTTCTCTCTCTCTCTCTCTCTCTGGCATTTCATGAAGCAACAACCAAAACCTCCACGCAACATCTTGCAATCTCTGGTGTACGCAAAATTGAAGGGGCAAGTATCCCAAACGGATAGGTACCTTCCTTCAATCCCATTACAACTTCCGAAAGTCTGGCCTTTCAAACCCAGTTTTAGTCTGGAATCCCAATTCTAGTCTTGAATAAGGAATTTGTTTTGGTGGAAAAAAGTATGCATTCCACATGTTCGACAAAATGACTCACACATACACACACTTAGCCTAAGTATGTTATGAAGTTTCTTTGATTTCAATTGATCAATTCCTTTATTTATTGATTATTGTCCTGTGGTTGGCAACTTAAAATTTATTGATTAATTAGCATTGTTGTTTTTTTCCCTTATCCCAAATTAGGAGCAGCTACCAATCGTTAGTCCATTTAGTGGTAAAAGTAGGACTTCATCTTTGTTCCTCCAGTAATTTTGTATACTTTTGGCTGAAGAATAAGTACGTGGTCATCTTTAACTTGGGGTACACTTGTTTTGGTCTCGAATTTCAAGGCATCAATGAAGCTGCCGTAGTCATTGTTTTGGTCTCGAACATGACATCTCTCCTTTCTCCGACGATACGTACGTCCCACGTCCGGCGGTCCGGTTCCGACTTTGCTTTGATAGCTGTAATTTCGAGAAATAGGTGCTTGTGTTGATTTTTTTTTATATAGCTTTTATGAAGTTTAGTGAGTTGTCACTAGTTTCAGGAGTTGACTAGTTGATGATTTTTTCAAATTTTTGTACAAAATTAAAACTTTTGAAATTAGTGAAATGTCACTAACTTTTTGGGTCTCCAGAAGTGGGTGATGCGGGCGTGGGGTGGTGATTAGCTGGAGGTTGTGCTGATTTTTATTTTTATTTTTTATGTACGAAATCAGGTATTTAAAATAGGTATGAAAATTAGTGACTTGTCACTAGATTTGAAATAGCTTTATTCATTGATTTCTTTAGCTTTTGTGAAGTTTAGTGAGCTATTACTAGTTTTAGGAGTTGACTACCTGGTGCTTGACCGAAATCCTATACCTAAATTAATGGGTTGCTCCAAGCGTAGGGCGGAGACCGGTGTAGCACAATACCCGGTAAGACCGGAATCGAATCCACAGAGAAGGTGGAAAGTGCTTACTAAGTACTCGGGTTGCTAAGTTTAAACACGGCTCTTAGGTAGCCACCCTTGTGATTTGATTGGTGAAATTACCTAAACTAAGAGAATTTGATTTTACTTAAATTAATTAAAAGGAAGTACGGTCGTAGGGTTCATAACACGGTGACCAGGTCCGGATATTTCATGCTCCATTCGTTGTTTCCAAGAAAACGTTTGATTTTAGAGAGAAAAGGTTACCCCGAAAGATGCGAATCCTCGCGGTCGCCATTGCCCATGTACAACGAAGAACAAGTTTTGGTCCCCCGTTCCTCGCGTTACATGGGCTCCAACGAAGCTCGGATTCGTCCGACGGAAGCTCTTTAATAACCTAAAATTGCTTTTTCCCATTATTGATTGTAAAAATCAGAGCAAGAACAAATCCATCCCTGGCCACGGCGTGTTAATCACCCCGCGACCATACTTATGAATCTACTCACTCATATTGGAACGAACAGATAACATAATTCTGAAATAAATCATGCTGTTCAACTTGAATATGGATTAAACAGAGATTCGAATCTCAGAACACGGACAAACTCCCGCGAACTGAGATTAAAGTAAATAAATAGAAACGTTACCGAAGCAATGCGAGAATCAGCGAACAAACTTCAAAAACTCAATGGAACAAGCTCCGGAAAGTAATAACTTCCAAGGAAAAACGGCTGCGAAATTAGAAGAAAATTAAACAAAGTTTCGAACCCTAATTCGGCCTCAAAACGAGGTATTTATCCCTTCCCCGAAGTCAAAACACGTGGCAAAAGTCAAACGGCAGTTTTAGGACCCTCGGTATCGATACAGGAGAAGTCATGTTGTTAGGTTTATTGGCATTTTCCGGGTTATGTCAAGCCTTTCGGAGTCTGTAATTCGGTTATTGGGATTTGGGAATTAGAGTGCTTAGGAGTTGAGTCTAGATGCTCCATCCGAGGATTTCAAGCTTCATGATCAAGCCATGGCCAAGTCAAGTGCTTCGAAGCCCAATCCAATGAGGTATATCCGTGCATATCATTTGTGCATTTAGTCCATTCAAAATAACATGTTTTAATGTGCATTAGGTTGGCTTATTAATGCTTAATTCGGATCTTACATTGCAAATGAGTTAGGCATTAGAATTTAGCTTTTTGCTTATTGCGTCTACACGCGTCTACACGCGTCTGGCTTTGACTGTTGAGATTGTGCCAAGTGTCTAAATCCTGTCGGAGCGTTTGCGCGCGTCTACACGGCTTTGCAGACTCTTTAAGTGGCCACATGTCTTGTTTTGAGTGGCTGTCTTGGGGAACACGAAAATGGGCACTATAAAAGCCATTTTTCTTTCATTTTCACACAACCCACTTGAGAGAAAATCAGCCCTTTTTAGAGAGAGAGAGTCTCATCTTTTCTTCATCCTTCTCTCTTTTGTGAACTTGATGTTCTTGATGATTTGAGCTTGCTCCTCTCATCTTTCTTCAATCTAGAGTCTTCCTCTACATGGATCTACTCTAGGTTGATTTTAGTTTTCAAAAACTTTCATAAAAATCCAATCTTTTTCATACTTCATGTTGTGTTGCCTTGTTTCTACTTGAGCCGGTTGAACCGGTGCCGAGTTGACTCGGAGATCAAGACGGGTGTGCTTGTGGAGTCCATGGAATCAAAGAGGAGTACGGGGTACTACATCAAGAATTGGAGCTAGGTGTCACAAGGGGCTTGTTGGGTAATTCCTAGTCTTGTTAATTCTTGTAAACCTTTTGATTTATGGAATGCATGAGTAGGACTAGGCCGTGGTTTTATGCTTAGGGTGTTTAGACCCTAAGTAGTTTCCACGTATATCGTGTGTTTTGTCTCATTAGTTTAATTACTCTATATTGAACTTGTTGAGTTGTTTGATTTGCCATGGTGAATGATTAAATTTGTTAAAATCAAAGTGGTTTATTTTTAAAGTGGTCGTCCTATTCACCCCTCTCTAGGACTTGTAGTGCTTTGCATAATTTCACATGTATCGATACCCAGACATTCTGTTCAGCTATGGTGCTCACGGTATCGATACGGGACAATCCCCGTATCGATACCGAGCCTGCTAAATTGCTCCTCAGCTTGTTTGGTCGTCCTGGCTTGGGTCTCACCGGCTCCCAACATGCCCGGTTGCCTTGTTGCTGCTTTACGTGCTCTTTTGCCCTGTTTCCTACAAATCAAGACATACAAAGACCAACCAAAAGATAAACCGCATCAAGTGGAAAATGAAATAAAACGCGCCTCTAATGCGCTAATTCGCCCTACTTAGGCGCTTATATCTGTGACATTACGCGCCTATCACCTGGTGATTTTTTCAAGATTCTGTACCAAATTAGAACTTTTAAAAATTAGTGAAATGTCACTAACTTTTTCGGTCGCCAGAAGTGGTTTGTCATAGGTGGTGTGGTGGTCAACCAGAGGTTGTGTCAATTTTTTTTTTTTTTGAATGTACGAAATTAGATGTTCTAAATCAGGTATGAAGTTTAGTGACTTGTCACTAGATTCGAAATAACTTTATTTGTTGATTTCTTTAGCTTTTATGAAGTTTAGTGAGTTGTCACTAGTTTTAGGAGTTGACTGGTTGGTAATTTTTTTAAGTTTCTACACAAAATTAGGACTTTTAAAAATTAGTGAAATGTCACTAACTTTTAGAGTCGCCGGAAGTGGTCTGTTAGAGGTGGTGTGGTGTTTTTTTTTTTTTTAATTTTATGTACAAAATTCTTTTTAAAAGTTTAATGACTTGTCACTAGATTCGAAATAGCTTTATTCGTTGATTTTTTTTAGGTTTTATGAAGTTTAATGAGTTGTCACTAGTTTTAGGAGTTGACTAGTTGGTATTTTTTCAAGTTTTTGTACAAAATTAGAACTTTTAAAAATTAGTGAAATGTCACTAACTTTTTGGATCGCCGAAAGTGGTTTGTTAGAGGTGGTGCGGAGGTGGAGTGGTGGTAAGCCGGAGGTAGGAGTTATTTTTAAAAAAAATTCAAGTATGAAATTAGAAGTTTTAAAAATTAGTGACAGTTCACTAATTCTTTTGGTTGCACGAAGTGGTCGCCGAAGGTGGGGTGGTGGTCGGCCGGAGGTAGGAGTTGTTTTTTTTTTTTAAAAAAATTCAACTTTTAAAAATTAGTTACATTTTACTAGTTTTTTTTGTTGCCGGAGGTGGGGTGGTGGTCGGCCGGTAGTACGAGTTGTATTTTTTTAATTTCCTCTACGAAATTATAAGTTCTAAAAATTAGAAACATTTCACTAATTTTTTTGGTCATCGGAAGTAGTCGCCGGAGGTGGGGTAGGGGAGCGGTCGTTGGTAAGATTTGTTTCATTTTTTCTTTTTTTTTTTGAATTTCTTGTATGAAATTAGAATGTTTAAAAAAAAGTAATAGTTAACTAAAGTAATTTTTTTGGTTGCCGGAAGTGGTCACCGGAGGTGGGGTGGTAGTCGTCCGGAAGTGGTTGCCGGAGGTGGAGTAGTGGGACGTAGGAGTTGTTGTTTTTTTGTATTTTTTTATTTTTCAACTTTGAAAAATTAGTGAAATATCACTAACTTTTTGGGTCGCGGTCAGACATGGTGTGGTGGTGAGCTGGAGGTTGTGTTAATTTTTTTTTGAATTTTTATGTACTAGATTAGGTGTTTTGAACCAGGTATAAAATTTAGTGACTTGTCACTAGATCGAAATAGCTTTATTTGTTGATTTCTTTAGCTTTTATGAAGTTTAGTGAGCTATCACTAGTTTTAGGAATTGATTAGTTGGTGATTTTTTCAAGTTTCTATACAAAATTAGAACTTTTCAAAATTAGTGAAATGTCACTAGATTTTTGGGTCGCGGTCAGACATGGTGTGGTTGTCAGCCGGAGGTTGTGTCAATTTTTTTTTTGATTTTTTTGGTACTAGATTAGGTGTTTTGAATCAGGTATGAAGTTTAGTGACTTGTCACTAGATTTGAAATAGCTTTATTTGTTGATTTCTTTAGTTTTTATGAAGTTTAGTGAGTTGTCACTAGTTTTAGGAATTGATTAGTTAGTGATTTTTTCAAGTTTCTATACAAAATTTAGAAATTTTAAAAATTAGTAAAATGTCACTAACTTTTTGGGTCACTGGAAGTGGTCTATGTTGATTTTTTATTTTTATTTTTTATGTACGAAATTAGATGTTTTCAACCAGGTATGAAGTTTAGTAACTTGTCAATAGCTATATTCCTTGATTTCTTTAGCTTTTATGAAGTTTAATGACCTGTCACTAGTTTTAGGAGTTGACTAGTTGGTTGTTTTTTTTGAATTTCTTGTACGAAATTATAAGTTTTAAAAACTAGTAACATTTCACTAATTTTTTTGGTCGTCAAAAGTGGTTGCCGAAGGTGGGGTAGGTTGGGCGGTGGTCAGCCGTAGATAAGAGATGGTTTTTTTTTTTTTGAATTTCTTGTATGAAATTAGAATTTTTTAAAATTAGTAACATTTCACTAATTTTTTTGGTCGCCGGAGTCGGCCGGAAGTGGTCGTGCGGAGGTGGAGTGGTGTCGGCTAGACGTAGGAGTTTATTTTTTTTTTTTTTTAACTTTTAAAAATTAGTGACATTTCACTAATTTTTTTGGTCGCCGGAGGTGGGGTGGGGTGGCGGTCGGCCGGAAGTTCTCGTCGGAGGTGGGGTAAGTGGGGCGGTAATTAGGTGTAATAAGAGTTGTTTTTGTTTTGTTTTTTTTTTTTTTGAATTTCTTATATGAAATTATAATTTTTAAAAATTGGTGACATTTCACTAATTTTTTTTGTCGCCGGAAGTGATCACCGGAGGTGGGGAGGTGGGGAGGTGGTCGGCCGGAAGTGGTCGCTGGAGGTGGGGTGGTGGTCAGCCTGACATAGGAGTTTTTTTTTTTTTTAAAAGAAACTTTTGAAAATTAGTGACATTTAACTAGTTTTGCATGTGGGTATTTTAGTAATCATGCATGACCCTTGTCTATGTTTGATTGTAAAAATTCGTTGTCCTTCCCTTTAATAATGTCAAATCTTTTGGATTTTTGGCTAAGTGGCCCATGTTTTAATGTTCAATTTTCTAGTTTAATATCTAAATATTGCAAAACTACGATCCCATATATGGTGTTTAAGTTTTGAATGTGTATCCCAGACATGAGAGTTGCATCATTAGCTACTGGGATTTGAGTTGGAGTTCGCAAGTAAAACCACACATAATGCAATTACTATATTCCATTCCATCTTGTAGATCTCATAACCAAATTACAACTCAACCACAACACCAATCAACTCTTTAATAAAACTAAAATGAGCCAATTAGTAAGCAACATCCATTGACATTTCAATCAATTACATCAAGGCGTTCTTGAAGTTCTACTTCTAGTCTCAAAGACTTGTTACATTTGAAAGTGCATACAGGACATGCTGTCTATGTCCAAAATCTGTGTGATGTGAGCAAAAAATAAATACAGTACATCGAAAAAAGTTTCGAGAGCATTGTCTTTCATTATCCGACCATCAGTTTGCCAGATCTTGGAGGAAAATACGATTAATGTATATTAAAACTTGAATAAATGCACCCTTTCCTTCAATATCTTCTTCTTGATTTGCATCCATGGCAAGTTTTGAACCTTGTTTCGGTTGAGCAATTGTCAATTCTGCGGTCGAAAATCTCATGTTGGTCAAGAACGAGCAAAAGCGTGAGATAGAGATTTCCTCAAAAATCAAACTGTTGAAGACATTGCCAAGCGGTGACTTGTTGAGTAGGGGTGTACACGGTCCGGATCGAATCGGATTGGCATGAATCCAATCCTAATCCGCGAGTCACGGTTTTTAGAAAATTCAATCCGTGTCTAGACCCAAAGTCTCACGGTCCGGTTTCAATTCGATCCGCGAGTCACGGATCGGTTCCGGTTTTTATCCACGGATTACATGTCATACGTAAATAAGTAACAAACAGTTTGATTAAAATAAAATCCTAAAAAATCCAAAGTAGAAAACAAAGAGACCTTAGATGGAGCACGTGATGTAGCCACAACTAGGGCCTAAACAAGCACTAGTAGAAGCATATAACATAGCTCAGTTACATAGTGGAATATAAACAAAGGCAGTTTAATTCAAAAAAAAATAGTGAACAACTATTAAATTCATCAAAGTCCAATACAAATGCAAGACAGTGGAATACATGAAAGTCCAATACAAATTGACAATATTTATAGGAGATAACAATATTACTCTATATCAAATTGACAATATTTTTAAAAGTGATAAATTATTTATGTATACATACATATATATTTTTTAAAAACATATATATAATAAAAATCTCACGGTCCAGATCGGTTAATCCACGGTTTCAAAATCAAAATCCGTGTCCGGACCGCGAGTCACGGTTTATTATTTTTTGAATCCGTGTCCGGACCATTAATCCACAGTTAAAATTCAAAACGTACGGATCGGTTCGGTCCGGACTGGATTCACGGTTCACCGGTTTTTTGTGCGGCCCTATTGTTGAGGACTGATTGAACAAGGAAAACGAGATTAATGGACGTCTTTAGTTTTGCGGATTTATGGGCGAGAGAGTTCAGAGCAGAGAGAGAGAGAGAGTGTATGCAGGAGAACCTTTTTCAAGGTAGGAGAACCTTTTTCAAGGCAGGAGAACCTGTTTGGGACGGAGTGAGTAGATGAATGTATTCATCCAATTCATTCAAACTGTTTATTTTTTGGGGATGTTTTTAAATTAGATAACACCAGCAAAAAAGCAGGCTGATACGAAATTCGTAACATGTGAAAAGGTAAAATAGTTGGATTAAAAGAGTAGACCAATCTATTAAGAAATCATTTTTCTCCGTTTACTTCTTTTTTCTAAAGAATTGTTTGGGTTACCAAAATCTAATTATCTCTAGTTCACGATGAATTGTCTAATGCCGAGTACCAAAAAAATAAAAATGAATTATGAATTGTC